>CM046658.1:130431712-130976362 GCA_025594165.1 Tamias sibiricus
TAATTATAGCCTGATAAAATTCCCTTTTCCTCTTCGCAGTTAGGCAATGAAGTATGAGCTGCTCCATCTGCATGTAATTCTTTCAGGCCAAAATATCTCAGGATGTTCATTCATTTGGGGAAAAAAGATTGTGCACTTTTTGAGGGCCAGGCACTCTTCATAATACTAGGAAACAATGTTCTTTCTTTCATGAAACATGTTGAACAGTGACAGAAAAAAAAAAAAAAATAAGTGAATAAACATGTAACGACCCAAAAAGAAAAAAGTAAAGCAATAATTCAGAGGGTGAGAAGGTAAAGAGGATGATAGTCAAAAAATTATCACTGAAAATGGAGACATTTGGTTAGATATCTGAATGAAAGAAACACCTTTCAAATCTTTAACATAAAAGCTGTCTCTACAGGTGAAAATGGAAAATGTTCAGTTATATAACTGCTTTAGGACAACTTCAATGAGAGAGGAATCTCATTGAGGCAAAATCATTGTGGTTCCTGTAGTTTAGTTTTGTTCAAGACTACTACATTTATTAGGTTTAAATTTACATAAACAGAAGCAATATGAGGTATTTTTAGATCTTTGAAAATCCCTGTTTCTCCATAATAAAGCATACCAGATTTATCACATAATTAATAAAATCTAGATTTGAACTCTGTTTCTGTGTTTGAAATTCAAATTCATGACATTGATGTCAAGGTACACAGAAATGAACCTAGCAGAAACAGAAATATTGCATCAGATGCTCTTGAACCCCAGTTCATTCTTCAGTAAAAATGCAATTAATTTTTGTACATTTGTATTGCTTCCTCCCTAATTAACACATTAATTTTAGTAGTTTTATAGATTCTTAAGGCATAAACATACATACAAAATCCAGGCTATGTCACAAGAATATTGTTAAAATATTTATAGTCTTCACTTTTTTTTTCCTCTTCTTTTCTGTGTTCTCCAAGAATAATAAATTTAGATTCTGTTCAACCATACTTGAAAGAATTAATTCTACAATCTCTCTGTGTTTCTTGAATACATAGTCAGGATATACAGGATATTAAACAGAATTCCTATTCTTGAGAGAGTTTAAAGCCTTTAATGTGTAAGACAACACTAAAGGAATTAAAATTGCATATGCTAGCTGGGCATGGTGGCGCATGCCTGTAATGCCAGCCTCAGCAATGGCAAGGCGCTTAGCAACTCAGTGAGACCCTGTCTCTAATAATAAAAATACAAAAAAGGGCTGGTGATGTGGCCCAGTGATCCAGTGACCCCGAGTTCAATCCTTGATACAAAAAAAGAAAAAAAAAAAAGTTGCATATGCTAAAGCAAAGCAATAGCTCAAAGGATAAGAAGATATGCTATTTTAGATTAATGGTCAAAAATTATCTCTAAAAAATGACATTGGATTAGAGATCTGAAAGATACAAGAGACACCTTTTATTCTGGGGAGTAGCTTAAAAAGGAGAGCTTTTAAGAAGGCACAGATGGATTTTCAGAGGAGCTTAAATTTAAACTGAGTTTTGAAAAATAACAGGGGAAATCCCCATGGCATGGAGATAATAATGTTTTACTCAAAAGTGAAGGTATGCGCATAGTACCACGTGCAAGCACCAAATCAGTACAAACAGCTAAAACATACCATCCTTGGGAGTTTTATCCTAAAGATGTTGGGAAGACATGTAAGTACTCTAAATATCACTGTGGCATATCTTTGCCAACAGTTGGTATTGCCTGTAACTTTCTCTTTTAACTTAGGTTTTAGGATGTATAGTGATAGCTAATTGTACTTTTCTTTTGTTTTTTCCTGGTGACTGATGTTAAGCATTTTTTTCATGTGCTTATTGGACATATGTATCACATCCATTTGTGAAGTGTCCATTTTCAAATTGGCTTTTCTCTCATTAAGATATAGAATTATTTATATATTCTAGACATGAGTTTCTTATCTGCTATAAGTATTACAAAATTTTTCTTACACTGGTGACTTTTCAGTTTTGCACCAGAGTTTTTCTTAGAGCAAATGTGTTTGATTCCAATGAATCCAATTTAGCTGTTTTTATGATTTGTGCTTTGTGCAAGTACTTTAAAAACTATTTTCATACCTTCATGTCACAAAGATTAGTTTCCCATGTTTTCTTCAAGAAATTTCATAGTTTAATGTTTTTCACTTAGAACAGTTCTGGTGAATTTGGGGATGTTGTAAGTTTCAATGTGTAGATTCCTAAAGATACCAAGTTGCAGCAATATTTGTAGAAAAGATTTTCTTTGTTCAGTCAAACAACATTGGAACCTTGTAAAAAATCAACTGGACAAATATCTTTAGGACTATTTCTGGATTCCTTATTCTAGTCCATTGATCTATGTGTCTATTTGTCAATTCTAAATAATCTTTTTTCTTGGGGGAGGTGCCAGGGTTTGAACTCAGGTGCTATGTCTACAGTCTACCACTGAGCCACACCCCCAGCCCTACTTTGTATTTTATTGAGAGAAGGGTCTCAATGAATTGCTTAGCACCTCCCTGTTGCTGAGGCTGGCTTTAAACTCACAATCCTCCTGTATCAGCCTCCCAAGCTCCTGGGATTACAGGAGTGTCCCACTGCACCTGGCTCAATTCTAAACAGTCTTGATTGCTACACCTTTCATAAATTGCTCTAAGACTAATGTTTTCTAAAAATTTAAGGATCAGCTTATCAATCTCTACTAAAAAGCTGGCTATAATTTATTATCTGTAGTACAATTTGGGATTAATTCATCTTCAAATAGATGAACATAATAAATTGATCCATTTTTCTAGATCTTCTTCAATTTCTTTGAGCAATAATTTGCAATTTTCACTGTAGAGATTTTAGATACCTTTTGTTAGGAATCTTTTTTTTTTTCTTTTTTTTTTTTTGGTGGTACCGGGGATTGAACTCAGGGGCACTCGTCCACTGGGTCACATCCCCAGCCCTTTTTTGTATTTTATTTAGAGACAGGGTCTCACTGAGTTGCTAAGTGCCTCGCCATTGCTGAGGCTGGCTTTGAACTCGTGATCCTCCTGCCTCAGCCTCCCAAAGTGCTGGGATTACAGGCGTGCACCACCACGCCCAGCAGGAATCTTATTAATATTAGATAATTTGTGTGCTATTGCAGATAAAATTTGTTTTATAATTTTATTTCTCTTTTTGTTTTCAGTATGTTAAAATGCAATTGATTTTTGTACACTGGTATTGCTTCCTCCCTAATTAACACATTAATTTTAGTAGTTTTATAGATTCTTTAGGGTTTTCTAAGTAAACACTTACTTTATGTGCAATATTTCTTTTTCTTATCTTATTATAATGGCAAATATCGCCAGTTCAGTAAGCCCAGCATGAGTGAAATTAAGCAACTTTACCTTATAATGGATGTTTACCCTGAAGTTTTCCTGTCTCAATTAAGTGAGCCTCTTTCTCCAAATAAAATATAACAAAGGGCTAGGGATGTGTCTCAGTGGTTAAGCATCCCTGGGATCGATCCCTGGTACCATTAAATAAATAAATAAATAGGGCTGGAAATATAGCCTAGATAAAATGTCCTTAATTTCATCCCCAGTACTATGGGAGGAAAAAAGAATATCCAAGAACCTCAACTAAAATGTTGAAAAGAAATGGTGAAAGTAGTTATTTTATCTTAAAGTGGTGGTTCTTACCTGGAGCTAATCACTCCCCCAGGGGATATTTGTATATTCTAGAGATAGTTTTGGCTTATGAATATTGGCAACCATTAGATAGAGGCCAGTGATACTGTTGAGCATCCTATAGTTCACCACAACAAGAATAATCTCTCAAAAATATCAGTAGTGCAAAGATTGAGAAATCCTCTCTTACAGGGAAAGCATGTATTCATAGACTTTAATGATAAATGCAAACCCACAACCTAGGGAAAGGACAAACTAAATCTTATGAAAATGAAACCATTATTATCCTAAAGTAGAACCTAATTTAATTAAGATAATAAAATTCCATTATATAATAAGTCTTGTAGAGGTAGGATAAAAACTTCTAAATTGAAATAAAATACTAGAGACTTTTGTACAATATATTCTTCATTTAGTCCAAATTATTTGAAAACCTGAAAAATATATCTGATAACCAAAAAGAAAAATAAATTTGGGGACATATTTACAAGTGTTCACAATATTAGCTCTAGCATATAGGAAATTTAAGTAAGATATGATTTTTTTGAATGCATAGAAGCAGAGAGAAGATGGCAATTACCAAGTGCTGGAATGAGATGTTGATAAAAAGGTGCAAAGTTTCTGTTAGATAGGATGAGTGCATCCTGGAGATCTAATGTACAACATGACAATAAAAAAAAAAAAAAAAAAAAAAAAAAAACTTCTTGTTTTTTAGCCAAAAGAACAAAAATCAACATACCATAGTGAGACATGCATAACAATATATATAGTAGCACAATTCATAATAGCCAAATATAGAATCAGCTTAGGTGCCCATCAGTAGATGAATAGATAAATTAAAAATGACATATATACACAATGGAATCTTTCATAGCCATAAATAAGAATTAAACTATATCATTTTCTGGTAAATGGATGAAACTGGAGAACATCAAGCTAAGTAAAATAAGCCAGACTCAGATTGTCAAGGGTGGAATATTTTTTCTCATATGCAAAAGCTAGAAATAAATAAGGAGTTTTTTTAAAAGAAGAAGCTTGTGAAAAAGGAATGGAGAACAGTGGAGTAGAGAAAGGGTATTGAGGAGGAGAGTGGGAGGAACAGTGGAATGAATTTGACCATACTGTGCTATGTGCATGTATGAATATATTGTTGGGGACTTAAGAACACATCAGCCAAAAGAATAGAAAAACTTAACTCTCTGGTTGCCTCCCACTCCCTGATATGGAATTTGTCCTAATCAGGAGGCGTTCCCCTGATGTGTTGTGGAAAATCAGATTGCCACTAAGATAGGCTAATGGCTCCCCAATGTGATTTGCTCATGCTCCCTATGTGCTCCTATGATCTTTCTGCTGATTGGCCCATGTCTTCTATAAACACCGTCCATCTTCTTCAATAAACAAGTTCCAGCTCTGACCGGGCTCCCTGGTGCGTCCCTGATTGTCTTCCATTGTGAGGGCTGGCGTGGGTCTCCAGCTGGCTTCTACCGTTCTCGATCACACCTCTGCTGGGGCGTTTTTTTCCCCTAGCTTTCTCTGCTGGCCGGAAGAAGCTAAACCCAGGTCAGGGAAGACTAAAAAACCCCAGCAACTCAAACAAAACCCCAACATATATGACAATGAATTTTGCTTTTATGTATAATTTTAACTCACCAATATAAATATTAAATATGTTTATATGTTAATATAAAATATTAAACTTGAATATAGACCAATAGAAATTATTCAAAGCCCAAAGTTTAAACAAACAAAAAGTAGAGAAAATGTAAAAGATTTGTGAGACAAAGTGAATACACGAAATTAGAATCAATTAGAGTGAAGAGAGAAATGGAATCAGAAATAATAGAAGAAAACTGAATAGAAAGGGATCGGGGGACGGAGGAGTGCATAGGGGGTAGTACTAGGGATTGAAATGGAGCAAATTATGTTATATGCAATTATGAATATTTAAAAATAAATCCCACAATTATGTATAACTATAATGCACCAATTAAAAATAAAAGTATAGATCAAAAATAGAGAAAAATATTTTGAAAAATCCCAGTAAAATTTGAATAAAGGATTCAAATTCAACAAAAAATTAGAAATGAACTACTACAGAAAATGTGAAATTAAGCACTCAGTCAGGACTCAGCACTCAATGGTAGAGCACTTAAAAAACACAGTTGAGATGCTGGGTTTATTCCAAAGGAGTAGGAGAAGGAGAAGAACTACTCAGTGAGTGGGTATAATAGTATATTGAACAAAACAAAATATAAAATATTAAACTTGAATACAGACCAATAGAAATTATTAAAAGCCCAGAGTTTAAACAAACAAAAAGGAGGAAAAATGCAAAAGATTTGTGAAACAAAGTGAATATGTGAAATTAGAATCAATTAGAGTGAAGAGAGAAATGGAATCAGAAATATATGTAAAGGTAAAGTCAGGAGAATGCAAGATGGTGGATTAGAAGAAGGGTGCATTCTTAGTTGCTCTGTGCCTCAGGATTCAAGCAGTGGGAGTACTCATTCTTAGCAAAGTAGGTGAAAGTGGGATTTCATTAAAATTCAGTACAGATAGTCAGAGTGTCTTAGAGACTCAGAAATTTGGATATATTAAACAAAGAATCAGGAGTACATTGGAGCCAAGCTGGTATGGCAGCAGCAGCAGTAGCACCACTAATTTGCCACAGAAGGAAACACAGATTTGGTATGGAAAAACTTGAGATCATGAAAGCAACCTGAAATTAGTTGATCCAGAGGCTGCACTGTGCACTGATGTTTGAAAAGTGCTCTCTGTTTCCCAACTGGCCTCAGGATGGGAGCCATGTTGAGGTGGTCACACTGCACTTGCTGCTGGGGAGCCAGAAGATTAAAGCAAACACTACCACACTGTCCTAGCAAGCTCCTACTGTGCAGCTTAGGGTGTACTGAGGAGAATGGGAGTAAAACAGGCCCAAAGAAGGTTTTACCTAGGGGAGATTCAAGTCAAAAATTGAAGAGAAGACTGTAGCTGCCTGACGTACAGCCACAATACCGAGGGAGAAAAACTCAGAGGCAGAATGAAGATGAAAGAAGGTTTTTTATTCTTTGGCTTTAGCAATCTCTCAAAACTCTAACACTGGCTCTTTCAGCAACCTCTCTGACTCTTTACTTCTTCTGACTACTGACTCTTTACTTTTTACTTCTTTACTTTACTTTCTTTTATTTTTACTTTCTTGGAGAGAGCTTAGAGAGAGAGAGAAAGAGAGAGAGAGAGAGAGAGAGAGCTTCTTCTTTCTTCTTTCTTCTTTGGCAGCCTCGGCCTGACTCCGACCAGCAACTACTTCTTCTCTCTATCTTAGTCTGACTCCTCATCCGGTTATATATCTTTAGCTTTAACAAGGGCCACAGGTGCGTCACATAGTTCACGGGCATACAAAGATTCTTTCAGGTGGAAACCAGAACATCTGTTATGGCCATCAGCTAACTGCAATTAACCATCTCCTATTAGGGCTCCTTCAGAAGACCACTTTGCTTCTGCTTTGAGCCTAGTGGCTCATATAACCAGCTGAAGTGGATCAGGAATCTGAACATGCATGTATGAAAACACTCAGGGGCTGATCCAGGTAAGCCTGTGTTCCTGGACAGCAAATGGGCAGCAAAGTGTTTGAAGGATTGACTCCTCTGTGCCATGAGCGAATTCTTGAGAGGCTCCTGAGAGGCAGACTACTGACAGAGATTGGCAACTGCCAGCCTTTGGGCTACATTGATCTAATCTCTCTGGAGCAGGTACCACCCAATAAAGTCCCTGAGGCCTGATTAGACCTAAGCCCCATTCACAGGAACTCCACTCATAGAACTCTGCAGCAGCTCCATACTGAAATTGCACTGATGTGGTCTGAGTGGACAAAACTCCAACTGACAGTATTTCCCACCCTGGCCTACCTCACTCTAGTAAGAAGGGAAGCTGACACTTATTTCCTCCAGCTTAGTCTTAGGCTATGCCAACTGTCAGTTCAAAAATAGGAAGGGTTAATCACCACCAGCCCCCTTTGTGCATGCATTCTCCACACCCACAATAGCTCAACTAGAAATGAGAAATGGAAAGAAAGACAGGCACAGACAATGACCAATCAACCATTCTTGTCAACTACTTTGGCTACCCCATTGGAGACAATGCCTTCATTTTTAATTAAGAATCTTTTTTTTTTTCCTGTGAGAGAGAGAAAGAGAAAGAGAAATATATATATATATTATATATTAAGAGAATATATTATATATATATATATATAATACATAAAAAACAAATATATAATATATATAATTGTTTATTTTTTTTTCTCATTTTTGGCATTTTTAATTGTTATTTTTTCTTGCTATGTCTTATGAGGGTTAGAGGTTTTTTTGGTTTGTATATTTTGGTTTTGTCTTGCTTTATTTCTTTCCCTTGTTTCTCTTTCTCTCTTTTCATCTCCTGCTAACAGTCAAAGTACATTATTCTCTTCCTCTCTCCCTTTACCTTATTTCTCCTATTTTTCTCCTCCTTCCTTATAACCATCACCGGCTTCATCTCTTCTGCATTGTTTACTTTTGAAATTATAATATCTTTTCTACCTATCTAGCATATTTTCTTTTTCTTTTTCTTTTTTTGATTAACTGTATTTTTACCATCTTTTAAAAACTAACTGATTTATGCAACTTCTACCACACCATTAATACTGATGTAATTATTACTGGTGTGGATGACATAGTTAACACCTGCTATTTGCTTTAAAGCCAGATCTTGTTTGTTATTGTTTTTACTGTTGACAGTTGCTTGCCCCACCATTCTTGCTTTTTTATGGTAATTAATATCGTAGATGCATAGTAGGCACTGGATAATTATCTTAGTACTGTATGTTGTTTGCATTAGTTGTTGATATTGTTTGTTTCACCCCATTTTGTGAGGTGCTGGGAGACTACAGGGACACTACAAGTTCACAGGGTAGAAACTCTGCTGCTAAACTAAACTCAACCATTTGCACATGCAAATTGAACCATTCAATCTTTTGCTATATGTTAATACAAAGAATAGAGGAGACAAAAATCCCAAATTAACAACCAGGCCCTAACTAGAAATAGGTAGGCGTGGGTCCCTAGTCCCCACCTATGGACATCCACTGCTACAACAAAAAGAGATTTAATACAAAGACTGTGAATACCACACCTATGAGGGGGTCTCAATCTGGATTATTCAATGACACTTTGGCAAGTGAAAACTTTGCCCTAAAAATGACCACTTGTAAGATGTATCTCAAGGCCCTTGGGAAAGAAAAAAAATAATTCCAAAATCTATAAAGGAAGAAAATAATTAAGATTAAAAAAAATCAATGAAATTGAGAATTAAGAAAAAAGTACAAAGGCTCAGTGAAGCAAAGAGTTTGTTCTTTGAAAAGATAACCAAGATTGATAAGCCCTTAGCCAAACTAACCAAAATAAAGAGAGAGAAAACCCAAATTAATAAAATTAGAGATGAAAAAGGAAAAATCACCACAGAACTCTCAGAAATCCAGTGGATAATTAGGGATTATTTTTTAAAAAATCATACTCAATAAATTGGAAAATTGAGAGCAAATGAATATCTTTCTAGACAAATGTGATCTGCCCAAACTAAATCAAGAGGCCATAGAATACCCAAACAGATCAAAGACTTGTAATGAGATAGAAGCAGTAATAAAAAGCCTTCCAACAAATACAAGCCTAGGACCAGATGAATGCTTAGCTGAATTCTACTAAATGATTAAAGAAAAACTAATGCTAATATGCCTCAAATTATTACGTGACATAGAAAGTGATGGAACACTTCCAAATTCACAGGAAGCTAGTATCACACTCATACCAAAACCAGACAAGGACACATCAAGGAAAGAAAACTACAGACCAATATCTGGGATAAACATAGACACAAAAATACTTAACATTAGAAAATATTAGATGATATTAGAAAATCATGTTCAAGAACATATTAATATTGTACACTACAACCAACTTAGTTTTTTCCAAAGATGATAGACTGGTTTAATATAGGCAAATCAATAAATGTAATTTATCACATAAACAGAATTAAGGACGAAAATCACTTAGCCATGTTAATAGATGCAAAGAAGGACTTCACCAAAATTCAACACCCATTCATGTAAAAACACTGAAGAAATTAGGGATGCAAGGAAGCTACCTCAAAATCATAAAGGCTATATGTGAAAAACACAAAAAATAGTAAACCAGAAAAAAACTGAAACTTTTTTTTTTTTTTTAAATCTGGGATAAGGTGGTTGTCCACTCTCACCACTCCTACTTAATATTAAGAAGTTTTAGCCAGAACAATTAGGCAAAAGAAGGAAATAAAAGGAATAAAAATAGGAAAGGAAAAAGTATCTATTTTTGCCAATAATATGATCATATAACTAGAATATCCAAAAACTTCACCAAAAGGCTACTAAAGCTAATAAGCAAATTTGGCAAAGTAGCACATTGCAAAATGAACATACAAAAATCAACATCTTTACTATATACCAACAATGAATCTTTTCAGAAAGAAATCAGAAAAAACTTACATTCACAATAGCCTCAAACACACACACACACACACACACACACACACACACACATACACACAAACACACATGGTCACACACACACACATACAGCTTGGAATAAATCTAATCAAGGAGATGAAAGAACTCTGCAATGAAAACAATAGAACATTGAAGAAAGAAATTGAAGAAGACCTCAGGAGATAGAAAGACCTCCCATGTTCATGGATAGGCAGAATGAATATTGTTAAAATGGTCATACTACAAAAAGTAGTATATGGATTCAGTGCAATCCTCATCAAAATACAAATGACATTCTTAACAGAACTAGAAAAAACAGTCCTAAAACTCATTTATAAGAATAAAAGACCCAGAATAGTCAAAGCAATATTAAGCCAAAAAAGCAATACTAGTGGCATCACAATACCCAACTTCAAATTATACTACAGAGTTATGGTAACAAAAACTGCATGGTACTGGCATAAAAGCATGTACATAGACAATGGTACAGAATAGAAGACACAAAGAGTATCCTACACATCTACAGTCATCTGATTCTTGACAAAGGTACCAAAAACTTACATTAGAGAAAAGACATCCTTTTAAACAAATGGTACCTGGGATAAATAGTTATCCGCATGTAGAAGAATGAAAATACACCCTTATCTCTCACCCTGCATGAAAATCAACTCAAAATGGATCAAACACCAAAAAATTATACCAGAAGCTCTATAATTCATAAAAGAAAATGTAGGGTCAACACTCCAGCATAAATGCACAAGCAACAACTTTCTCAATAGGACCACTTAAGCTCAGGAAATAATGTCAAAAGTTAATAAATGGGATGGTGTCATATTAAAAAGCTTTTGCACAACAAATAAACCAATTAGGATTGTGAAGACAGAACCTACATAATGGAAGATAATCTTTGTTAGATACTCTTTTGACAGAGGATTAATATCTAGAATATACAAAGAACTCCAAAAACTTTGTACCAAAAAAAGAAAAAACAAAAAAACTCCAATTAATAAATGAGCAAATGAATTAGATACTTCTAAAAATATATATAAATGACCAACAAATACATGAAAAAAAGTGTTCAACATCATTAGCAATTATGGAAATGCAAATTAAAACTACACCGAGATTTCATTTTACAGCTTTGGGAATGGCAGTCATCAAGAATACAAATAAGACTACATGCTGGAAAGGATATGGAGAAAAAGGAACACTTTTACAGCATTGGTAGGATTATAAATTAGTACAACCACCATGGAAATCATTATGGAGATTCCTCAAAAGACTAGGCATGGAACCACCATATGACCCAGTTATGCCACTCCTCAGTATTTATCTTAAATACTTAGAGTCTTCACACTACAATAATACATGCATACCCATGTTTGTAGCAGAATAATTCACAATAGCTAAACTACGGAACCAGCCTAGGTGTCCATCAATGGATGAATGGATAGAGAAAATGTGGTATATATATACAATGGAGTTTTATTCAGCCATAAAGAAAAAGTAAATTATGTCATTTGCAGGAAAATGGATGGAAAAAGAGACCATTATGTTGAGTGAAGTAAATTGAATTCAGATAGTCATGGGACATATGTTTTCTCTCATGTGGAAGCTAGAGATAAAAAAGAAAAAAAGAGGTGTGGGTGGATCTCATGGAAATCAAAGGGAGATCAGTATAAGAAAGGGCCATGGGTGGATAGAGCTGAGGGAGGGGGTGAGTGCTGGGGAGAGATATTGGCGAAATTATATTGTTATATGGGTGCATGTATGAATATGTAAAAACAAATCCCATCATTACATACAACTATAATGTACCAATAAAAATGTGTGGGAAAAAGCATGAATATCATAAACTGCTATAGATGTAATAGAAATTCAAATACCTATGCCTATTTGTTGGTAATCATAGGGAAGTCATTTAGCTTGTAGAGTAAATCCAGCCCATAGTTTATTAGATTAGGTGACTAGATGTGTGCTTATGGCCAACTGAACTTTCTGTGCAGCAGAAATCTCTTATCACGTTTCCTTGGGTAGGATTAAAACCTACATAGTCAGAAAATAAATGCAAATAAGAAAATTCTATCTGAATTGAATACTGGATAAATAGAAAGAAGGTAAAAAGCTGTTATTAACATAGGAGAAACATACACAAATCACTGTTGTATAAGGTAGTATTTTTCTCAACATAATTGAATCTTTATAAGTACCTTTTGAATTTATTATATTTCTTTACCTGAATAACTACTGGAATTTTGGAAATGTATCATTAAAAAGAATTCATAAAATGTAAGGGAAGATTTATAGGTAAGTAAATTTTTAAATTAAAAAAATCTCATTTGTACTAGTAAAAAAGAAGAAGAGGAGGAGGAGGAGGAGGAGGAGGAGGAGGGGGGGGGGGAGGAGGAGGAGGAGGAGGAGGAGGAGGAGGAGGAGGAGGAGGAGGAGGAGGAGGTAATGGCCACTGTATGCCAGATAAAAGTAAAATATTTAAGTCTCAAATCATACTCAACCAATTCGGTGTAATAGAATACTTGATGGCTGAGGTATGGACAGCAATGTGAGCCTGCTAAGTCTGGGCAGTAATACAGTGATTTGCCATTGTATGTTAAACTGAGACCATACCATTCTAAAAATGGGGAGAGAAAAGTTCACACATAAACCCTGTTCTGTTTTATATGTATGTTTTCTAGAAAAAAAATTCACAAATCAAATGGTGTTAAAGCTGAATGGGGCACCATTCTGCAGTATATGTATGTGTTGATTACAATTTTTGAAAGGAATTTTCTTATTGCAAAATACTAGCTTTACAGCGTAATGACTATAAATGTAGAACATATTTCAGACACAGTGAATATTTTGATCCTTTCTCATCCATGAAATTATATTAAGCTTGTTTCCTTATTAATTCAATTTTGCCAACTATTTTCATAAACCCCAAATTTCACATTTATTATATAGCTATGTATCACTAAACAATTGGGATATGTTCTAAGAAATGTGCTATTAGGCAATTTTATCATTGCATGACCACCATAGACTTAAACTAAGAGAGCTACAAAGTTACTAGGTAATTTAATCTAGTATATTCTATTATAATATAAAGCAATCCATTGTATATATGGTATGTGACTGACTGAAATGTTATGTGTTTCATGACTATATTTTATCTAATATAATGATTATATCCAGATTAATATGAAGATTTTCTAAATACTATTTTGTCATTGAACTTTTCTCAAAAATGTCAAGTAAGAAAATAAATTTCAATTTTATGAGCAAAACACATCTTAACCTCTTTAGACCAAGTAAAGAGGTCATTTTGAGTTGCAATTTTCCCTGCAAAAATAGGAATTCCATCAAGAAAATATGTGAAATGACCTTTTGGTAATCTACTGTCATTTCCTGCCAGAGACTCCCCACATTTCTGTGAAAAGTAAGAAGTCTCCTCACAACAAACAGTACCAAAGCAGAATGATAGATTATAAATCTGTGTGGTGGACAGTAAATGGTGATTAACCTGGTAAGAGTCTATTTGTGATAGAAACATATGTTACTACAACCCACATTATTTTAGAAAATTTTTTTTTTTTTTTTTTTGGTACCAGGAATTGAACTCAGGGGCACTCGACCACTGGACCACATCCCCAGCCCTTTTTGTTTGTTTTTGTATTTTATTAGAGATAGGGTCTCACTAAGTTGCTAAGTGCCTCACCATTGCTGAGGCTGGCTTTGAACTCATGATCCTCCTGCCTCAGCCTCCCAAGTGCTGGGATTACAAGTGTACACCACTGCACCCAGCTTAGAAAATATTTCTTAAAGTGATGTTTCTTATAGTGCCTTTTTAAAACTAGGTAGGTAGGAACATTCAAGCTTTACTCAATCTTGGAAAATAGTTTAAAGAAATTGTGTCTAATAAAAAAGTAACTAGGCACTACTACTTTTAAAAGACTCCCTAAACTATTTTCAGCTGACTAGTAAATTACAAACTGATTTATTAAGTGCTATTTTGACACGGAATTGCTTGATTTTTTTGTATGAAAAGGCCATTACAAAGGAATTCAATGTTTACCCCTAATCTGCTCATTCATTGATAATGTATTCCCAAAGTCATTCTTGTTTTAATTTGTCATAAATTTCTGTTATGTAGGTAACAAAAAGAGTACAGTAATACTCAACATAAGAGTACAAATTGGTAATATTGTGCTCAGAATGCAGAACTGAAAAGTAATCTAACCACATGAATGACAGTCAGTACAAATAATAATAATAAGCCCATTGATAATCTTGCATAGTTTTAATATATAGTTTAATCTGAATATGCACAGAGGGCATTTTCTGTAAATGGATGCATAGAGAGTGAGCTGAGACTTGAATAAAAGAGGAAAGAACACAAAAGGGTATTGGTTATTCATTCATTCAGTAGTCAAATATTCATTGAGATAAGTACTCCTATTTACTGTGAAAAGAATAATGACCAGGCCAATCGAGAAAAGAGATATTCATTGAAGAGCAATTAAAATATCACTTATAATGATGTATATGTGGTACCTTGTCACAATCAGTATTGGAGGATCTAGAGAGAAATGTTTGGTGGACATTTTCCCTCAGTTTTTGTCTTTTACAAATAAAACTGCTAAGATGTCTGTGTGCTTGTTAGATTTCTATCATTGTGACAAAATACCAGAAATAACCACCTTAAAAATAGGAAGGTATATTTTGGCTCACAGTTTTGCAGGTTTCAGTGCATAATAACATGGTTCCATTGACTTTGGGCCTATGGTAGTACATCATGGCCAGAGCACATAGTGGAGCAAGCTACTAACCTAATAGCTGCTGGGATGCAGGAGAGAAAGAGAGAAAATAGTGTCCCACAATACCCTTTGAGGGCATGACCCAATCACCTAAGACCTCCCACTAGGCCATATCTCTTCAAGGTTCCACCACCTCCTAATTGTGCCACCTATTTAGGTACTAAAGTGACTTTGCAGAGCTCTTTGCTAAAACTAGAGTTTACAAGTCCTCGAGGCAAAGAGAGGTTGCAGAAACTTAACTAAATTTGGGTCAAGCAGAGAAGCACATATGGAAAGAAATTGAAACAAATGACAGGAAATTTTAAAGCTTATCCCTGAGCTAAGGAAGCATTCTCAAAATGATGACCTTTAGCAGTATTTGGTGAAATCACCTTGAAATAGTTAAGTTTAGCTTGGGAAATGAGTCATTACTATTGTCTTTTTTAAAAAAAAAAAGTTCTTTAAAATGAAGCTGTACTAAGCAGCTAAGGAGTAATCATTGCATGCAGGCTGTGCACAGCTTGCACTGTGGCAAATTTGTAAGAATTAAATGCTACACTGTTCAACTACTTCCAAAAATCAATGTGAAAGGGGGTCAAAGAAGAGTATGGCAATTCTCATGCATGGATGGACAATTATAAGCTAAAGGAAATGTTTAAACGTCCCACTCTCCTTAGGGAAATCTCTGTCTCAGAATTCTCACTACCTTTAAAAGAAAATTATTTCCTTTGAAAGAGAACACTTTCAAAGACTTTCAAGACTGTGAACTGGCATCAGAAGAAACCAGCTTCATTTTGTGGATGTTTACAAGACACTTAGCTACATAATAGGAAAATAAACATAGTCAAGCATAAGTAGGGAAAGAAAATGAGAGATAAGGAAGAGACAATACTGAAAAGAACCACAAAATACTGTAACATAAAAAGGGATAATTTAGGCTTGCAAAATTCTGTTAGTTATTGCTTCCAAAAGTATTTTTGAGTAAAATATTTGATAATAAATATTTTATTTTACAATCTCCAATTCTCAGGCTGTAGATAATTATGTATTTTGTGGGTACACCAACTTGTAAGACTTTTGAGTCTTATCTTTAAAAAGATAAGAAAAGTAAACCAATTAAATAATTTATATAAACAATGCTAAATCTAGTTGAAATAATTTCCCCAGTAATTGATTCAACTAATCAATTCTATAAATGCCAGCACATAAATTGTTACAGTTCTGCTCTCAATAATTTTAGTCATTTTAGATCTTCTCAGAATGTTTACCAGAAGTTGGGGTGAGACCAGAATGGAAGTGAAATTCAAACTGTTCAACTCTGTTTTATACATTAGGTCTGACAAAAATGGTTTAGAAGACAAAGGAGATTATAGATTAAGATTGTTGTTTCTTCGATTTCTCCAGTATTTTAGTATCAATATTCTCTTTTTTTCCAACAAAACTGGAGAATAATTTATAGTTTCAATGGTTTCTTTGCCAGTATTCAAGGTACATATTTTTGTTATATACATGATTAGAATAAAATTACGTCAAACAATTATATTCATAACATCTGTGGAACTGATTTATAATATCTAAAACCCATTTATTGTTTCCAAAATTATATTTTATGATATCCTTTAGTCTAGATAAGTAGCTGTCTGAAAAAAAAAAAAAAAAAAAGCAGACATTGGTCTACCTCTCTGACCATTAAGAAGCCCTGGTGCTTCTCACAAACTCCACACACATCACTCAGATGCCCACCCCCGTGCATTGTTTGGCAACCTACCTTCCCTAACTTCAAAGCCTCTTCTGGTCTTCTTCATGATCCCCAATGAAATGTCTCAGCAGTTTCTCCTCTTAACAAAGTGCAGAGCATGTCTGTCATAGCCATTAGATAACAAAATTTTGATCGAGCATCCACCCACTGTGTAGAATGGATTGCCCTAAGAGCTAGAATAACGTTAAAGAAAACGGCACAATGTGAAAAAGTTATCTGTCTAGTGAATGCCTCTACTTTCACTCTTGTTTTTTGGGTACACCAGTTCCTAAGACTTTTGAGAAGTGTAGCAGTTTATTCACAAGAAAAGCAATTTTCCCTCACTGGGCCCAACATAGGTACATGAGCTAACTTTTTAAAGTGTACTCCACATCTTATTTTCTGTTTCTTTTTTTTTTTTTTTTCTGTAAAATGTTTCCTAAAGGCTTTTAAGTATTTCTCAGTGATGATTCACTCATTGCACAAAAGAGCATTTTTTTACTACTCAATTTTCTGCTTTATCTCATAAGCATTCAAAAGGTAGAATACACAAGATTCCAGATTACATAACTATAGCTCAAAATAAATGATACTGTGAACTAAGGTGGATAGAGACCCAAACTGAAACATACCCACTTCAAATAGCCGTATTACAATCAACAGTTAATTTCATGTCATGTAGATATTAAACCTTTTAAAACTAATACTTCTCAAAGCTTATTTATAATAGTACAGTAAAATAGTGATATATGTATATATAAAATATTCATTTTATGTTATGAACATATACATGTATATGACTTTTCTGTGATGAGGAAACAAAAGCAAAATATATCTTTTTTGTTAAAATTGTTTAAATTTTCAGGGTGAACTTGAGGGCCTTTTAAAAATTTAAAGCACAATGTGAAATTTTATGCTTTAGGTCTTCACAAATATTCTCATGTTTTATGACCCAAATGACAAAAGCAATCTAACAAAAATAAAAGAAACACAGTATATAGCCAACTGCCATATGTGGAATTGGCTAGGGAAGACCTACTCTCAGGTGACCCTGGGAGTAACTAAAGCGCCTCTGCTGTGCAGGAAAGGCTACTCAATAGTGGGTTGCTGATTATACAGTAGTTCCATTTTGAGTTGACTTTTGTAAATGGCAAAATCCGTCTTTCTTAAACAGCCATTATATGTAGATAAGCAGCAAGATTAATTAAAAAGTTACTTCCATACAATTTTCAAGATTTCAAATGCAGTGTCTTATATATTAAGAAAAAAAATTGACCTTGAACTGTGCTTTTTTTAGAATTAATGAAATATCTGTTAATTTGTATATTTACTATATTTTCTTAGGACACAAAGATAATCTATCTAAAAATGGCAGAAAGCTATTGATTTTAGAACAAAAATTAATATAATTAACTTATTTTCACATTATCTGATGATTTCCTAACAGCCAAACCTCTGGGAAACCACTTTTATCAGCATGAAAAAAAAAAAAAAAAAAAGTTTTTAAATCTTCCTTTTAGCAAACAATTGTAGCTAGATTTTAAGGTTTATACTTCTGATATGTATTTTATACAGAGTTAACATTAAAGAGAAAACAAAGGGCTTCAATGTTGTTATACTTGCATATTTTTCCTTATGTCTTTAGTTTCAAAAGGCATAGAGAGGAAAGTTACCAGTTTTTGCAGATAGAGAAAGACCTTTTAAAATATGTGTAATGAGATTCTCAATAAACTTAAATTGTCAGAAACTCTCAATTCATTTTAATATGATAAAGGTGTGAATTGCCAAGAACATGAAACACATTATAGCAAGCACTGTGGAAAATAAAAAGGGAAATAAGACATGGTCCCTTTCCCTGAAGTGGCCATAGTCCAGTTAGAAGAACTGAAACAACTGAAATAGAAAATTAATGACATGCAATATAACTACATAACTAATTTTAAGGTATAATAATTATAACAGCAGCAATTATGTGATGCTTAACAATGATATGATGCTTCTTTTATGCCAATGGCTATTCTCAATGCTACACACACAGGTATGAAAACACATACTTGTTTGATCTTGACAATATCATCATGTAGATACTCTTATTATCCCTATCATACAGATGAAGACAAAGCGGCAAAGAGAGTTTCTCTAATTTTGTTGCTGAGGCTGCAGTTACCAAGAGTTGCATCTATGACTCCAACATAGTCAGTCTGTCTTTCCAGAATTGTTTTTCTGAGCCATTACCCTGCTCTTCCTCTCTAATCATAGAATCTCTGGCACCAGATGGCAAATTAGGATATTTTTAATCTACACACTAATCAGGATCCCATAAAAGACTACAAAAAAAAAAAATAGCCAAGAAGATAAGAATGAAGAAGGAATCCTGTCACCAATCCAAAAACTATGAAAAATATCTTTCAAATTTTGTGATTTTTGGACGTGATGAGGATATTGGGGAAAATATCAGCTGTTGTAGATATGGAGTAAGGGAAGCACTACTAGGCTTTCCCTAACAAATTCTTCCTCAGATCTCACTTAAAGGACAGATTTCATCAAAAGTTTAAAAAGCTGTGCAAGAAAAGCTTCTTAGTTGGAATAATGAATCTAAGTTAATGGAATGATGATGGGGAAGCAAATGGCACCCTTGAAAAGACTAAGTGCTGGCTGCAGAGGAGCAGAGCTAAAGAAGAAATGCTTACAGGAACCACCTCCGGTTTCTGGAGTCCACTCCTCTGGTCTAGTGAAAAGGCTGGAGGCCCCAGGGTAAAATGGCAAGGGAAGAAGCCTTCACCCGGGCAGGCCCTGTTCAGTCATGTGAGTGGAAGTTAACAGCACAAGGAGAATCTGCCACATGAGGATTCACACACTGACTCATTTTTTCCTGAAGGAGAAAGTGCCAATAATTACAGAGGATTTGTTTAGAAATTAATTACTCCAGATTTATAAATTGAAATTGCCAATTGCCCTGGCTTACTTCCACATCCTATTTCTGAAATGAATCATAAGCAACATGAGGCACAGACCAAAATACTTTTTTTTTTTTTAATCAGGAGAAAATAACAAGCAAAGATGACCCCCACTGTCATGATCAGCTTTATAAATGCTTGTGAAAATCAGGAGAACACTCCTTAATTAGTGCTTTTAAAATAGCTTTACTACTCCTATGCTATTAAAACCCAAGGGAGGGGCAGTCCCTTCCAGATAACCAGTCAAGAAAAACTTGTGAGATTAAGTTAATCACTAAAAATATGGTTTAGATGGCCAACACCTTCATCTGCCTAACTAATCAGGATATATACTGGCATCTTTGTTAATCTAAGTTCAGGTCTAAAGCCCCAGCTTCCTTAGACATCTGTTCTCATTAGGACTTTCATTCTCAGCTGGATGTCACTGTTTTTTAATCTGACCTATTCCCCTGACCCTTTCCTTCTTTTAGTTGGTCTCAGATACTGCATGTCTGGGCCAGAAAACTGTTCTATATTCATACTTATTTGAACTTTCTCCAAGCCTTCTTATCTTAACTGAGATGGCTTTCCCCCAAGGGCACTGCTTCCTCTCTCAAAGGGAGGCTACTTATCTCTCACCTTCTAAGTACATCAAGCTGTCTCTCCACCTGAGTCACCAACGACAGCAGCAGGGTGATGTGGCAGAAAAAGAATAAACTTGTCATAAAATGCAGTAATAAATGCAAAATGGATTTTAAAAGTAAACTAAATTTACATAACTATAAACTTATTTTAAATAATACTCATCAGGAAATATTTGTTTTGATTTTTGGTTCATTATTTTTTAAAAATCTGACCCCTAAACAGATGAAAATATGACCGGACAAGTTCCTCTCTGCAGTTGCTGATATCTAATTTAATTTGCAGTGATTCTTAGCTTAAAGTCTAGAGGCATGGTCAACTAAAAGCTCAGAAAACTGAATTACCCTGATGAGCTTAAATCATTAAAAGGAATGAATTAATTTGGTAAACTGACCTTTGGTAATAGTAAATTGAGAATCATTTCCTTCTCAATATGACTTACTCCAACAGTTGACCCTAAACCTTCCTTTTTCCCTTCTCTTCCTAAAGAGCTCATCTATTCCCATGTGTCTAAATACCATACCTGTGATGATAGTGTGACTATTCATATCACAAGCTTAAATCATTCCTCTATAATCTAAATTCTTATAACCAAGTGCCTACTTAAATTTTCATTTCAGGCCTTATATATATAATAACCAAGGCTTTTGTTTTCTCCCTTGCCGCTACTCAGATCAAACCAAGGGCCTCACCCATATGACTCCTATGAATAAATGATATCATCCTTTCTCTGACAAATCAAGGTTTACCCATGATTACTCCCATTCTTCTAACTTCCTTCACTGAATCCATTTTAAATCTCTGCCTCCAACATATCTCACATCCCTTTCTCCCCAATCACTGTCATCTCTCATTTACATTATTGCATTTGCTCCTAATTATTCTCCCTGACTCTACTTTCTCTGACTCATCCAACTACAATCCATTTACACATTGCTATTTTCCTGATTAGAGACTTCTAGAAAATTCTCATAGAACTTAAAATTATATCTGTTCACCTGCCCTGAGAATCCTAAATCAGTGGTCAGCAACTGTTTTCTACAAGGAAGTTCAATAGCACCTCGTTTGGGCTTCACAGCAAGGTCCTGTGGTTGTGTCGCTGGAGCACAACAGCAGCTGTAGACCATGTGTAAACCAATGGGCGTGGCCATGTGCCAAGAAAATTTTACTGAGGGACACTGAAATTTGAATTGCATATTTCACAAAATATTCTTCTTCTTTTTATTTCTCCTAAGCATTTAAATATATAAAAACTTTTCTTACTTCATAGCCACACACAATCAGGTGGCAGGCCAGATCTGGCATACAGTCTTAGTTTGCCAACTCTACATAAAATAATTGCCTCAGATTACCTTTCTGACATCTCCTTGTTCCTGTTTTCCCTCAGACTGCTATACTAACTTTCCTTCTCTTCTTAAAATACTTAGTCTTGTTCTTACTTAGATCCCTTGAATCCATTCTTCTCTTGACTTAGCACACAGCTCCCTTGTGATGTGAGTGGCTTTCTATTTATCATTTATCCCTACATAAAGTAGAATCTCCTCATATATTTGTCTCTGATTTTCTCTCTCTCTAATGTAGCATTTTCATCCCATCCTCAATGTCTTTCCTTCATAGCACTTATCACTCTAGGAAATCACCTGCACAGTGTCAAGCACATAGTAGTCCTTCAATAAAAGGACAACTGGAAAAATTCTCCACTTACTCGATTTTTCCCTGAGTCTTAAATATAGAAAGGGGGATTCTTTCAATTAAAACAATTATGCATTCTTAACTATTATGGATATATCTTATATTCAAATGTGCTTTTAAAAAAGTCCATTCCTATGGATAAAATAACTACCAGATGTTAGGCCAGGAAGATAGCCACAGATATCTTGTATTATGGAATTTTGGCAAAACCTCTTCAAAAATCAAATGCATATGCCTGTAATCTCAGTGACTCAGGGGACTGAGGCAGGAGGATTGCAAGTTCAAGGCTCTAAGCAACTTAGTGAAACACTGTCTGAAAGTTTAAATATTAATAATAATAAGGGCTGGGGATATTGCTCAGTGGTTCCCCATCCATCTCTGGGTCCAATCCCAAGTACCACACACACACACACCAAAAAAAAAAAAAAAAAAAAAAAAATGACAATAACAACAACAATAACAAACGAGAACAAAAACTGAAAAAAAAAATTTTCTTACTTCCAACTCTATACCTCTCTCATCTCATCCTGGTTCCCCCACTTTATGACCATACTTTGGCTACTGAATGCAACAATCTTAAGAAAGAGATAATCTCCCCCCTGACATGGCCAAGATAATAATGGGAATGAAAAGGATTGGGGAGTATGTAAACTTACTTGAACGATCTGTGTTCCCATTCTGGTGATTACTAGATATGATGTTTTATTCTTTGCCCTAGTGACAAATCCTTTATGATCCTCTGACAGGTGAGAGCCCAGGCAAAGAAATCTACAGACTACAAACAACTTAGATTCCTTCATATAGAATCACTTGCTGGATTGACTGGTCCAATATAATAAAGATAATGACCACTTAGTTAAGTCCACTGCTCACCAGTGCCCCCTGTGCCGGCCGACATGTGCCAATCTAGAGAACACAGTGTGTCTTCCAAAGTTTTAGGGAATTCTTTTGCACCTGAGGCAGGAAACTCATGTCTTCTACAAGCATCCTCAAGTCTTTGGTAGGCTCACTATCTTTTAAGCTTGCAAGTAAAGGCTAAACTCAATGTATAGAAGATTGACGTTTGTATTCTTTGAATGATACGTTTTTTGAGCTTTCTTCACATTTTTATGCATAATTTCCCCTCAAAAAATTTTTAACTAAGATTAATATATTATTGATAAATGCACAATAACATTACAACTTGAAGCTGTTTTCAACTTTGCATTTCTGAGATAAACTCCAAGACTGGAAATAAAAAAAAATACAAGATAAAGTTGCAGCACCTTGTAGTTTCAAAAAGAAAGGAAGTGTTCAAATACACAGTAAAAGGGAAAAACTGAAAAGAAGTTTCTTTACCAAAGCTAAAACAATTTGGGCAGCAAATAAAACATAATACTATTGTAATCTAAGGCATGAAATTATTATCAACTCTACACTCATATAAATACATTATTAAAAATACATAAATGTATAAACAAGCTCTCATGAAGAAGAGCTCAACATAATTTATGTAGTTTTTTTTAATGAAATATAACTCTCCAGCCCTTAAGTGAGAACTTCACAAAATGATTTCTTTCCAAGAAGTGCCATATAGAAACTTGCTGATATCATGTACCTTTGTGATTATATGAGGAAAATGACACTTTTTCTCTGTGATCTTCCTCACCACAATCCACAAACAATGTAGAACCATGATACAAACTGAAGTGGAAAGGCAGTCTAGAAAAGACTTAACTAATATTTCTCAAAACTGCCAGATAATCAAACATAGGGTTGTCTGGGAAATCGTCAAAGCCTACCAAATACTAAAGAGACATGGTAGACTTCATGAGATCCTGGAACTAAAAAGAAAGGCTATTTTGAGAACACTAGAGATATATGACTAAAGTATTGTCTTTAGTTAATAACAACATACAACTAATAACATTATTAGTTGTGAAAAGTACATCATAATAATGTCAGATATTTCGAGAAGGATAACTTGGATGTGAAATGTATGGAACTGTTTACCATTTTCACAATTTGCAGTAAATCTGAAAGTATCCTAAAATATTCTTCCCCATTTTGATATTTTCAGTTTATTATTGAATACTTGTATATTTTTCTCTGTAGAGATTTATATAATTAAATGCCTATATTAAATGTCTTCATTTCCACAAAGAACACTGAATATGTAATTCAAGGTAAACATACCCAAAATTTTAATACTTATTCCTTTGGAGAAGGAAATTACATAGGATTCTTTTTAAAGGTCATTTACTATAGATGTGTTTATACCTTTAATTCTCTATGAAATCTAATTTTTTAGTTTCTCTACTTTTATAACTCTTCTGTACCATGCCTTACTGTTGGATGCACAAAGAAATACATGCAGGGTACTGTGCAGTGGGTGAAAGAAAGTTTTCCATCCATTCTTTTCAAAAGCAGAGTATATAAAATATTTGGTTGAACTCTATGTTGTCTTTACATTTCCACTTATTCTTGGGTTTATTTATGAGATAAACCCAGTCTTTAAATATTTTTCATTTCAAGATGAGTTCTACTTTTTATTTGTTCTTAGGACTCAAAGAATCCGAACACCAACAACTTCTGTACATTGCAAATGGCACTTTACAATCTCATTCCCTTTTCAGGGAGCAAATCTTTTCCAGTAGGAACATTTTAAATTTGAGTGAATTCTGACGAAAACCGAAGTGGGTTACAAACGTTTCCACAGGAGTAGTTCCCACGTGGAAATAGATTATCAGACAAAAATAGGGTCATCACAATTTTGTCTTCCTTACATAACTGTTGTGAGAGTTGAATGTAATAATTTTCAATGCACTTAGACTAGTGAAAGCGCATAGATAGCTGTTAGCTAATATCATCACTAGGAGACTTTAGAACATATCATCTTTTCTGAGCATACATATATATACACCAATCGGTCCAAAATATGAAGAAGTCGAACATACCATGAAACATGGCTAATATAACCTGTGTTATTTCTAAATTCAGCAATGAAGAAAACAGCCCTTTAGTAGGTAGATTTTTAGTCACCATAAAGAATGCTGGACAAGTGTTTTCTATAACCAAAATAGTGAAAAACTACTTATTAAATTTTGGAAAATGTGTTAGTTATATTTTAGCATTTACTCATTTTTAAATGGGTCAATTACTATCTGCCAACCTTGTGTCTGGCTTTATTTCAGAAATTGAATTTGGTGCTGATGATTCAGTTTTCAAAGATAGACATCGTCCCTTTCTTTTGTTTATTATATAGCTGTATCAAATACCCAGGAAATTTAATTTTACATGACTAGGTAAGCAGGCAAAATGTTTGACATTTTAGCTAAAATAAGAATGTAATAAAAATGTAAACTTAGTTGGGCAAATTGGCCAATGAATTGGTAACATCACTAATGGAACATGGTTTACCAGAAGAAACAATAATTGAGAAATTTAAAAAATGTAGGGGAGAGTTCTCAGGAAATTCAGGACGTAATGTTTCATAGATGAAGGGAAACGATCAGTCAGAGAGGATATGTTAAAGTGAATGGGAGGTGATAGAAATCAAGAACAGAGCTTGACTTAAGGAGAAAGTGACCAAATATGTTAAATGCTGAGAATTGAAAATAATCCACTGAAAGTCTTTATTGACTTTAATAAGAATACTATTGATGAAATAGTGGGGTACAATTTAGTTTAGGGTTAATGAGTAAGGAGAAATAAGAATTGAGCATGAGTATAGATTTTTTAAATGAAATTTGGTAAGAAAGGTAAAAAAGGATTGAGACACAACTTTTGTTTCAATGTGGAACAGACTTGGATATGTTTAATGGCTATAAGATGGACCAGATAGGTAACCAATACTACACAATTTCTGAGAATTTAGGGAACTGCATTTAGAACATAATTAATCCAAGAGTAGTTTTAGATTTTAATAGGAGGTAAGATAAGTAATTTTCCAGATATAGCTAAATTTAAAATTTTGATGATGAGAAACTGATAAAATACTTGTCTGATGGTTTCTATTTTATCTCCAAATTACAGGCATAATCACATGTAGAACAGGCCAGCTAGGGCTTTAGGACAGTCATAATAAAGACTGAACCTAAACATAGATTCAAGAGAATAGGAGAATGATTTGGAGAAATATCATAACAATAATAATCACACTGATGGTTCAGAGTACTGAAGTCAGACCAATGGAGGTTAATGTGTGAGTTGAAAATAAAAGAAGTAAATTCTGCAGACATTAGTAGAGGTCAAATAATTTACATCTTGTAGGTCTTTGGAGAGAGTCTAGATATGACCCTGAAGCCAAAAGAGGGCAATAAAGAATGCTGAAGAAGAAAATTACTGAGGAACAATATTAAGAGTTGTACAGACAGAAGATATGTTTTGGAGATGTTTAATTGTTCAAGCAGGTATATAAGTTACAAATATGTCAAAAACATCTTTTTATTTTTCAGAATAATCATAAGAGAAATGATAGTAAATAGTCTGATTTTCATAGTAAATTACAGTTAAATATCAAATCTAGACAGGCATGGTTGCACATGCCTATCATCCCATCTACTTGAAAAGCTGAATCAGGAGGACCTTAAGTTGGAGGCCAGCCTCAGCAATTTAGCAAAATCCTCAACAACGTAGCAAGACCCTGTCTCAAAATAAAAAGGACTAGGTATATAGCTCAGTGGTAGGGAGTTCCCTAGGTCTGATGCCTAGTATCAGAAAAAAAAAAAATTCATGGATATCACTATCCTAAATGCATGATTGAAGACTTGAACAGTACGAATATACTTTGTATACAAACAGTGTTATGTAAAAAGATGCTCTATATGTGTATTATGAATTGTAATGCATACTACTATTATAAATACAACAACTTTGAATTAAAAAGCAATATTAAACAAAAAAAATCATATGTTGGGTTGCATTTCCCTATTATTCATAAGATTGTACTAAATGGTAGGAGTTGGGGTAGAAATCTATGGGTTTCTGGATTGCATTCTTTGTTGGATGTAGCTTTTTGTTCTTACAGAATAAGGAAGATGAAGCAGATATGTGTAAGGAATATAATGAGATGAACATTGGTCACTAAGTTTAAGATATCATTCATTCAGCAAATATGTATTCACCTCCTTATATCTGTCAGGTACTTTGGAAGAGGAGTGTGAGATATATCACTGAAAATATTAATGAGACATTGTGTTTTCTGAGAAATTACATGGATTATCTCAATGCCCAATATATAATTACATAAAGAAGTTTAGACCTGCAGCATAGAAAAACAAATTGGGCTAGAAATAGAAAACTTAGAAATATTTTGCTCACATAAGAATAACCAGAAAGAAACATTTTTCAAAAGATCAAATCTTGAGTCACATCAGTATATTGAGAACTGTTCAAAGTTTGTCAAGTATCAGATGATTATAATCTTATAAAAATATAGAAATGAAGAATCTCCACAATGGTTTCCAAAGTAGTTGTACTAATTTGCAGTCCCATCAGCAGAGTATGAGTGTATCATTTTCCCTACATCTTCACCAGCATTTTGTATTCTTGTGATTGCCATGCAGACTGGAGTGAGATTGAATCTCAATATTGTTTAGATTAGTATTTTTTCCTGAATTTCCAGTTCTGGTGAACATTTTTAAAATATATTTGTTGGCCATTTGTATTTCTTTTGAGAAATGTCTGTTGTTTAGTTCTTTTGCCCATTTATTGATTGGGTTCTTTATTCTTTGAGTTCTTTATATATTCTGTTAGAAGATTAGCTGGCAAAGATTTTATTTCGTTCTGTAGGCTTTCTCTTCATGCTCATAATTGTTTCTTTTGCTGTGCAGGAACTGTTTAATTTGATGATGTCCCTCTTACTGATTTTTAGTTTTATTTCTAGAGCTGTAGGGGTCTTGTGAATGGAGTCAGTACCTGTGCCAATATGTTTGAGTGTTGACCCTATCTTTTCTTTTAGTAGTTTTAAGGTTTTGAGTCTTAATTCTCAATATTTGATCTGACTTTTGTGAAGGGTAAGAAATAGTGACCTATTTTCATTCCTCTACATATGGATATTTAGTTTGCTCATCAGCATTTATTAAACATATATTTTTAGCACCTTTGTCAAGTGTCAAATGAGTATAATCATAGGTGTTTGTCAACTGTTTCTTCTATTCTTTCTTCATTTCAATTTTTTAAATGATAAATATTGGCCTTTATTATTAAGTATGATTTTATTTATGTTTTCATTTCAGACAGGCTACTTTATATTTTATTCTATTAATTAACTTACAAAATTGACACATATTAATTGTACATATTAGTTGAATTCAGTGGGACATTTCCACACAGCCTGCATTCATCATCTCCAACTATCCTTCCTTCATTCTTTTTTTTTTTTTTTTTTTTTTTTCAAAGGTGTTGTATTTGTAATAGTAGTATGCATTACAATTTTTATGCCAGTGTCATACTGTTTTTGTTACTATAGAACTACAGTATCTAAACCCACTATATGAACCAGCTGTCCCACTCCTCAGTATTTGTCCAAAAGAATTAAAATCAGCATACTATTGTGATACAGGCACATCAATGTTTATAGCAGCACAATTCTCAATAAGCAAGTTATGGAACCATCCCAAGTGCCCATAAACAGATGAATTGATTAAGAAAATGTAGCATATATACACAATGGAGTTTTGCTTAGCCATAAAGAATGATTATGGCATTTTTTGGTAAATGGGTGGAACTGGAGAAAAGCATGCTAAGTGAAATAAGCGAGACTCAAAAAGTCAAGGGTTGAATGTCTTCTTTCATATGCTAAAGTCAGAGAAAAGTAAGGGGGAAAAAATGAGGGATTGGATCTCACAAAAATAGAAGGAAAATCAGTGGAGAAGAGGAAGTAGATTGAGGGGGAGCAAGGGGGGATGAGGGATAAGAAAAGTGAGGAAATGCTGAATGAATTTGACAAAATTATGCTATGTAGTTGCATAAATATAAAACAGTGAATTCCACCTTCATATCTATCTGTAAAGGACCAAGAAGAACAACCAGTTTAAAAAATGGAATACAGGGAAGAAGAAGGGGAGGGAAAGAGGAAGCACTGGAGACTAAAATGGAGCAAATTAAATCCCATGCATGTATAACTATGAACTAATAAAAGCATTTTAAAAATGTAGAAATGAGAGGAACAAGTTATTCACAAGTTAATTTTTTTATTCTAACAAGTTATTAAAGTAGAAATTATAAATGAACACAAATTATAGTTTTAGTTTGTCATTAGTTTTCATCTGAGGAAATGTTCTGAGAGGGAGGAGATGAAGGAGAGAGGGTAAGAGAGATAGGTAGAGAAAGCAGGGAGTGGGGAGTGAGAGAGGAATGAGGTTGAATTTGTCTTCTTTAATCAATTAGTCTCAGAAATCATGAGCCATTATTTCTGCTGAATTCTATTTTTCAAGACAATCATAAAAATAATCATGATTTGTCACCATATTATAATGGGAGAGTAAATAAGCTTCATAAATTCATCAGAAAATGTTGGTTCTTAAAATCATGTGTGATCAGAAATATTGCAATGGCCATTTTTTGAAAATTATCCACATCAAATTTTACTTAAACTTTCTGGATTTTGTTTAAAATTTCTATGGATCTAAATACCAATTGGGGCACAATTATCATAACTAAATATTAAATGTCTATCCATCATTCATTTATTTAATTTTTGTGAAATAGCTCTTATGAAGTTTATACTTTTCACTACATAAATATTATAAATTTTGTCAGATTTTTCCCTTTTCTGTGATGCTCCTGTAAGTTGAATTTTTCTTTATATAGTTATTTCCTAAAGTTGAAATGTAGTTCTCATTCACATATTTATTTTATATTCAGTAATAATTGCAGGGTATCATAGTATTGCTTTAAAAAAATCTACAGATTTTCTTTCCCAGTAGCTTTTTAAATTCACGTGCAAATATTTAAGTGTTTAGTTTGGTGGGTTTGGGTGAATATATATATCCATTTAAACCACCATAACAATAAAAATAGAAAATATTTTCATCAAATCAGAAGATTCTTTTGTATCTCTATCCAGCAAATCTAGTGCACTCAAATATTATTAATATTTTATTCCTATAGTAATAAATAAACTTCATCTACATAGAACACCAAACAAATAGACTCACACAATTTGACCACTTATATATCTGCAGATTTTTCCTCAACAGTTTTTGGACTTATCTTTGCTGTTTTGTTTATCAGCATTTTGTTCCTTTTATTATTGAATAGTAGTCTGTTATGGTTTAAATATGATGTGTCATCTAAAAGCTCATGTGTTAGAAATGCAAGAATATTTAATGAAAATTGGGCTATGAGATCCTTAACCTAATCAGTGATAGGGATAAACTGAGTGGTAACTGCAGGCAGGTCCAGTGTGGCTGGAAGAGGTGGGACAGTGGGCATGCCTTTGGAGTATATATTTTGTCCCTGGTGAGTGGAGCTCTTCGCTTCCTTGTTATCATGTCCTGTGCTGCTTTCTTTCTCCACATACCTCCACCACGATGTTCTGCCTCACCTCAAGCACAGAGCAATGGAGTTGGCCGCCTATGGACTGAGTGAGACCTTTGAAACTGTGAGCACCAAACTTTTCTTCCTCTAAAATGTTCTTGTTGTATTTTTTGGTCACAGCAGTAACGACGCTGAATAAAACAGTCCATTGTATGAGTGTACTACTACCTGTCTCTTCTCCCATTGTAGCATAAAACAATCTGGGTACAATAGGGAAAGCGAAACCACATAATAATTTAAACAATTTAATATTAAGTAGAGGGAAATGAAGAGAGAGGAGGGAGGGGATGTGGGGATGGGAAAGATAGTGGAATGAAACAGACATTATTACTGTATATATATATATATATATGTATATATATATGTGTGTGTGTGTGTGTGTGTGTGTGACTACATGAACAATATGATTCTGCAACATGTACACTTTGAAAAATGAGAAATTATATGCCATCTATGTATGATATATCATAGTGCATCAATGCATTCTACTGTTGTGTATAACTAATTAAAACAAATTTAAAAATTAATTAAAAAAATAAAAAGAATAATTAACTCCAAATAGGAGTTAGACAAACAGGGAATTGGCTAGTACAAAATAAATAGAATTTTAAAGAATATGGAAATGACAGCTACATGTAGCAGCTACTGTCCTTAGGTTTTAGGTGGAGTACTCATGAAGACATTCCTTCTAGTCTGAGATGCAGGTCTTGTTGGTAGAAGACAGAGAGGGTAGAAAAGCCCTTGTGGTGCCATGGCACCTGAACTTGCTGGAAATAAATGTTCCAAATTTACTAGAAACATGACCTCTAGAGTCAGGAAGCTGGAGAAAGCTGTTCATAGGAAAGTATGTCACCAGACACAATTTGCTACAAAATCACTCAAACTGTGGGCTCAGGGAGGCTGACTGCTACTGGCTACAGAAACTGTGCTCTAAGGAAAACTTACAGACCACACCAGCCATCAGAGCAAACCTATTGAGACAAGTAAGCCACACTCTCTTTGCTCCTGCAGTCTCTCTTTCACCTGAAATTCAGTCCAATTTGATACAAGCAAAAATATTAAAAAGGCCCACATCTATTTTTATAAATTCGTCCAAAAAGGTGATTTGGAGCATATAGGCAATAAATCTAAAACCAACACTTGGACCTTTGAATAGTTTTGGATAAAGCTCTTATAAATATATTTTGGAATTGTTTGTGGAGATATGCTTTCCTTTCTTTTGGAAAAATGCCTAGGAGTAGGATTGCTAGTTATAGAATAGACCATTTTTAAATTCATAAGAGAATATTTAAAGTGTAGAAACATTCTGGAATTAGCTTGTCAGTTTTTACAATAAGCCAACAAATATTTTGAACAGGATTACGGAAACTATCAATTTTAAAACAATTGACATATTAATAATATTGAGTGATCTAATCTGTGAATATCATATATCTCCCTATTAAAGTCTTCTTTCATATCTACAATAATGTTTTATAGTTCTCATAGTACAGTCATACACACCCTTTGTGAATTTACTCCAAATATTTCATGTTTAAAATATTATGATTACATGATATTTTAATCCTATTTTCATTGTTCTTAATATACAGAAATATATCAATTCATATATATTTTCCTTGTATCCTGAGAGCATAACACATCTATTATACATTCTACTAGTTTTTTTCATATATTCTGTGGGATTTTCTTTTTACACAATTGTATAATTTGTAAATAAACAGTTATTTTTTTTTTATTCCAAACTTTATGTCTTTTGGTTGCTTTTCTCTCTCCCCCTCCCTCTCCCCGCCCCCTCTGTCTCTCTCTTTCTATTTTGAAATTTTAGTTCAATATAGAAGTGGTATGTGAAGATTTTTTTTGCCTTCTTTCCCATATTAGGGGAAAGTAGTAAATATTGAATCAGTAAGTATAATATCAAAGCTATATTTTGCTACCAAGGCTATACTGACCTCGGAAAATTAATTGTGACTTATTCCTTCTTGGTTTCCTAAAAGTTTAAGCTTAGTATAAATTTTTAAATCTTTGATAAAGTTACTAATAATGTCATCTGGACTAGATGTTTGTGTGGAAAAAATTGAATTGCAAATTCAAATTTTTTGTAGGTATAAATTTACTCATTTTCTCTTTAGTCTTGTCATAAATTGTGTCCTTTCACCAATATATTTAATAATCCTGTTTTATCTATGGTTTCTCACTGATTTTCATATTTGTAATACTTATCCCTTTTAAGGTACAGTTCTAAAGTAAATTTCAAATTATTAAATCATTTGTTTTAATATTTATGCTTATATTTATGATACAATTCATAAAATTTTGCATATTTTACTTTGATAAAAGTCTTACTTCTCTAATATCTTATTTCATGGGCTATGAGGTCACTTTTCTGCTAGGAATATCAGCACTGTGAGACAGTGAAGGTTGGACCAAGTTAGCCCCCAAAAGTTCAGGGAATGAACAAGCAAGTTCCTAGGATAGGGTTTTGTAGGACTCCTATTTTAGGAGAAAGCAAGTTAGCTTTCCATCATTAAACCAAATACCTGAGATAATCAACTTATACAGAAAAAAAAAGGTTTGGTTTGGTTCCTAGTTTTGGAGGTTTCAGTCCATGAATAATTGGTCCCATTGTTTGGGGGTTGTGGTGAGGCAGCACATCTATGTAGCAGAGCAAGATCACTCACCTCACCAGGAGGAAGCAAAAATGAAAGAAAGGGTCTTGTTTGATATAACTTCCTTAAAGAGCATGTCCCAATGACCAGAAGACCTCCTACCCTTCAAAGGTTCCATCACCTCCCAATAATGTCCAATCTCTAGACTTTACTCAAGTCTTTACTACACAGTCCTTTTAAGGGACACTTACCCAAACCATAACACAAGACCTGGTGTTTGGAGGGCTAGAGGGGAGACAACTGCTCAGGTTTAAGTTGTCTTCACCTGTTCCCCCTCAGGTCCTCTTGGGCACAGGGTTTTTCCAATTTCCTCCCTTTATTCCTGAGAACATCTGAGCAAGAGCTTTGGGAAGCTCTTACTGTCACAAGGCACTGACTGAGGGATGACGTGACTAGAATGCAACAATTTGTTTTCCAACTTCATTCTCCTTCATCCATGCTACATTTTTTCCTGCCTCAGGCTAAGGCCACACTTTATAAGTAAAGTCAAAAGGCTTGCCACCTAAAATTTTCTTTTTTATTTTTTTACTATTTTATGATGGAACCTTGGCCAAGGATCCAGCTAACATATAAATTTGAAGCTTTTAATTTTCATTTAGATACTGAAAACCCTAAGGAAATTCTTAGCTTAGGTTCTTATGTATTTGACTTTACATACTGAAAATATTCAAACACCATTGTTATCAGAATAACAACTAAACGTCTAAAAAAATTAAATTTAGTCAGCTAATATTGACAGAATTATGTAAAAAATTAAAATTATTTTATGTACTTTTCTATTTCATTGGCTTTAAATGTATTCTTGTTTATTTCATGGAAGCACTTTCTGAACTTTCTTATTCATATTGGAAATAGAAATGAATTGTGTTTCAAAAGCATTTCACATGGACATGTTTTGTATTATTTAATAAATCAATATGCAGAAAGACAGCTTAGAGTCCATGTTAATCATTTCATTGACCATGATGTAAGACAGAGAATGGGACTTGGAAGCTGTGTAGAATACAATGATAGATGATAATTACAACAGCTTTAATATCAATTGGCAATTCTTGATTCAATTAACATAAGCCTAAAATGGGACTTGCTAGTTCATAGACTATGAAAATCCACAGATTTAACACCTCACTTTTGGGGTTGTTGTATAGTTTATTCATTTAATATTTTCTCTAGAATTTCAAGGTGGTTTTTTGGCAGTATTTTCAAACTCTTCATAGGTGTCCTTCCAATTGCTAAAAATGAAATTCTTGTGAACTTTAAAACTTGGAAATCATGTTTTGTCTTGTATTTTCATTGTCAGAGAGGGGTTTCCCCCAGTTTCATGGAGCCTCCTTGAGATTCTCCTGACTTAAATAATCTTCTTATTCTTCTTTCCTAGTTTTCTAATTCTAGGAGCCAACAATTCTATTTATGTTGGTATTCTTTCCTTATGTTACAGAGTTCCCTCATGTATGTTATAATTCACCTTCAGTTATTAATGATTTGGTATTTCTCTAGATCATTCAGTCAGATCTTTTGACACAACTCATATCATTCTAGATAAAATGAAAGATTCTAACCATTTTAGTCATAGTATATGAGCACATAGTTGAGGTGTGAAGAGAAGGAATCAGCCCTGTAATTGCATGAATACTTCTTTCCAACTACACGGGTTAGAAGTAGTTCTCTCTGAGAGTCATGTGCCCACAAAACTACCCTAAATATTTGGGGATTTTATTGTGGGAAGAATCCATATAAAACAAGTGGAAATGTATTTATTTCATCTTCCTCCACACATTCTTTGGCTTATGTCTGGAAACACAGGGAATAACATTTTATCCAGAACTCAAAAAAACTCTCAGGTGAATTGAGATTTCAAATGTGAATTTGAGCATTTGGTAGAGAGAAAAGTTGGGAGAGAGGTCCAACAATTCATGATTGCATTATTATTATCCCCACTAAATATCTCTTCTAAGCCACAAATGTGATTTCCAAAGAGTTAGTTCTGGATGATTATATTTTCTATTGTCAAACTATAATATGTCTATAATATTCAAAACCTAGATGAGAACAGAAAAAAATGGTTAACTTAATCTGAAATTAATCGTAATCTCCTCTTTGGAGAGTAACAGCAAACAAACAAAAACCTAAATATATTTCAGAAGAGATACAAAGGAAATGAATTATATAGGGTGATGTCCCACTCTGAGTATATTCATTTTTCATCAGTGACTCCTTAAACAGCACAACTGCAGCTCTAAAATATGTAGGTATTTTAGCTTTTCCCTATAATGCAGTTCCAAGGCAGAGTAAAATTTAAATTTAAAAATGTGAAAGATAGAGTAAAATAAAGGAAAGGGAGAGGGAAGAACAGGAAAACATAAAGGGAAAATCAGTAATATAGGAAAAGGATATTGAGAGGCAGAGTGGATGGGGCTAGGTTGTAGCTCAGTGGCAGAGCACTTGCCTAGCATATGTGAGGCACTGGGTTTGATTCTCAGCACCACATATAAATAAACAGAATAAAGGTCAATTGACAACTAAAAAGAATTGAAAAAAAAAAAAGAGGCAGAGTGGAGAGATGGGTAAGGGAGGCAATGAAGGATGAATTCTTAGAAAATCATGTTATGTGCATATATACCTATACCACAGGGAACCTCGCCTTTATATGCATAGATAGAAAGAACCAATCAAATATAAATTAGCAAACCAGTGAAAGGAAGTCTAGTAGAGTAGAGGAATGAGAATGGGAGAAGAGAAGGAGGACCAGAGGAAGAGGGGAAGAAAGGATCATGAACTGAAATCGAACTCCATATGTTTATGGGTTTGTTGGGATGAACCCAACAACTATGTTTAAACTATAAGTTCTAATAAAAAAAATTTAAGGGCTGGGGTTGTGGATCAGTGGCAGAGTGCTTGCCTAGCATGTGTGAGGCACTGGGTTCGATTCTCAGCACCACATATATATATATGTATATATATGTGTGTGTGTGTGTGTATAATATATATATAAAGTCCATTGACAACTAAAAAAAAATTTTTTTAAATCTGAAAAAATTACTCCAGCTAATTTTTTATATAATTTTATACTCATTCGTATGTCAACACTCTTTACTTCATTATATATATCATAATGATTATTACTGGACTTCTAGGGCAGGACTAGAACATTCTTAGACAAAATTAATGAATTCACCAAAGTCTCTACATATAGGCACCTGGTATCAAATTACAAATTATTAATAATGAACACAAAATGATACAGAACCAAGACAAGCACTTGAAATGTAAGAACTAATTTTCTATTTTCAGTCTAAATAAAATTATGAGTGAGCTTATATTAAAAAAAATTTATTTTGGCCCTAGACCAGGTAAAAGGATGAAGCAGAACTAAATGAATCATCAGGTCAGTTGCACTTTCAATATTTCAGGACCCAATCTAAGATATATGTTATACAATGTAAGTGTCCCAGGTCATTTATATCTAATCTCTAGATAAAGAATCCCAATTAGTGGGTGCTTTGGGGTATTAGAAACTTTCCTGCCAATGTGAAATTATACAATATATTTAGTCACTTTCTCCTCCAGTGAATAATTCACAAACAAGATTATTTGGAATTAAACAATACTAATTATTATATAAAAATATGACAAAAAGAAATTAGTGTTAGGCTCTGGATATGTGCATGTTTTGTGCACAGGGATCCTTTTTAATAGTTAATAGTTTTAACTCTGAATCACTTAGTAGATCCAAAACTCAATTTCCTCATCTGTAAAATGGAGGTGATGCCACATATATCACAACATTAAGCTGAGAATTAGAAGGATGGTGCACTTTACATCTCATAAATGTCCACAGACCATGTTTATGTATTTTTGCATACTTGGTTCATCTAAATAAAAGTACTATTTTACTTTTAAATTTTCTTTTTTTTCCCCAGCATGGTTTTCAGGAGTGTTTTATTTCTCCAGGATGCTCATTTTTCAATTGAAAGTGCAGCATATAATTTAATATATCATCTCATCCCAAATAGCCTGTTTGCAGTTGCTGTGTACTTTTGGCACAACTGCTCAGAGCTCTCCACTATAAATGTCACCTATGATAGATACTATTGGCTATCAGGCCACTGGCATCTCTGGCCCATGGAGCAGGTCAGCAGGCAATTTTGCAGAGTGTCTGAGCAATCTACAGGAAGAACTTACTCAGCAGCAATACCAATTGCTTTTACTCAAAATTTAATTTGTATGATGAGTGCTTAAAGCAAGTTTTTACTCTTACCACCACATCAATAGCTTCCAAGAAGAAACTTCAGAGGCATAAACAAAAAAAAAGGAGATGAAGAGGCAGAAACTTAATAGGAAACAGACAGTTTGGAATGTGAAAGGCCAATTTCTCCTTTAACTTCTATGACTGTATGAGGCAGACCATGCACAAGATTGACTCAGGCAGCAAATGTCATGGGTTCCTTTTTCCTTATCTTGTTCCTTCTAAAACTATATTCTTCCTTTAAAGTGACAAAAAATATTCTCTCTGATACTAGAATAAAAACAGCCAAGTTTAGAGGCTAATTTAACTATTAAGACTATGAATTATAAGGTTCTTTGGGAAACCTCATCAGGAGTGACTTGGACTGTTTACATAGAGATTTAAAGGATGTAATTGAGCAGTATAACATCATTAGGAGGACAACTCTGGAGCACTGGAAAGCATGAAAAGAGTGATGATTGACTGAGAAATGTATTAAGTTGTTAAAAGTTAGGCAGTTATGGAAAGTGTCTAGTTGTGATCTCAGCCATAATTTTAAATATGTGGTTCACAAGCATCACAGTTATGTTTGTCCAAATGCATTCGTTTAAAATATTATTTTGCAATTACAGGAATTAATCTGTATTTTACAGGGCTACAAATAACATCTTTATATTTTAGAAGTTGTAATAAAATTTGCCCTATTTTCTCCTGACCCTTGAAAACAAATGGAAGTTCTGTTTACAATTCAAGTATCAAATTATAAATCAAGCAGATTGACATGGATTAAAGTATAGAAGTTTAATTAACTTCTTCAATCACTTTCTAAACTCCAAGATTTTTCTTGCTTCCTCATATACAGGAGTTAAAATGGACTTTTTTTATTAACCCAGTATACATATTACCCCTATTCCAGAAAATGTAGCAGATGGTGGTGTTTTGATGTACTTGTTAAATGTTAATAATCTTATGTGTCCGTCTAAACTGGTGGAACTGTTATGTCTTATCATATAGATGAGTTAAGAAATTCACTTAAATAAGGATTTTATTATGCCTGGTAATTATGTGTAAGTCAAAAAAAGTGCTTTATTTTTAAATTAAATTTCCCAATTTCAACTTAAGGTTTTGTCAAAAAAGATAAATGTTATGCATCTTATTTTTGTTTTTAATTTTTATTTTTTAAAACTAGACCCCCCCAAAATTATTCTTTGAATATTGATTTTAGTCAACAAAGTAAATACTATACTATTTTTAGTTATTGGGTTTTTAAAATGCATTAATTAAAACTATTGTAAGGTCTCAATATAAGCTTCTTAGCTCACATTTAAGACTAATTGTACTTATGCCACAAGATATTATGTGAATTCTACAATTTCTTTCTAAGATAAGTTTAACTTGATGAAGCAAGATAGTAGCTGAGTAAGATTCTTGGCAATTCTCACAGACACACCAACTTGAACACTGATGCACCAAGTTACCTTTACAAGAGCTAAAGTGATCAGTTGAAGAATGCAAGAAGAGTTGCCCTCCTTTCCCTTCCCTTAATCCTAAACACTTAAGCTGGGATGGGGGGAGGTACCTTCCATTTAGGGTTAACAGGGAGAATTAAGTCCAGACCCTAGACTTAAAATCCAGTACCCTGCCCATTGTGGTGACACCTAGTGCTGGGCAAAAGCCCATAACCCCTATCACCACTGCTAATTCCCACTGACTGAGCCACTGAAACTGCTAGGTAGCTAATGGCCTCCATCACCCCTTCACTCACCTCCAACACCCTACTGGGCAACAAGACTACAACTAGTAGAGAGCTGGGCAGAAAAGCTAGCACAGGACTTGACTTGGAAGCAGTTGTAATCCTGCCATGGTGAAATCAAGCACCCAATAGAAACTGAAGTCCCTATATGTAGACCAGAGCTCACAGAGCCTTAGACTGGCTTCATCAACAGGCAAAGAATTATGCACCAGCAGAACACAATCAAGTTTGGGTCATAACATTTCTAGCCTTTGAGTGGACCTGGGGCATACCACTTCCTGAGAGGTGGTAACATATGGGAGTAATCAGGGCAACTTGGAACTTAGTGCTAGCAACTTGGAACTAGTGCAATTGAATACTGGGCAGATCTTAAGAGTGTCCATCCTTTGGCCTGCCTGGAGATGGAGCCTCTGGAACAATTCCAGTGCCAGGGAAAGATAATCAGCCCCATTCCTCCAGACTTGTATTCCAGCTAATGTCATATGTAGCAGTCATGGGCCATGCGTCCACTTCAGCAACTCATAGCATTGTGGGCATGGGCTCCTAATCTGGCATTTTGCTGGTATTGGGCTGTGGGTTCAGGATATAACACAACTTGGAAGCTTTGGTAGCCCTGTATGACATATGAGCCTGGAAGTGGTCCATTCATAGCAACTATTCCCACAGTTCAACAGAATCCTACAGTATCTGACCACAGGTCATTAACTAATGACAAAGCATCTGGATATACACTGACCCTTCAGAAAGGTTATGGGAACAGAAAATTCTCTCTAGGTGCTCTCCTGTTTCTTTCTGAACAATACACCAACAGTGTATTTGGGAAAAACTGGGCTTGGATTGCCCTCTAATATTATAACAGTTACAGCACACCAACAACAGATTCTTAACAAACATGGACTGGTGTCATCTAAAATAGTAGAAGTTTGAATCCATCCCATTTATTGATTCTTGTTTTTAGTTCTTGCACTATAGGGGTCTTATTGAGGAAGTTGGAGCCTAAACCATCATGATAGAGATTTGGGCCTACTTTTTCTTCTATTAGATGCAAAGTCTCTGGTTTAATTCCTTGGTCCTTAATCCACTTTGAGTTAAGTTTTGTGCATGGTGAGAGAAAGAGATTTAATTTCGTTTCATTACATGAGGATTCCCAGTTTTCCCAACACCATTTATTGAAGAGGCTGTATTTTCTACAGTGAACATTTTTGGCACCTTTGTCTAATATAAAATAACTATAGGTGTGTGGGTTTGTCTCTGAGTCTTCTATTCTATACCATTGGTAAACTGGTCTATTTTTATGCCAATACCATGCTGTTTTTGTTATTATTGCTTTTTAGTACAATTTAAGGTCTGGAATAGTAATGCCACCCGCTTCATTCTTCTTGCTAAGAATCGCTTTGGCTATTCTGGGTCTCTTATTTTTCCAGATGAATTTTATGATTGCTTTTTCTCTTTCTATGAGAAATGATATTGGGATTTTGATTGGGATTGCTTTGAATCTGTATAGTGCTTTTGGGAGAATGGTCATTTTGACAACATTAGTTCTACCTACCCATGAACAAGGTAGATCTTTCCATCTTCTAAGAGCTTCATTAATTTCTTTCTTTAGTATGCTGTAGTTTTCATTGTAGAGGTCTTTCACTTCTTTTGTTAAGTTGATTCACAAATATTTTTTGAGGCTATAGTAAATGGGGTAGATTTCCTAGTTTCTCTTTCTAAGGATTTGTCACTGATATAGAGAAATGCCTTTGATTTATGGGTATTGATTTTATATTCAGCTACATTAATGAATTTATTTATTATATTTAGAAGATTTCTGGTGGAATTTTAAGGATCTTTTATGTATAGAATTATATCATATCATCTGCAAATAGTGATAATTTGAGTTCTTTTTTTCCTATCAGTATCCGTATTCTTTTGTCTGTGTAATTGCTCTGGCTAGGGCTTCAAGAACTATGTTAGGGATCCAAGATGGCGGATTAGAGGAAGCCACACTTCAGGACAGCTCTGTGGAAAGAATCCAACAAAGCAGATAAATTGCCTTTCATCATATATATATAGGCTGAAAATACCGATCTCCTGGATGGTTTGATTACCACTACCAGAGAGAGAAAGAGACAAGCTGTCTGCAGCGGCTGGAGCCGCGAGGCTCCTGAAAAACCGCCTGGGTGGTGCACAGGCCGTCCGAAACAAAGTTAGTGTGGGGAGACCGCGCTGCTACTGCAACCCCAACCAAACTCACGGCACACCAGCGTGAAACCGGCGATAAAAACCAGCGATAACAGCCGGCGGGATTGGTGCTGGGGAACCACAGGAGACCGCGGGTCCACAACACCAGTTCAAATCCACACTCCGCCTGACGCGACCCTCAGTAGTGGGGCCCCCAACAGAGCAGCGCAGAGATCTGCGATCAGCAAACAGGGGCAGAGTGGAGCGGGCCACAGTCCGAAGCAGCGCTGTCTGCACCACAGTCACAGGTGTGGCTTCCCAGTGCCACTTCGGCAGGGAGACATCCACCCAACAGCTTTGAAATCGATCGGCGAGGATACAGGAGTCTGCGGAGCTGCTGTTGACTGGAAGGAGAGCACCGCCATCTTGGAAAGCTGCAGTGGCTGGCCCAGACAAAGGGGAGGAGACGGAGAGCGACGGCTGCAGCCATCCAGGGACTCTCCAGCTCTCTGAAGACAACGCACAATTGGGTGAGACTCGGGTGGTCAGCAGGGGAAGGCGTTTCTGAGGCTAGTGCAGTGGCAAACAAGAGGCTGCAACTGTGGGTGGGATTGGGGAGGGGGTGCCTTCTGGAAGGTCCCCTTACCGGTGCCATTCATCTGCTGACACACACAAAAAACCCCCTGGGCCACTCCTTCACTGAACCATGCAGCCACTGGCCTAAGATGCAGCCTTGATTTCACTAACAGGATCACAGACTGTCTGGACGTGATCCAATAGCAATTGGTTTGAACTGGAAAGGAAAAAAAAGAGGGGGGCTTCCCAGGGCCCGTTTTGTCTTTTTTTTTTTTTTTTTTTTTCATTTTCTTTTTGTTGGTTTGCTTGTCTTGTTAGATTGCAGGGAGGGTTTTTTTTTTGTTTGTTTGTTTGTCTGTTTGTTTGTTTCTTTTTCTTTTTCTTTTTTTGGCTTTGTTTTGTTCCGCTTTTTTTTTTTTCCTTCCTCATTGATTGTTAGTGTGTTTGTTTGCTTCTGCTCCTTTTTTCTTTCCTTCTTTTCTTCCTTCTCACTCTTGTATCTTTTCTTCCTCCTTCATCTTTCATGTTTACATCCTGCCAGTGCATACTAAACAGAGGCAAAAACAAGTTATACGCAGAACTTGGGATTTCTAGAACCGGCGCAATTGAACTGGGTAGCAAAGTGGTGTTATATATAGTTTACTCTCTCTTTCCTTGATTCTCTCTCTCCTCTCTCTTACACCAATTCCTACTCTTTTATCATTTTTTTTTTCTTTTCCAACTTACTTTATATATAAATTGATCTTTTCACCTAATTGTCAACCCCATTCTCTTTCTTCCATCGTCTACTGATACTAAACCACTTCCACGAAACCACTTCAATAGATATCTCCTTTCATACTTTCCAAGAAAGAACAATTCAAGACACTTCCTTCTTCCTAAACATAACACCTCTGTATCCAATACTTGAAGCTATAAAACCCCTATCAGAAGCGTACAGAGTAAATTGGAAATAATATCTGGGTTAACAAAATCTGTACATTGTGATCAAACTTGGATTTTCTGAATAGAAAGTGTTAGGTTTTAAAAGTGTAAAGGAATTATAAGGTGATCTGATAGCATTGTACTACAGGAACAACATAAGGCTTTAAGGTAAAATCGAAATAGTCAAGGTCCCACAGTGCAGGAAGAATAGACACACAAGCAACATGAAAAAACAAGGAAAGAAAATGACACAAACAAATCAAGATACCTCATCGGTAGATGTCATGGCAAGCACAGTTGGTCAAATGCCAGAGATGGAATTTAGAAATTACATATGCCAAATGTTTATGGAACTTAAGAATGAACTCAAAAATGAGATGAGGGAGCAGGTACAGGAGGCAAAAGATCATTTTGACAAAGAACTCCAAAGACAAATACAGGAAGTAAAAGATTACTTAAATAGGGAAATAGAGGCTCTAAAGAGAAACCAAATAGAAATTCCAGAAATGAAAGAAGCAATAAACCAAAATAAAAGTTCAATTGAAAGCATCTCCAACAGAGTAGACCACTTGGAGGAAAGAACCTCAGACAATGAAGACAAAATATATGTCCTAGAGAAGAATTTAGAACATACAGCAAAACTTGTTAGAAATCAAGAACATAACATCCAAGAATTATGGGACAGCATAAAAAGACCAAACTTAAGAGTGATCGGCGTAGAGGAAGGGGCAGAGTTTCAAGCCAAAGGAATGAGTAATCTATTTAATGAAATAATTACAGAAAATTTTCCAAGCTTGAGGAATGAAATGGAAAACCAAGTTCAAGAGGCATACCGAACACCAAACAAACAAAATCTCAACAGATCCACACCTAGACACATTATAATGAAAATGCCTAATACACTGAGCAAGGAGAGAATACTAAAAGCCACAAGAGAAAGGAAGCAAATTACATATAGGGGGAAACCAATCAGACTATGTTCAGATTTTTCAACCCAGACCTTAAAAGAAAGAAGATCCTGGAATAGCAAATTTCAAGCTCTGAAAGAAAAGGGATGTCAACCAAGAATCTTATATCCAGCAAAATTAAGCTTTAGATTTGAAGATGAAATAAAAACCTTCCACAACAAGCAAAAGTTAAAAGATTTCACAACTCGAAAGCCAGCACTTCAGAGCATCCTGGGCAACATTTTTCGTGAAGAAGAAGAGAAAGATGATAATGAAAATCACCAAAGGGAGATATTAAACTAAAGGAAATACCAACCAGAAGAGAAACCAAATCAAGCTAAAGACCATAATTCAAATAAAAATGGATGGGAATAAAAATCACATCTCAATAATAACCCTGAATGTTAATGGCCTAAACTCGCCAATCAAAAGACACAGATTATCAGAATGGATTAAAAGAAATGACCCAACAATTTGCTGTCTCCAAGAAACACACCTCATAGAAAAAGACATCAACAGACTGAAAGTGAAAGGCTGGGAAAAGTCTTATCACTCACATGGCCGGCGGAAGCAAGCAGGGGTTTCCATTTTCATATCAAATAAGGTAGACTTCAAACCAAAACTAATCAAGAGGGACAAAGATGGATATTTCTTATTACTTAAGGGAACCATCCATCAACAGGATATAACAATCATAAATCTGTATGCCCCAAATAATGGAGCACCTACATTCATCAAACAAACGCTTCTCAAGTTCAAGAGTAAAATAGACCACAACACAGTTATTCTAGGGGACTTCAACACACCTCTCTCACCAATGGATAGATCATCCAAACAAAAGCTAAACAAAGAAACTTTAACCCTCCTCAAAACAATTAACAATTTAGACCTAACGGACATATATAGAATATTTCATCCCTCAGTAAACGAAATACACATTTTTCTCAGCAGCACATGGCTCCTTCTCCAAAATAGACCATATATTATGTCACAAGGCAACTCTCAGCAAATATAAAAAAATAGACATACTACCCTGCATGCTATCGGACCATAAAGGGATGAAATTGGAAATCAACGACAAAACAAGGAATAAGAAAAACTACTCCATCAACTGGAAGCTAAACAACATGCTACTGAATGAACAAGGGGTTGAAGAAGACATCAAAGAGAAGATCAAAAAATTCCTAGAGGTAAATGAGAACACAGATACATCATATAGAAATCTCTGGGACACTATGAAGGCAGTAATAAGAGGAAATTTCATTGCACTGAGTTCATTCCTTAAGAGGAAAAAAACCCAACAAATAAATGACTTAACATCACACCTCAAAGCATTAGAAAAAGAAGAACAGACCAACACCAAGAGTAGTAGAAGACAGGAAATAATTAAAATCAGAGCAGAAATTAATGAAATTGAGACTAAGGAAACCATTCAAAGAATTGACAAAACTAAAAGTTGGTTCTTTGAAAAAATAAACAAAATTGACAGACCCTTAGCGATGCTAACGAAAAGAAGAAGAGAAAAAACTCAAATTACTAACATTCGTGATGAAAAAGGGAATATCACAACAAACACCTCAGATATACAGAATATAATTAGAAATTACTTTGAAAACTTGTACTCTAATAAAATAGAAAATACTGAATGCATTGACAGATTTCTAGAGTCATATGATTTGCCTAAACTGGATGTGGAGGCTATACACAATTTAAACAGATCAATTACAAGCGAAGAAATAGAAGATGTCATCAAAAAGCTACCAACAAGGAAAAGTCCAGGACCTGATGGTTTTACAGCCAAGTTCTATAAGACTTTCAAAGAAGAACTAATACCAATGCTCTTCAAACTATTTCAAGAAATAGAAAAAGAGGGAGCTCTTCCAGACTCTTTCTATGAGGCCAATATTACATTAATTCCAAAGCCAGGCAAAGACACATCCAAAAAAGAAAACTTCAGGCCCATATCTTTAATGAACATAGATGCAAAAATCCTCAACAAAATCCTGGCAAATCGGATACAAAAACATATCAAAAAGATAGTGCACCACGATCAAGTGGGGTTTATCCCAGGGATGCAAGGCTGGTTCAACATTCGGAAATCAATAAACATAATACATCACATCAATAGACTTAAAGACAAAAATCATATGATCATCTCAATAGACGCAGAAAAAGCATTTGACAAAATACAACACCCCTTTATGTTCAAAACACTGGAAAAAAACTAGAATATCAGGAACGTATCTTAACATTATAAAAGCTATTTATGCAAGGCCCTGAGCTAACATTATCTTAAATGGAGAAAAATTGAAAGCATTCCCTCTAAAAACTGGAACAAGTCAGGAATGCCCCCTTTCACCACTGCTATTTAACATAGTACTGGAAACTCTGGCCAGAGCAATTAGACAGACGAAAGAAATTAAAGGGATCCAGATAGGAAAAGAAGAGCTCAAATTAACACTATTTGCTGATGACATGATAATCTACCTAGAAGACCCAAAAAACTCTACCAGAAAACTTTTACAACTAGTAAACGAATTTGGCAAAGTTGCAGGATACAAAATCAATACACATAAGTCAAAGGCATTTGTGTACATCAGCGACAAAGACTCTGAAAGGGAAATGATGAAAAATACCCCATTTGCAATAGCATCAAAAAAAAAAAAAAATAAAATACCTGGGAATCAACCTAACGAAAGAGGTGAAAGACCTGTATAACGAAAATTATAGAACACTAAAGAAAGAAATTATAGATGAACTCAGAAGATGGAAAGACCTACCTTGCTCTTGGATAGGTAGAATTAATATTGTCAAAATGTCCATACTACCAAAAGCATTATACAGATTTAATGCAATTCCAATCAAAATCCCAATGTCATTCTTCAAAGAAATTGAAATAGCAGTCATGAAATTCATCTGGAAAAATAAGAGACCCAGAATAGCCAAAGCAATCCTGAGCAAGAAAAGTGAAGCAGGGGGCATCACCATACCAGACTTTAAATTATACTATAGAGCAATAGTAACGAAAACAGCATGGTATTGGCACCAAAATAGACTGGTGGACCAATGGTACAGAATTGAGGATACAGAGACTAATGCATATAATTACAGCTGTCTTATATTAGACAAAGGCACCAAAAATGTACAATGGAGAAAGGATAGCCTCTTCAACAAATGGTGCTGGGAAAACTGGAAATCCATATGCAACAAAATGAAATTAAACCTTTATCTCTCACCATGCACAAAACTCAATTCAAAGTGGATCAAGGACCTAGGAATTAGACCAGAGACAATACACCTAATAGAAGAAAAAGTAAGCTCCAATTTCCAACATGTTGGATTAAGCCCCAAGTTCCTTAATAAGAATCCTGTAGCGCAAGAATTACTACCAAGAATTAATGAATGGGATAGATTTAAACTAAAAAGCTTCTTTTCAGCAAAAGCAACAATCAGTGAGGTGAATAGAGAGCCAACTAATTGGGAACAAATATTTAATACATGCACATCAGATAGAGCACTAATTTCTAGAATATATAAAGAACTCAAAAAACTTTACACTAAAAAAACAAATAACCCAATCAATAAATGGGCTAAGGAATTGAGAAGACACCTCTCAGAAGAAGATACACGATTAATCAACAAATACATGAAAAAATGTTCAACATCGCTGGCAATTAGAGAAATGCAAATCAAAACTACTCTAAGATTTCACTTTACTCCAGTCAGAATGGCAGCCATCAAGAACATAAGCAACAATAAATGTTGGAGAGGATGTGGGGAAAAAGGCACACTCATACATTGCTGGTGGGACTGCAAAATGGTGCAACCATTATGGAAAGCAGTATGGAGATTTCTTGGAAAACTGGGAATGGAACCGTCCTATGACCCAGCCATCCCACTCCTGGGTCTATTCCCAAAGGACCTAAAAACAGCATATTACAGTGACACAGCTATCTCAATGTTTGTAGCTGCACAATTCACAATAGCTAGGTTGTGGAACCAACCTAGATGTCCCTCAGTAAATGAGTGGATTAAGAAAATGTGGTATATACACACAATGGAATTTTACTCAGCAATAAAAGAAAACAAATTAATGGCATTTGCAGGTAAATGGATGAAGTTGGAAGACATAATGCTAAGTGAAGTTAGTCAGTCTCAAAAATCCAAGTACCAGCCGGGCGCGGTGGCGCACGCCTGTAATCCCAGCACTTTGGGAGGCTGAGGCAGGAGGATCGCGAGTTCAAAGCCAGCCTCAGCAATGGGGAAGCACTTAGCAACTCAGTGAGACCCTGTCTCTAAATAAAATACAAAAAGGTCTGGGGATGTGACCCAATGGTCAAGTGCCCCTGAGTTCAATCCCCGGTACCACAAAAAAAAAAAAAAAAAAAAAAAAAAAAAAAAATCCAAGTACCAAATGTTCTCTTATATAAGGAGGCTATTTCAAAGTATTGTTGGATGGGGGTACATAGGAGGATTAGAGGAACACTAGAATGGTCAAGGGAAGGGAGGGTAAGGGAGGGAGCAAGAGGGGAGGGAGGGGGAGAAAAAAAAAAAGGTGGTCGAATGAGACGGATATCATTTTCCTTAATACATGATTGAAGACCTGAATTGTACGAATATACTGTATACAAACAGTTGTATGTAAAAAGATACTAAATATATGCACTATGAGTTGTACATATTAAAAAGTATAAAAATAAAATTAAAAAAAAAAACTCAAATCATAAAAAAAAAGAACTATGTTAAATAGGAGTGGTGAAAGAGGGCATCCCTGTCTTATTCCAGTTTTTAGAGGGAATGATTTCAATTCTTCTCCATTTAGGATGATGTTGGCCTGGGGCTTAGCATAGATGGCCTTTACGATGTTGAGGTATGTTCCTGTTATCCCTATTTTTTCTAGCATTTTGAACATGAAGGGATGTTGTATTTTGTCAAAGCTTTCTCTGCGTCTATTGAGATCATCATATGATTTTTATATCTTTGAGCCTGTTGATGTGATGAATTACATTTATTGATTTCCTTATATTGAACCAATCTTGCATCCCTGGAATGAAGCCCACTTGATCATGATGCACTATCTTCTTGATGTATTTTTGTATTCAATTTACCAGAATTTTTGCATCTATATTCATTAGAGATATTGGTCTGAAGTTTTCTTTCTTTGATTTGTCTCTGTCTGGTTTTGGAATCAGGGTGATATTGGCCTCATAGAATGAGTCTCGAAGTCTTCCCTCTTTTTCCTCTCAGCAAAAGAAACAATCAGTAAGGTGAATAGAGGACCTACAGAATGGGAGCAAATCTTTACCACCACCACATCAGATAGAACACTAACCTCAAGGATTTATAAAGCTCATAAAAGCCTTAACACCAGGGCTGGGGTTGTGGCTCAGCGGCAAAGTGCTCGCCTTGCACGTGCGCGGCCCGGGTTCAATCCTCAGCACCACGTAAACATAAATGCATTGCATTGTGTACAACTAAAGTATATAAAATAAATATTTTTTAAAAAGCCTTAACACCAAAAAAACAAATAACCCAATCAATAAATGGGCCAAGGAACTAAACAGACACTTCTCAGAAGAAGATATACAAACAATCAACAAATATATAAAAAAATGTTCAACAACTCTAGCAATTAGAGAAGTGCAAATCAAAACAACTCTAAGATTTCATCTTAAACTCCAGTCAGAATGGCAGCCTTCAAAAAAAACAAACAACAATAAATGCTGGCAAGGATGTGGGGAAAAAGGCACACTCTTACATTGCTGGTGGAACTGCAAATTGGTGAAGCCAATCTAGAAAGTAGTATGGAGATTCCTCGGAAAACTGAGAATGGAACCACCATTTGACCCAGCTATCCCACTTCTTGGCCTATTTCCAAAGGACTTAAGAACAGCTTACTACAGGGACACAGCCACATCAATGTGTATAGCAGCACAATTCACAATAGCTAGATTGTGGAACCAACCCTGATGCCCATCAGCAGATGAATGGATAGGGAAACTTTGGTATAAATACACAATGGAACACTATTCAGCACTAAAAGAGAATAAAATCAAGGCATTTTCAGGTAAATGGATGGAGTTGGAGAAAATAATGCTAAGTGAAGTTAGCCAATCCCAAAAAACCAAAGGTTGAATGATCTCTTTGATATGAAGATACTAACTTATAAAGGTAAGAGAAAGGGAATGAGATCTCAAAAATGAGATCTTTTGTAAGCATCACGGTAAGTACAAAGAAAAAAAATCTATAATATAAAACTGAAAAATAATAAGCAAGGAATCAAAACACATTGCTAGAGAAATTCATTTAAAATGTAAGAGGAGGAAGAAAGAAAGTGCAACAAAATTAGAAAAAAAAAGTTACAGAATGGCAATAGTAAGTCCTCACCTATCAATAATCACCTTGAATGTAAATGGATTAAATCATCCAATTAAAAGGCATAGAATAATTGAGTAGATAAAACTACAAGACCTAACTATACATTACATAAAGAAACTCACTTCACAGCTAGAATGATATTGGTCTGGGGCTTAGCATAGATAGCTTTTACAATGTTGAGATATGTTCCTGTTATCCCTAGTTTTTCTATTGTTTTGAACATGAATTTTGTCAAATGCTTTTTCTGCACCTATTGAGATAACAACATGGTTCTTATATTTAAGTCTATTGATGTGGTGTATTATATTTATTAATTTCCATATGTTGAACCAACCTTGCATCCTTGGAATGAACCCCACTTGATCTTGGTGTAATATGTTTTTGTATTCAATTTGCCAGAATTTTATTAAGAATTTTTCCATCTATGTTCATTAGAGATATGGGTCTAAAGTTTTCTTTCTTTGATGTGTCTTTGTCTGGTTTTGGAATCAGGGTGATATTGGCCTCATAGAATGAGTTTTGAATTGCTCCCTCTTTTTCTATTTCCTGAAATAAATTGGAGAGTATTGGTATTATTTCTTCTTTAAAGGTCTTGTAGAACTCAGCTGTCTATCCATCTGGTCCTGGGATTTTCTTGGTTGGTAGGCTTCTGATGGCATCTTCTATTTCATCGCTTGAAATTGGTCTGTTTAAATTGTGTACATCATCCTGATCCAATTCAGGCAAATCACATGATTCTAGAAATTTGTCAATGCCTTCGATATTTTGTATTTTATTGGAGTACAAGTTTTCAAAATAATTTGAATTATCTTCTGTATTTCTGTACTGTCTGTTGCAATATTTTCTTTCTCATCATTTATGTTAGTAATTTGAGATTTCTCTCTCCTTCTCTTCGTTAACCTGGCTAAAGGTCTGTCAATTTTATTTATTTATTCAAAGAACCAACTTTTTGTCTTATCAATTTTTTCAATTGTTTCTTTTGTTTCATTTTCATTGATTTCAACTCTGATTTTAATTATTTCCTGTCTTCTACTACTTTTGGTGTTGGATTGTTGTTCTTTTTTTATGGCTTTGAGATGTAATGTTAAGTCATTTATTTGTTGACTTTTTCTTCTTTTGAGGAAGGAACTCCATGCAATGAACTTTCCTCTTAGAACTGCCTTCATAGTGTCCCAGAGATTTCAATATTTGTGTCTGTGTTCTCACTCACCTCTAAGAAATTTTTAATGTCCTCCTTGATGTCTTTTGCAACCCACTGTTCATTCAGTAGCACATTATTTATTCTCCAGGTGTTGGAGTAGCTTTTATTTCTTATTTTATCATTGATTTCTAATTTCATTACATATGGTCTGACAAAATGCAGGGTAGTATCTCTATTTTTTTATATTTGCTAAGAGTTGTTTTATGGCACACTATATGGTCTATTTTAGAGAAGGATCTATGTACTGCTGAGAAGAAAGTGTATTCACTCATTGAAGGATGAAATATTCTACATATAAGTCAATTTAGTCTAAGTTGTTTAAAGTATTTTTGAGTTGTATAGTTTCTTTGTTCAGCTTTTGTTTGGAAGATCTATCCAGTGGTGAAAGGGGTATGTTAAAGTCACCCAGAATTATTGTGTTGTGGTCTATTTGTCTCTTGAACTTAAGAAGTGTTTGTTTGATGAATATAGATGCTCCATTGTTTGGGGCATATATATTTAAAATTATTAAGTCTTGTTGGTTTATGGTTCCCTTGAGCAGTATGTAGTGTCCTTCTTTATTCCTTTTGATTAACTTTAGCTTGAAGTCTACTTTATTTGATATGAGGATGGAAACCCTTGCTTGCTTCCGCAGTCCATGTGAGAGGTAGGATTTCTCCCAACCTTTCACCTTCATCCTGTTGATCTCTTTTCCTGTGAGATTAGTCTCTTGGAGGCAGCATATTGTTGGGTCTTTTTTTTTTTTTAATCCAATCTGCTAATCTATGTCTTTTGATCGGTGAGTGTAGGCCATTAACATTCACAGTTATTATTGAGACATGATTTGTATGCACAGACATTTTTGTTTATTTTTGGTATTTAAATTGACATGGTTTTTCCTGTGATTAGTTTTTCCTTTAATGGAACACTTCCCTCTGCTGATTTTCATCATTATTTTTCATTTCCTCTTCATGAAATATTTTGCAAAAGATGTTCTGTAGTGCTGGCTTTCTAGTTGTAAATTCTTTTAACTTTTGTTTATCATGTAAGGTTTTTATTTCATCCTCAAATCTAAAGCTTTATTTTGCTGGATATAAGATTCTTGGTTGGCATCCATTTTCTTTCAGAGCTTGGTATATGTTGTTCCGTGACCTCCTGGCTTTGAGTATTTGGGTTAAAAAATCTGCTGTGATACGATATATGTGATCCATTCCTCTCTCTTGCGGCCTTTAAGATTCTATACTTATTCTGTATGCTAGGCATTTTTATTATAATGTGTCTTGGTGTAGATCTGTTGTAATTTTGTACATTTGGTGTCCTGTAAGCCTCTTGCATTTGGTTTTCCGATTCATTCTTCATGCTTGGGAAATTTTCTGATATTAGCTCATTGAAGAGATTGTGCATTCCTTTGGTTTGAAACTCTGTGCCTTCCTCTATCCCAATTACTCTTAGATTTGGTCTTTTGCTGCTGTCCCATAATTCTTGGATGTTCTCTTCATGGTTTCTTACTATCTTCACTGTGTGGTCCACTTTATTTTCCAGATTGTGTATTTTGTCTTCATTATCTGATGTTATTTCTTCCAATTGATCTAGTCTATTGGTGATGCTTTCTACTGTGTTTTTTTTTTTGTTTTTTGTTTGTTTGTTTTATTGTTTCCTTCATTTCAAGGATTTCTGAACTTTATTTTTCAGAGTTTCAATCTCTTTTTTGAAGTAATCTTTTGCTACCTGTATTTGCTCTCTTATATCTTTGTTGAAGTAATCAATTTTTGCCTGTATTTGCTCATTTAGGTCATTCTTTCATTCACAGATCATTTTAATTATGAACCTTCTGAACTCCTTCTCTGACATTTCATCAACTTCGCTGAGCATGGGTTCTGTTATGGTAGTATCCTGGTTTGTTTGGGGTACTTTCCTCTCTTGTTTTTTCATGTTGTCTATTTGTCTTCATTTCTTGCAGTATGGATCTGAGATATTACAGTTTCTACCTTATATTCTTATAGTATCCATGCAGATTGTCTGAACCTCACCTTAATGTTGGGCTTTCAGACCCTGCAGGTGTCCCTAGATGTATGCTACTGCAACTAAAGGTGGTGTCTGCAATAGCGGAGGCAACTCGAGATAACAGTGAAGGTGCCCCAACATGGATGCAATGTCTTCCAGAGATTGGGCTAAAAGAGTGGGCCTTACAATGTCTTTGGGATGCCTGCTCTGAGATGCAGCTGCTTTTAGGCCCCGTCTGTTGTCAAAAGGTAGGGTCTACTGCATGGGGAAGGCTATGGCTATGTCTGCAGTATCTCAAGATGAAAAAGTGGGTTATGCTCATGCTGCTAGATGGGAGTGGGTTGGTGGACTGTGTACCTACCCTAGGCCTGGGTCCCATGCAGGTTGGTGTAAGCAAAACTGGCTGAATCTGAGCTCCCTTGGTGGTCTGCTGGTTGGAAGAGGCCTATGGCAGAGCCTGAGCTCAGCAGGTTTTAGCAGGTGGCAGAATGGACCCAGGCCCACTCTGAGCCTGGTTCTTGTGCAGGTTGGTGTATGCAGAACTCAAGGTGTTAAAGTTTCTACCCTATAATCTTATAGTGTTCCTGCAGGTTACTGATGTCCCGTCTTGTTGTTGGGCTTCCCATCCCAAACTGGTGTCCCAAGATAGAAGCTGCCACAACTTAATATAGTGATAGTGGCTGTGAAGGTAACCTGAAATGGTGGTAGAGATGTCCCAAGATGTTGGATGCAACCACTTTCAGAGATGGGACTGAAAGGGCAGGATGTCAATGGTGTTGGGTGACCTGTTCAGAGATGCAGCACTGTGGCACATGATGTTGCAGCAGGCAGCTATCTCTAGTTCTTGTCAGTTGTCAGAAGGTGGAGGCTCCCACGTGAGCAGGGCTATGGAGATGGCTGTAGTGTTCCAAGATGAAGGAGGGCAGGGTGGAGTGGACCACAGCCTTGGTAAATAGGGAACCTCAGGGAGGGCTCCACCTCAGGTCTCCACCTGCCTGAGCTCCAAGGGTGTACTCAATAAATTTTTCAAAAATCTGATACCATCTATAGTATCTTTTTTACCATAATGCAATAATTAGCTACAAAACCATAATAAGAAAGACTTTGGAAAATATACAAATACATGGATATTAAACAACTTACTATTGAATAACCATTGGATAGAAGAAGAAACCAAGAAGGAAATTTAAAGTGTCTTGAAATGAATGAAAATGGAGACACAACATAGCAAAACCTTTGGGATATAACAAAAGCAACACCAAAGGGGGAGTTTACAGCAATCAAGGCACACTTAAAAAATGTAGACAGGGGGGATGTGGTTGTAGTTCAGTGGTAGTGCACTTGCCTAGCATGTGTGAGGTGCTGGGTTCAATCCTCAACACCACATAAAAATAAATAAATAAAATAAAGGCATGAAAAAATGTAAGCCAGGCACTGTGGTGGCTCGGGAGGCTGAGGCAGGAGGATAATGAGTTCAAAGCCAGCATCAGCAAAAGTGAGACACTAAGCAACTCAGTGAGACCCTGTCTCTGAATACAGTACAAAATAGGGCTGGGAATGCAGCTCAGTGAAATTGCCTCTGAGTTCAATCCCCGTTACCCTCCCTACCAAAATAATTTTTTTCTAATAAAATGTAGACAGGAAGCTGGTCTGTAGGTCACTAGTGGAGGACTTGCCTGGTATATTCAAGGCCCTGGATTCCATCCACAGAACCACAAAAAAGAAAAAAAAAAAAAAAAGGTAGAAAGATCTGAAATAAGCAATCTATCAGTGCATCTCAAAGAACAAAAAAAGCAAGAATCTAAAATTAGATGAAGGAAAGAAACAATGAAGAAAGTTCAGAGCAGAAATAAATGAAGACTTAAAAGAACAACAGAAAGGATCAAAGAACTGATTTTTGAAAAAAATAAACAGAATTGGAAAATGCAAAACTAAACCAATTAAGAAAAGTAGAGCGAAATAAAATTGGAGATGGAAAGAAAAACATTAAAACTGGCTCCACAGAAACACAAAAGATCATTAAAGATTTTTATGAACAGCTACATGCCAATATGTGTGATAATTTCCTACTTTATTATCATCCTACAACTTTACTTTTTGTTACTTTGAAAGGCAAATGTTCATGTCATGTAATGCAGTGATTCTCTAATCTGAAATTGCATTACAGGCACCTGAAAAGCTTGATAAGTAATAGATAACTTCATCCTGCCCCATTTCTTTTTTTCTCTTTTCTTTTTTGGTACCAGGGATTAACCCCAGGGGTGCCCAACCACTGAGCCACACCCCCAGCCCTTTTTCAATCATTTATTTAGAGACAGGGTCTTCTTTAGTTGCTTAGGACCTTGCTAAATTGCTGAGGCTGGATTGGACTCACAATCCTCCTGCCTCGGCCTCCCAAGCTGTTGGGATTACAGGTGTTTGCTACCATGCCTGGCCTGCCCCAGAATTTCTAACAAGGTGGGCCTGAGAATGTGCATTTGTATTGACTATCTAGGTGGTGCTAATGCTGCAGGCTGTTCTCTTTCTTTATGATGAATTTGTCATGACTTTTGATCCGTGTTGGCATTTTAAATTATTACTGTTCTTGTTTTTGTTTTGGCTCTGGTTATAAAGTATATGTTTAAATAATATGCACAATTCCATTTTATCATGATCCCTAATATTTTTAGTGCCTGATTTTTCATAAAGCAATTCTTTCCAAGAATGCATGCATTTCATTATAGTATTATCATTTGTGTCAGGACATGAAGTATTAAAATATTTTGCAAAAAAAATAAATTTATCTTATGGATGAGGAGCAGGCATTTGGCAGTAAAAGACCATGATTTATTTCCAGTTCTGTGAGCATAAGGTAATTAATTCAGGGAATGCTGGTATCTGCCATAATGATTCTAGGAAATAGTTTTCTTTTTTTTCCATTCAAGAAGACAAATAAATAAAAAAACCCAAGACATAGTAATAGTTAGCTCCTTCTTATATCTCACAGACTTATAGCGGTTATAGCTTTGGAAAATGAAAGGGCTGACAAACTTTATTGAAGGATTTTTTTTTCTCTCTTATTTTGTTATCCTGTTTTACAAATAAGATATTTCTAGCCATTGCTCTTTAACATTCTTTGAAAAACATTGTCTTAAGAGTCTAACATTGGGCAGACAAATGCAAAACCTGAAGTTAATTTTTTTCTTTTTCTCAACCCTCACCAATACTGTCAAGTTGTACTGACCATCTTTTACTGATAGGTGACCTACTGTAGGTGGCCAGAATTACTGGAAAGGGAACATGTCTTGCATTCATGGCTCAGCTCAGTTTTTAGATATTATTTTATGTGTGACTATATGTTACTTGACATCACCAGGACTAGTTTGCCTATCTGTGAAACAGAATAATAAAATATTCTCTTTGTACCATTTTATTAGCCTATGAAAGGTAGAGAGTAGATATCAAGCAGAATTAATTTTATTTTTGTAATAGGTGGGCTGCAAAGGTGCAAACAAAACTGAGATGAGGAAATCTTTAGTTTACAGTATTTGTCCTTTTTTTGACACAATACTATCAAGTAAATTTTTAAGTATTTTTTAAGTTGTCAATGGACCTTTATATTATTTATTTATTTTTATTTATTTATTTACATGTGGTACTGAGATTTGAACCCAGTGCCTCACACATACTAGTCAAGTTAGTCAAGTGCTCTACCACTAAGCTACAACCCGAGCCCTGACTACATAAGTTCTAAAGAAAGTAGGCTTATTTCAACTTAATGGTTCTGGAGCTCCAAAGCAGAGGCCTGTGTCTGGTGATAGTCTTTTTCCTGGCACAGTCCTGAGGTAGGACAGGGCATCACATGGGAAGAGACAAGGAGCTCATGTGTGTGCGTGGATGTGTCTCTCTCCTTCATTTTTTAAGGCCACCAGGACTCAATCAAGGGGATTCCACCCTAATGACCTCAGCTAATTCTAATCACCTTCCAAAGGTCCCACTTCTAAACACCAGAGTTGGATTAAGTTTCCACCTTATTTGTACTTTACAGTGAAGATTTCATTTTAATACATGAAGTTGTGGGGACATACTCAAATCATATCCAATTATATAGCATATATTTTCCTGCTATAGTTCTCATCTGTGAGAATGAGACAGCGAATGATGAAATTTCTCTTTATGTGACATTAGATGACTCTTAGTTTCTGAGAATTATTGAAGCAATAAATTTAGAGACTATTATAAAGAATAACCTTTCTTTGACTAAAATAATACATTTGTGGGCTGGGGTTGTGGCTCAGTGGCAGAGTGCTTGCCTCACACATGTGAGGCACTGGGTTTGATTCTCAGCACCACATAAAAATAAATAAACAAAATAAAGATATTGTGTCCATATATAACTAAAAAAATAAAAAGAACACATTTGTAATCTATATCCACAATATAATATGATGAGATACTTATTTCTTTAAATAAGATATGAATATTTTGTAAACTGTTTTTAAGATTGATTAATTTTCACATATATATGCAGGCATCAGTTAACTTTGAGTTGTATCTTACGAGCGATCTCTATAGAACTGGTTTTTATATGCAGGGGATAAACAGCTACAGGGTCATTCTAAAATGCTTAAACATTTTTTTTAAATTTTTCTTTATCTTTTTAATTTAATTTTTAATTCTAAGTTGTTACGTATGACAGCACAATGTATTACAATTCATATTAAACATATAGAGCACAATTTTTCATATCTCTGGTTGTACACCCAGTAGAATCACACCATTCATGTCTCCATACATGTACTTAGGGTAATGATGTCGATCTCATTCCACCATCTTTCTTACACCCATGCCCCCTCCTTCCCCTTCCTCCCCTTTGCCCTATCTAGAGTTCATCTAATCCTCCCATGCTCCCCCCCAACCCCATTATGAATTAGCATCCTTATATCAGAGAAAACATTCCATATTTGGTTTTTTGGGATTGGCTAACTTTACTTAGTATTATGTTCTCCAACTCCATCCATTTACCTGCAAATGCTATGATTTCATTCTCTTTTAATGCTGAATAGTATTCTATTGTGTATATATACCACACTTTCATTATCCAATCATCTACTGAAAGCCATCTAGGTTGGTTCCACAGTTTAGCTATTGTGAATTGTGCTGCTATAAATATTGATGTGGCTGTGTCCCTATAGTATGCTGTTTTTAAGTCCTTTGGGTATAGACCCAGGAGTGGGATAGCTGGGTTAAACATTGTAAAAACTTGTTACTTATGAATATAAATGTGAATATTAAAATATACTATATTACAGATACCAATATGCTTCTCAGCTTTATTTGTTGAAGTTGCTGGACATAGGTTTGTAACTCAATGCAAGAATTATTTAATGTATAACAAACTTCCTGATATTGAAATATCATGTACAATTCACACAGTCATGAAACAGACGTAGTACATCCAGAAATAGAAAGGGTACATCTAAAAAAGACCAAAGGTAGGGTGCTCAAGCATCTCTGAAGAAACCACAAATCAAATTTGTGTAGCAATTCACTGGAAGGAATTCAAGCAAAACAGAGCAGGAAGCAAAAGTTGAATGGAATAAAAAGCAAGGGTAAGATACAGCATAGGAATTGCATGGACTACCTGGAAGAGAGGAGGATGTGGTGCTCACAGAATTGGAAATTTTAAGGGAATTGAGTACTGCTGTTTTTGCCCCAGTCCCTTTCCCTTAATCAGTCAACAGTCCTCAGCAAGCTTTATTTGTGAGGGTCTTACATTTGGCCTACCAGGGTGATTGGAGGTTGTGACATAGTTTTGGTGATCAGGGAGAGACATAGTGACTCGTTAGAAGAGGTAAAGTTTTTCTTAAGGAGATGCAATTAATTATGGCTAGGGGAGGTTTGACATGTCAGACCCCATTTTCCAGGTACTTGCCTGTCAGATAAGCTTCCCTGTGGTTTTTAGTGGCCCTCCATTGTTCTTTGTTCTTTCTTCCTACCAACCTGTTGTTGGCTTACTAACCCTACATAACAATATCATTCCTATGGAACTTATAAGGGTATAGTTGAGACCTTCCTAGCATATCTACCTCATGGCATTGAGATCAGAAAAAAATGAATCTTATCTGTCCCATTAACACTGAGGTGCAACAAGTGCACTAGGATAAATTACTTTCCAAACTGATGGAAGCTGTGTGACCAAAGGAGCAAATTTTGAGCATAATAAGATTATGGAAGTAATACTGCTACTGGCTTCACAATTTGGTTTTCATTACACATTCGTACATGAAATCTACAATATATTTTTGTGTACTATGTTTGTGTGTTGCTCTTAAGCATCCATATTGTTGAAAGTTTTAGAAGATGGCAAAGAAAATGTTAGCTTTACATCAATAAGAGAGAGATACATACTGATCAGACTTCAGTTACATTATGTTTTATGCTCCTCTTTCATCCAGGTATGACTTTTCTTTTCTCTTAATTTAAAAATCTTTTCAAACTTTATATATGAAAAGCCATCAAGGCTTAGTTTTTTGGCTTTTTATGTTTCTTCCTCCAAATTTTCCACATCTAGTTATGTGATTTTTAAACCTTCTTATGGATTACTCGACGTTTTTATCTCAAGATCTTTCTGCTAACATCAAGTTCCATGTCTTTTAAATTCTCTCTACCCCTTAGCATGTTTATATCCCCCCATCATCTCACATTCAAAATACCCACAACGAACTCATTAGTGTCTATTCACAATTTGTTATTTTTTTCCTGATTTCACTGCTTTCCCTCAGCCACTCAAACCTATAATAGCACATGTTTTTAAGTATTCTAATTTCATAACTAATTCTTTTAAAAATGCATTTGCTAGGTGTCTTAAGGTCTGCCAAATAGGGGGATGACTTCCAAATTTAGGACAGATTGATTGCTTTTCTTAATTTAGAAATTTTAGTACACCAACTAGCAGATTTCTCAAGGGGTTCACATGCCCTTTAATCCCTATCAAATGAAGTGCCCATCAAAGTTCTAGGAATTATCACCACTGCTTGCAGCTCTTTCTCTGCGAGAGGACTTTTAATTTGTTCAGCCCACAGAACTAGAATAACAACTTCCTTTGTGAATAGAGTAGATCACAAGGAGGTGTTCTAAGGTTTATAGATGATCTTCAGCAAATAAAACCATGTTTCACCTTTTGTTATTATTCTTTTTTGGGGAGAAAATTTCAATTATAGTGAAATATATTTTAACCTCTTTTTTTTTTTTTTTTTTTTTTTTTTTTTTTTTTTTTGTATTGTAAGGATAAAAAAGACATGTTTTCTCTCTATTTTGGAGGACCTAAATGTCTAAAAATAAAAAAGGCCAGACACCAAAGCTAATGGATTAGTCAACTGTTTCTCATTAATTCTATTGAAGATTTGCAGCATGCCTCTCAGGTAAAGGCCTTAGAGATGTTTAGTTACTTTTGCTTTTTTCCTTTTTCTGAAAATCAAATTTATTTTTAACAGGTACATAAAACAAAACAAAAAAATTGTGCACATTTTTTCCTCTTTTTTTCAAGATTTTAGCCAGTTGTATATTTTTAAAATTTTATTTGTTCTTTTTAAATTTACATGACAGTAGAATATATTTTGACATATTTATACAAACATGGAGTGCATATTAATGGGGTACAATATGTTTTGGTTACATGCATATATTGTGTAATGGTTAAATTAATTTAAACATAACTAGCTCCCCACACATTTGTCATTTCTTTACAGTAAAAACTTTTTAAAATCCTAGCTTTTTGAGATGTACAGTACATGGTTGTTCTCTATGTTGCCCATACTGTGCACGACACACCATAATGTCTTTCTCATCTACTTGTAATTTAGCACCTACTGATCATCTCTCCCTCCCCCATCCCTCATCCTCTCCATTCTCTGCTCCACTCCTCTGCCATCAACAGTTCAGATTCCAAACGTAAACAGGTGTCCTCCATACTGATGGAATTTAAAAGAGCTCTTTAAGTGGCCAGGGTGTAATGTTCCGAACCACCGTATGCTATTTTTTTTTCCATTATCTTAAATAACAATCATGTTTATCCATTTCACTCTGATTACTACTGCAATCTATAATTTCATTGTACCTGAAATTTCTTGCTACTGTGCTCTTCTACAGTTTTACTACATTGATTCCAAATCATGCATTTAAAATGTAATTCTATCCTCAAAACCCTTCCTTATTTTCTGCCATTCTCACATTGCTATGATTGACAATCAGAACTCTTAGCTGTGACCTTATTTCTTGAGATTTTATTTCCTTTTTTAAAATTTTGTTCTTTTTAGATACATGACAGTAGAGTGTATTTTGACATACCATATATACATGGAGTATAACTTCCCATTCTTGTGGCTGTAGATGATGTGGACTTACACAGGTAATTTATTCATATATGAACATAGGAAAGTTATGTCAGATTCCTTCTACTATCTTTTCCAATTGCCCCACCCTTCCCATAATTCCCCTTTGTCTAACCCACTGAAATTCTATTCTCCAACCACCATTATTGTTTGTTAGCATCCACATATCAGAGAGAACATTTGGCCTTTGTTTTTTTGGGATTGCCTTATTTTACTTAGCACAATAGAAAAGAATGCCTCTTCAACAAATGGTGCTGGGAAAACTGAAAATCCATATGTAGCAAAATTAAGTTAAACCCCTGTCTCTCAGCCTGCACAAAATCAACTCAAAGTGGATAAAGGACCTAAGCATGAGACCAAAGATCCTGATCTTTCCAGAAGAAAATTTAGGCCCAACTCTTCATCATGTCAGCTTAGGAACTGAATTCCTCAACAAGATCCCTAAAGCTCAACAAGTAAAATCAAGAATCAATAATTGGGATGGATTCAAACTAAAAAGCTTTTTATAGCAAAGGAAACAATCAAGAACATGAAGAGAAAGACTAAAGAATGGGAGAAAATCTTTGGAAACTGCATCTCAGAGAGAGCATTAATCCCCAGGATAAAGAACTCAGAAAACTTAACCAAAAAACCAAATAACCCAATCAATAAATGGGCAAAGGAACTGAACAGATGCTTCACAGAAGACGAAGTACAATCGGTCAACAAATATATGAAAAAATATTCAACATCCCTAGCAATTACAAAACACAAATTAAAACTACACTGAGATTCCATCTCATTCCAATCAGAATGGCAATCATCAAGAATATAAGAAACAATAAATGTTGACGAGGATGTGGGGGGAATAAGGTTCACCCATACATTGCTGTTTGAACTGCAAATTAGTGCAACCACTCTCAAAAGCAGTATGAAGATTCCACAGAAAACTTGGAATGGAAACACCATTTGACCCAGTTATTCCACTCCTCAGCATATACCCAAGGGACTTAAAATCAGCAAACTATAGTGATGCAGCCACATCAATGTGTAGAGCAGCTCAATTCACAATGGCTAAGCTATGGAACCAACCTAGATGCCCTTCAACAGATGATTGGATAAAGAAAATGTGGTACATATTCACAATGAAATATTACTCAGCCATAAAGAAAAATGAAATTATGGCATTTTCTGGTAAATGGATGGAAATGGAAATTTTATTTCTACTTTCCTAAATTTACCTTTTGCAAATGTAGCCAATTATCTTTCTTGAGGTAGTTATTCTATATTCTTCTAGTGCCTTTACACTTATTTTTGTTCACTTAGAATTTCCTATTTCCATCTTCAAATTATCAAAATCAATCTTTCCAGATTGATCTGTAGTGATATCTGCTCCACAAAGAAATGACCAATCTAGGTGACCTATTTATCCCACCTACCTATCATGCTAGTGTCATTTTTTTCTGACTTGACCCTTAATTAAAACATAAAATGTATAAAAATAAAGTTCTTCAATCAATTAGGTTATTGAATAATAGGAGATTGTTTTATACTGTTTGATGTTTTCTGAAATAACAAACAGCACGTTCGATTCTCCAATGACATTTTTTATTAGTTGATTGGTAATTTGAAAAATTACAGATGGCTTCTCCTCAGGAATAGAGAATTAAAGCACATTTTTTTCTTGCTCTATTTATTATATGTTTATCACAAATGGAAAAAGAACAAGGAGTAAAGGAAGTTTTTGTATATCCTATAATAGGTTTTTAAATGAACAAGTTATGAATCTATTTGGTTTTCTACTATAACAATGCAAAGGACTTTGCTTAAATTTGATCTCTATAAGTTTGTTAATGCAAAGAAATTTATAAACATATGATTGCATACTTGTGTATGTGTGTGTATATGTATGTAATAGTGCTGGGGATTGGACCCAGGACCTCCCCCATACTAAGCAAGCACTCTAGCATTGAGCTACATTCCCCATCCTGCATCCTCATACCCTTATATGTATTACTTTTGTCTTTGTTGTGGAAGCACGTTTAATGCTTTTGCTCTCTACATGACAACACTATGGGTTTTTCCTGACATTGACCATCATTTCAATGAGTGCATCAGCCTCTGTCTCCCATAGACCCTAATAAATAATATTAAAAATTTAATATCCTCACCTGCCATAATGACCATAAAAGATTTCAGAAGTTGATTACAATCTCTTTCTGGTTTTAAGTGGTAAAAAAGAAACACTCGTAACTTTCTTTTTCATCAGGATAAATACCTAAAACAATAACATCAATCTAAGTCATGCTCATGTGTTCCATGTCCTCATTGTTTTTTGTTGTTTTGTTTTTTGTTTTGTGTTTCCCCCTTCTGTAGGGTGAATTGAACCCAGGGGCACTTAACTACTAAGTCACATCCCCAGACCTTTTTCTGTTTTATTTTGCTAGGGCTGGCTTTGCACTTGCAATCCTCCTGCCTAAGCCTCCCCCGAGCCACTGGCATTACAGGTGTGCGCCCTGTGCCTATTTCTTACTTGGATGATATACTTTCAGTAGTAAAAAGATTTTAAAGATGAGCAAAGAGGCCTCCTACTTGGTGAAATAAGGATAATGGCAGTTAAAATAAATATAACCAAAATTTTATACACTTTAATTTATTTATTTTTATTCTAAGATGTTATAAATGACAGCAGAATGCATTACATTTCATATTACATATATAGAGCACTTTTTTACAAATCTCTGGTTGTACGCAAAGTATATTCACACCATTCGTGAATTTTAAAAGAACATTGCCTACTTGAGAACTCTGCATCATTACAACTATTTGATTTAAATTGCACCCAAACAGAAGCATGTGCTCAGTTTCAAGATTATATGGAAAGATAAACACAGTATGCTCATATTGAGGCTAACAGTCAATTTCTGAGGTTTTGTGGTTCATATGACTCCATCACAATTGTTTTAAATGGAAGTGTGTGAATTTTTTTTAAAGAAACAACATTCTTAAAGGATTGATTTTAGTGTTCCTGCTATTGTACATTTGAAGCACTCTTAACATTGCCACATATAATATGAGGATATTCAAGAGCATCCCTGATAAATCTTTTAAATTTAAAAGTGACCTTATGGAGGAAGCTCCATTTTTCCAAATTATTCCCTAATTTATATGTATTAATAAATGCCTGCAACATGTCTACATTACAGTGTAAGTTTATTTCAGTATTCCTCCTCCCTCTTTCAATGGAATCACTGCTATATTAGCCAAGGTGAAGATTCATTGACTTCACCTGAGACATTTGAGTACATTTTGAGATTAAAAATTGGGATTTTACCTTTCTAAGAAGTAATCCAGGTGATTCTTTTGCACACTAAACCTTGCAAATTATTGTGTTAGTGATTAAAAGGATAAGACACTTGAACCTCACAAACTTGATTGGACTCTCAGTCATTTATTCAAAGGCTGGTCATTTTTATTGGGCAAATTAAACTTTTTAATGCTTCAGTTTCCTTGCTACACATAATCTCATTTTTTAAAAAAACTGGATCCATCATTTACCAGCAAATGACATAATTTTATTATTCTTTATGGTTGAGTAATACTGACTGAGTAATACTCCATTGTGTATTCATACCATTTTTCTTTATTCATTCATCTGTTGAAGAGCATCTAGGTTGACTCCATAGCTTGGCTATTGTGAATTGTGCTGCTATAAACATTGGTGTAACTGCATCACTGTAGTACACTGATTTTAGATTTTTCTGATACATACTGAGAAGTGGGATAGCTCAGTCATATGATGATTCCATTCCTAGATTTTTTTTTTTAAAAAAAAAACATATATATATATATGTATATATATGTGTGTGTATGTGTATATATATATATATATATATATATATATATATATATATATATATATATATTTTGTTTTAGTTGTACACTATGCCTTTATTCTTACATGGTGCTGAGGATCGAACCCAGGTCGCACACGTGCCAGGCAAGCGCTCTACCACTGAGCCACAACCCAAACTCCCATTCCTAGTTTTTTGAGGAATCTCCATCCTGCTTTCTAGAGTGTTTTCACTAATTTGCAGTCATACCAATAATGTATGAGTGTGCCTTTCCCTTCCCATCCTCACCAACAGTTATTATTATTTGTATTCTTGATAATTGCTATTCTAACTGGAGTGAAATCACAAAACACTGATTTGAAAAAAAAAAATAGATAGCAGAAAGATCAGTGGGGTAGAGGGAAGGAAACACAGGGAGGGAGGAGGGGAGGGAAAGGGGAAGTGCTGGGTACTGCATTTGAGCAAAAAATATCCCATACTTTTATTATTGTGTCAAAATGAATCCTAATGTTATGTATAACTACAAAGAACCAATAAAAATCTCAAAGTGGATCAAAGACTTAGGCACTAGAACAGGGGCCTAATAAAAAAAAAAATAGGACCAAATCTCCACCATGTCGGCTTAGAATCTTACTTCCTTAACCAGACTCCTAAAGTCCAAGAAGTAAAATCAGGAATCAATAAATGGGATAAATTTAAACTAAAAAACTTATCACCAAAGGAAATAATAATGTGAAGAGAGAGCCTACAGAATGGGAGAAAATCTTTGCCACATGCACCTCAGACCACTAATCTCCAGGAAATATAAAGAACTCAAAAAACTTAACACCAAATAAGCTAATCAATAAATGGGCTATGTAACTGAAAAGATACTTCTCAGAAGAAGAAATACAATCAAACAACAAAAATATATCAAACAACAAATATATGAAAAACAACAAATATATGAAAAAATGTTAATCATCTCTAGCAATTGAAGAAATGCAAATCAAAACTATTGTAAGATTTCATCTCACTCTAGTCAGAATGGCAATTATCAAGAATATAAGAAACAATAAATGTTGGTGAGGATGTGGGGTGAAAGGTACACTCCCATGTTGTGGAAAGCAGTATGAAGATTCCCCAGAAATCTTGAAATGGAAACACCATTTGACCCAGTTACCCCACTCATGGGCATATACTCAAAAGACTTAAAATCAGCACACTATAGTGACATGACCACATCAGTGTTTATAGCAGCTTAATTCACAATAGTTAAACTATGGAACCAACCTAGATGCCCTTCAACAGATGACAGATAAAGAAAATATGGAACTTATACACAATGTAATATTACTCATCCTTAAAGAAGAATGAAATTTTGTCATTTGTAGGTAAATGGATGGAGCTCAAGAATATCATGCTAAGCAAAATAAACCACCCCCCCCAAAAAAAAAAATCAAATGTTTTCTCTGCTAAGTGCATGCTAATCCATAATGAGGAGGAGAGAGTGAAGGAACTTTGGATTGTGCAGAGGGGAGTGAGGAGTGGGGGTGTTGGGATGGGAAGGACAGTGTAATGAGACAAACATTATTACCCCATGTACATGTACACTACTGGTGTGACTCTACACCACGTTTAGCCAGAGGAAGGAGATGTTGTGCTTCGTTTGTGTACAATGTGTCAAAATGCATACTACTGTCATGTATAACTAATTGTAACAAATTTTTAAAAAAATAAAAAGTATTCAACACCCTCCCAAAAATATTTTGAGGAAAAGAAAGAAAACCAGAGATGCTAAGGTATATTGTTTTTATAAGGAGGAAGTACAATGTTGTGCTGAATAAAAGTTTCTAAAATAGTTTCATACCTATTAGTTCCTAAGATCTATGTTAACTTGCATAAATATAAGAATAGACTAAATTTTTTGGGGTATTCAGAATTGAACTCAGGGGTACTTTACTACTGAGCCACATCCCCAGACCTTTTTTGCATATTTTATTGAGAGACAGGGCCTCACTGAGTTGCTTAGAGCCTTGCTAAGTTGCTGAAGCTGGCTTTCAACTTGCCATCCTCCTGTCTCAGCCTCCCAAGCTGCTAGAATTACAAGCATGCTCCATAGTGCCCAGCCCAATACTCTTTTATCTGGACTTTAACAGCTATTGGAATTTTAAAATCTAGTAAGACTTTAGCAAATATTATCTGTTCTGTGCTGATGAGGATGATGATGGTACTGACAACTGAGGACTTCATGAAAAGTAAAAAGAAAACTGCAAGACAGAAATACTATCAGGAATCTATTTAAAGGAGAAGTAAGACAAAGGCAGGAAGAAGAATATGGCTAGATTCCATCTGTCTCCTCTGTGCTTTATGCTTTGTGTGTTTCTGGCAATACTCTTTCCCTGGTAACTTGTGTTTTTGTGTTAAAAGGCTGCTGCATCTCATCACAGTGAGCCAGGAATGATAACACTGTGTTTGCACTCATACAGAAAGACTCACAGGCACACACAAACGCCAAGTGTTTTAAGTTTGTCATATACTCATCATCATTTTTGTAAAAGTGACATTCTATTTTACCTCTTATTTTACCCTTCATAATTTTCCTGTTATTACCTTTCTACCCCAAAGTTTCCAGAGAAGCAGCAGTTTCCCACTGAATACAATGGAACAAGCTCTTCATTACCTTGAGACTTATCCTCCAGGGGCTGGGGGTCAGGGTAGTACAGTTGGTAAGTAAATGTACTCACATACATATGAATAGGTAAGCTAAAGACTAATCTCAGATAGTAATAAGCACTAAGAACAAAATGAGACAAGGTAAGGGTATTGAAAATGAGAAGGTGAGCTGCTTTAGAATAGAGCATGAGGAAAACAATCTGCATATGTGACATGTTTAAGAAATTAATTTCTTGAAGAACACAGTTATTCAAGGGAAGAGGGAAGGGCATTTTAGAAAATAAACATATCTTCATGTGAAGAAAACAGAGTATCCAAACACCATGTAATGTGTGGTCTTAAAGGTTATGATAAGTTCCCCCCCCCCCCAAGAATAAGCCATGGCCTTTGGGGAATTTGAACAGTAGAGTGAAATATTCTGATTTATGCTTTTGAAAGTAGACTCTGGCTGCCTTGTAAATGGTGGGACAAGAACAGAGCAGAAGATGACATTAGGAAACTTTTGCAATATTCAAGGTGAAAAAATGATGATATTATTGGTTTTGGTGTAACACTAATGGTCAGATTGCAAAATATTTTGGAGGTGAATTCAAGCATATTTACTAATGGATGGAGTATCTCTTATGAGGGAATGTGAAGATGAATGACAATCCTATATTTGAGGATTCAGTAGAATGGTACTTATTCATAAAAGGAAGGCTTGTGAAAGTAGTTTTGATAACTTAAATCTGAAATGTCTGGAACTGGATAATGAGTTCCAGGAAAAAGACCCATTTGAATGTCATCCAGGCATAGGTCGTAATCTCATGCAATGAGATTACCTAGTTAGAAATTATGCCAAGAAGAGGGAAATGTCTGAGAAGTAGGATATTTATATGCCTTGTAGAGGAGGAGTCAATAAAAGTGACTTTGAAATGAGAATAAGGACCCAGGAAGAATATCATGCATCTTGAGTGTACCTGAAAGCAAGAAAAGGAAGTGTGTTTCAGGAAAAAACAGTGCTCAAGTAAGTCAGATGTTGCTACAAAGTCAAGTAAAACAGGACAGTGAACTGACCACTAGTTTTGAACATTTGTAATCTTGAAAAGAACTTTTCCATTGGACTGTCATAGAGAAAGTCCTAATTGTAAGTTGAAGATAGAATCAGAGGACAGGAAAAAGAAAGAGCAATAAAAATATAGACAACTCTTTTATTGTGGTTTTGCTTGAAAAGTGAATGGGAAACTTGGCTGTGACTAGAGGAATGTGGGGTTATATTAAAAAAGGGGGAGGATCATATTTAGGCATATTGCATGCCAATTGGAATGATCCAGTAGAGAGAAAAAAAGTTGCTGATATTACTGAAAGAAAACACAACTGCAAAAGCAATCTTCTTGAGAAAAGACGAAGAAGAAGAGGAGGAGGAGGTGGAGGTGGAGGAGGAGGAGGAGGAGGAGGAGGAGAGGAGGAGGAGGAGGAATCCAGGGCATAGATGGAGAGATTAACTAAACAAGACCATGGAGTTGTCTACCATTAAAATAAGAATTAAATAGAATTGATGTAGATAAGTTGATGGAATTGGCACAGATCTCATCTAGATTTTTAATGTAAGGATATATTAACACATGTAGTATGAAATTAGTATAAAAAAGAAATTATTCCTTTAAATGCCCATCATTATTATATTTTTACCACACAATCCTTATCTATAGTATTTTAAGTATAAATTTTGGCAATTTTACCTGCTTTCAGTGTTCAGCACAATGCTGTTTTTTAATGGTCCTAGGCACTTTAATGGGGTGGAGACACAGATGTAAGTTTGCCTTGCTGTACTTGCCCATCCTTGTAATCATATGTCTGCAAGCTGTTGGAATAGACTGATACTAGCTGTCATTTTTCCTGACACCATTTAAATCATAGAGATGGTTGTATAGTTTCCTAAAAATGATGCTGTCATTAATTCACTTCCTCAATGAGCAAGTTCTACTTTAAAAAATATATTAGGTTCAAAGGATGTGGAATAACTATTTGTATATGAATAAATAAAACCTGTGTCTCCTTGTAGGAAACTGAGTGGTCTATTTTAACTCAAATAAGAACACATCAAAGAAAATACCCTGGGGTTGTGAACATCAGCATAACCTTGTCAACAGGCAGATCTGAGTTTGCATCTCAGCTTTCCTAAGTCTTCTGAATTTGGGAAGCATTTGATTTTTATTTCTGTGATCATTAACATCACTATTGCTTAGTAGACAGTATTAGTGCTTATTACCTATTGTTACATAGATTCAACTATTTAATATGTAAATTCACTTTAATACTACCACAAAATGTTGATATTATTTTTAACAGGACTAAGAGGAGGGAACAAAAGAGAAGGAGGAGAAATCATACAAGAGAAGAGGTTTGCTGAGGATCACCCAGCTAGTCAGTGGCAGAGCATATGTGGAGTTCAACCCCTGGAAGTCTGTTTCCACAGCCCAAGTTCTTAGCCTCTGTATTCTATAGGATCTCCCCCCTTGTTGCCATGAACAAAGATATGCCTTCTCCTTTATCCTGTTAGGATATTTCCAGTAGCTTTTGGTATTTTTAGTATAGCTTGCCCTACAAATAATTGCAACAATGAGGATCTTATTTATTACTTAGTTCTGACTATATCTTTCCATTTGGAAGAAGAATGTTTCTATATCCTGGGTATCCTCAACAATCTGTAGAAAAAAATGACAGAGGTAATAACTAACATTCCACCAGGAATTATCCAACATTCATATAATTACATGCTATAAAGCATAAAGATTAAAATGCAAGGACAGGTTTTATCTTCCAGACAAAATCTTTAATCTTTCTGTGTGAAGCAGTGTGACCTCAATGGCCTCCAGGTCTCATATCACTGGTCTCTGATTCATTCTTGTAGCCAATGAAGAGGTAGCACTTCATACTTTCTGCAGGACATTATTTTATATAGATTATATACATCACCTTATACCCATTTTGCCACAGAAATTTCAAGAGCCCAGATTTATCAATAAGAGGGCAGTCCTGATTCTCTTCTGAGCATTTTCTCTTTGCCTAAGGCACTCCAACTGTCTCAGTAATATGGTTTACATAAATACTTTAGCTCAAAGGGCTCTGAGTGAATGTGCCACTTTTCCATGCTGTGACTGCAAGTATCCTCTGGTGTTGAAGCATAGTTGGATTTTAGTATCAATTAGAATTACAGAAATGCTCTTTTTTTTTTTTTCTGCCAGACAGGAAGGACTGAGGTGCAACTGAAGTTATACTTCAAATTTCTCACAATCAAAAAGTTCTCACATAGATATTCCCTTTGAATTACTGAAAAAGTATTAATATATGAATCACTGAATAGTTTTTTTAATAGTTTTGAGGCAAAATAACCTTTTATAATATGGGGTCAAAAAGAGTTTGGCTCAAATTCTCACTTGACTACTTACCACCTGTGTGATTCTCAGCTCCATCTTTAAAATGCAACTATTAATAATAGTGATGTTGATAAGAATATTAGCCAAGATAATAAACAGAATGCATTTGGCATGTTTTATACAAAACCACAATCAGCAAATGGTAATAATGGTCATTTATATGTTAGGATCTGTTCATGTACATGTAACATATAAACCAAACTGAATCTAAGTCTAAGGAAATGTATTGTCCCATGTAATTAGAGGACTAGGAGGAGGGTCATCTTGAGGATTGACTGATGTCAATGCCTCTTATGCTTTGCTGTGTTTGTGAAATTGTTTACCCACTGTGTCCTTTGACATTTGGCTTTATTGAGTAGATTATTAGAAGAAAAAGCTCTTGTAAACTTATGGTTCATATTCTCACACCACAATGTAAGAGACAGAAGAAGTGTCTTTTATCTCTTTGTAAGTCTCATGAAACCTACTGTGCTAATTTTGACATGAATTGAATAACCTGCTCATATACCAATCAGTCTTGGTAGCTAGAGGTATGTCATGTATTGATTGGCTTAGGCCAAGAAAGATATGCCAATCATTATAAGAAGAGGGATAGGAGTTACCATACACCAACAGGTCTGATAAAGAAATCTGAAACCAAAAGAGGGTACTTTGGGGGAGGGAGAAAAGGTAGGAATAGATTTTTAAGAGATGAAAAATACAATAATTTCTATTTCACTTTATAATGAATGAATGTTCTTGAGAGAGTTTTTTTTTCCCTCTGAAGTAATTAATGAGAATCTTAATATGTTTGAATGACTTCTTTGCTGTGTAATAAAAAAGATGTGGAAATGATATTTCTTAGCCTAGTGATGGATAACTTGTCAAAAATAACAAAGTCATTGAGGGACCAAAATCATGAAAGTTTAAATCCAATCCGAATACATGCCTGTCTGAAAGCATAGTAAAAGGATACATGGTAATCCTTTCCACACAAGCTCTGAATTAGCAGTTTTATATCTTTTAAAAAATATAAAACAATGATATTTTAAATTCTACAAAACATGTAGTATTTTAATGGCATCTGAAGTGCACTAAAATTAGAATTAATAGTATATATGTATATATACTATTAATTATAATATATATAAACTATATTTAAATTACATTCCAGTGTTTCTTGGATTAATTTGGCTGATGTTTTCTTTATTTCAAATAGGAATAGTGATAGTATTTGATTGATTAATATCCAGCCTTCTGCATGAATTTAGCAACAAATTCATAGTAATTCTAATGATCATTCGTGGCATTAATATGACTCATGGGTTTCCTGATATTTTGATTGCACTGTTTGTTCCATGCTCTGCTGTATGGTCTGTATGGTTATGAATTCTAACACCCTCAGATCAGAAAGGACATTTGTATCAGTTGAGGTGCAACCCAACAGTCCATATGATTCTACTAATGGTAGATGTAATCTGGATACCCTGCTGAAAAATGATATTATGTTTTTTAAATTGTTTGGGTTTTTCATACATTAGTTTGATTTCACCAATCAATAATTATGAGAAGTAATAAAAATATTTAAATTAAATTAGAACAAATGAAGGCAGAATTTGGGAATGTTTACATCCATTTCTGGAGAACACTTATAATGTGAGCAGTAGGTTCTTGATTAACAGGAAAGACCTTATAGAGAATTTTTTACAATTCATGTAATATTTGAAGATCACATTTCAGAATATCCATATTAATTGAATAATTTATTTGGATACAATTAGACCTCATTTTCCCTATTTGTCAATGGGGTCTATAATTTTCATTGTGCTAGGGTTGTATGGTAATTCAAGACAATTTTTGGGGGGGTTGGTGGGTACCGGTACCCGGATTGAACTCAGGGACACTCAACCACTGAGCCACATGCCCCACCCTTTTTTGATTTTTATTTAGAGACAGAGTTGCTTAGCTTTTGCTGAGGCTGGCTTTGAACTCATGATCCTCCTGCCTCAGCTTCCCAAGCCACTGAAAATTACAGGCATATGCGACCCTGCCCAATTCCGAGACTATTTTTAACCTACCTCTATTTTAACCTACTTATTGACCAGTAAGTGCGGGAAGCTAATTCAATCTCATCAGATCATTCCTTTTGGCCATGTTTTATCATGGGTTTCCTTTAGTTTTCTTGATATTCTATCCAAGATGTTAAGAGCAGCTAGAAATGCTGCATTTACTCTGCAGCTAGCAAAGGAAAAAAAATCTCTTCCAAGACTACAGTTCAATTTCATAAACAGGTGTTAGAGCTGTGAAGATGAAAGTCTGTTCTTCACTAAAATCTGAACCAGGAGAGCATACAGACTTTCTACTTGATTTTGGAAAGCCAAACTCAAGTTAGTCTCCCCAGAAAGAGGTAACAATGATATCTATTCAGCTAGGATAACAAACCATGCCCTTTTCTATTGGTCAAAGGAAGCAAAAGACTGCTTGAAATAACTTTATAGTCACTGGGGAAGATCAAAACATTTCACATCATCTGCCTACTTGTTGTAAACAGAAAGATTCAAAACACTGAAATCCCTTAGCTCAGACAGAGTAGTCATCCTTGAAATAGCTGGAGAGTGGTGAGCAATAAATATTTACTCTCTTGAAAACTGCAAGATGAAGATGCTACATTGTGCTCTGTTAAAATTAAATAGATTAGTGCTCCATGCAACCAGTGTGCATAGGCTGGGCACTGACAATCAGCCGAGAAGCTGGGGCTGTCAGTGGCGGTTCCAGAAGCACAGCAAGAGGTTGATTAAAGTGAGCTTTCTACCATCTGTGGTCACGTTATGCTTGGGATAGTTCATATATCTGCAAGAGCAGCAGTAAATATGCCAACAGAGGCAACAGGTTTCCTTGAAGCAGAAAAGAAAGTGGAGTCAATCAAGCTAAAGCTATAGCTTAAATCTGATAGTACAGGATTCATGGAAAAAGAGCTGACTTTGGCATTCTGTGTGAAAAGACCATCCAGGATGGAAATATTATGCTAGAAAGATGATTCTTACTGAGAGGATTTATGATTAAATTTTTAATTTGTTCTAATATTTGTCCAATTAAATCAGTTATAGGCATTTTGGCTGAAAATCAACCTTTACATTAGGAAGCAATATTTTTTGAAAGGGTTTGGCTGAAAGTGGTTGTGTTTTATTTGGATGAGAATAAGAAACAGAGAAGGAAAAGATGGATAAGATACATAATTGTACAAAAGGCAGCTCTTTCCCCAAAATCCAATGTTGCAGTTTATTGAACAATCTCTTAATCCTATAAAACCCTATGCATCCAGATTATCATACATTCATCCATTCATTCAACAATATATATTGTGTGCTTACATTGCACATAGTGTCAGTAATGACGCCCCAAGGGAGAGGTCCCTGCCTCTAGGAGTTTAGACACATAGTTTACTAGAATTTAAGCAATATACACAAATAGTTATATACCTACATTTATGAATGTTGCAAATTCTTTGATCGGAAGGAAATAGTAGCACCTCAAATAGTCAGACAGCCGTTCTACCAAGTAACCCTGTTCTTTGTCTCTGCAATAACTATTCTACCTCTCATCCTTGCTGTGCCAATACCTTACCTTTCCCTCCTCACTTTCATAAGATAATGTTGCCTTCCATTTTATGTAGAGAAGGAAAATCCTAAACATTGACCTATAAGCTTCTCATGACCAAATGTACAAACTTACCTGCATCCTTTAGGAACTTCTCCTTTCCTTTTTATTTCCTGAAAAAAATTTGAAGGTGGTATATTGGTACCATGTCTTTCATCATTCCACATAACCACCTTCTCTATGACTTTACCTCTTTGATCATTTCCCTTTCTACTGGATGATTTCTATATTCCAGAAATCACAACTCCACATGTCTCATAGCATTTTAAACAGATAAACTTAGGACACTTGTAGGTCACACTGAGGAAAGCCCATGAGGCTCTTCAAGGAGGGGAACAGGACTCACCCCTTGTCTCAGGCTATCCAGAGCACTGAGGCACAACAGTGGGCCTGATGTAGGATGATTTACATAATAAGATGTATTATCTTTTATAATAAAACAAACAATCAAATTTTTAGAGAACCATCCTGATCCAATATGTCTACACTGTTCCTTGCTGGTTTTCACACTTAAAATTCTCACAGTAATTTTCAATACACTTTTTCTAACCGCTTATCTCTCATTTTCCTTTAAAAATACTGCAATCTAAATTGCTTTCCTTATTCTCTGAAACTTCCATTGTCAAAGTCACCATGATCTTTGTTTTACCAAATTTAATACACAGTGTTACTTCTCATTTAAAAGCTTCCTTCTCTGATCTCTCTTTCCCTTGATTTCTGTGATAAAGAGTTTCCTGACATGTTCCCATGTCTTTTTGTGTATATTATTCCTCATCTTCTTTGTTGGCTCTTTTGCTTCTACCTGACCTGAGAACTGAGTCCCTTCCCATTTTTTTCTTTCTCCTTAGATCGTTTTCACCAGTCATTTGGTTGGTTTTCATTATCACATATGTATCAATAAAATAAAACTGAAACCCTCACTCTCACCAATTCCTCTTGGCATTTGTATTTTGATGTTTTAAACTTAATAACTCTAAAATTAAATTCTTCATTCATTTTTCCCTAGTCTTCTCCACTTCAATAAAAATTCCATAAGACAGACAGCTTTGTCTGAATCACCTGAATTCTCACCTTTTCTCTTGCCTCCCTAAGCAGTCCATCAGTAGGTCTCAGCACCTCAATCTTCTCACCCATACAAAATCCATTCTCTCTCTTTTCTTTTCTGCTACCATCTTAACTCAAGCCACCATGATCTTTCTCCTGAATCCTGACATAAGCTACCGATTTTTATCTTCTTACCTTTTTTCTTCAACCTACTCTCCTCAAAACAGCAAAATGCTCTGCTTAAAATATAAATTATTCCATCAAACATTTCAAAGTACAAAAAATGGCATTTGTACTCTATTGTAGCTTATACGGCCCTGAATAATGCATCCTGTGTCTCTAAACTCTTTTTTACTGGGAGAGGGCAGTTCATGGATACAGGGGATTGAACCTAGGGTGCTTTAACACTGAACTACCTTGTCAGTCAATCCTATTTTTTGTTTTAAGACAGAATCTCACTGCATTGTTAAGGCTTGCCTTGAACTTGCACTTTGTTTTCTAGTCAGTGATTGCTTTTGGTTTCCTAAACAACAAATCTAAAGTTGTTGGGTTTTTTTTATTTTTTATTATTACCACTCATATGATACTGTCCTATGAGTCTTAATTATATCTTTGGGTTTTTTTTAACCTATCAATTGTCACTGAAACTAGAAGGTAAAAATTTATAAGGCCCAAGACCATTTTTGTTCTGTTCATAACGATTGGCAGCATGCTGCCATAAAGTAGGTGCTCAATAAAAGTTTTGTTGAATGTGTCCCCTTTCAATAGGGTAAACTGAAATGTGTCCCCTTTCTTTCTTTCTTTCCTTTCTCAGTACCTGTGTAAAATATATGAAAATGATTAAAACAAAGAGAGCATAAGGATACTCCAGTATTGGACATTTTTTCCACATGTTTCTGAAAAACAAAAGGAAATAACCATTATAGATTGTTTAGGGGGAGCAAAGGAAGTCACAGTCAAGAATCCCTGGAATATGGCACTGGGGGAGGAGGGCAATTGAGCAGCAAATTCAGAGATAGGCAGAGGGGGTGGTTGAAACAGAGGCACCAACTGAAGGTCTGTACATGGAACAGTGGGTTTGCTTGTTCCTTGCCTCTACACAGCACGCAGAAAGAAGAAAGTTTACAGACAGGTGCTTAAGCTAGGTGAAAATATTAGGGGTTATTCTCTCTAGATAAGAATGACCAGTAAAGTTAAAGCTGACACTGAAAGTTTCATCATGTCAGATTGAAGCTGTATTCTTTTTGGCATTTAGGAGCTCTCCTGCGTAATGAATAGGAACTTGTCCTGTGACCTTAAAGCAAAGACCAGGTAACTGTATTTACCTAGGTAAATGGAGTTCTTCTTTTTTTTTTTTTTTTTTTTTTTTTGGGTTTGCTCAGTTTTTTATTTATTCTTTTATTATTCTACTTTATTATACATGTTTACAGAGTACATTTCATTTCATATTACATATAAAGAGCACAATTTTTCAAGTTGCTGGTTTAATATAAAGTATTTTTTAAACAATTGTGTCTTCATACATCTATTGCCTTAAATTAAGATGTGAATAAATAAAGAATAAACACACACCCCAAGAATCAACACTAAATTTTTAAAAGTAGAACAGAATTTCCCAGAAGAAACTAAAAATATATCAGAAATAGTAATAATTAAGCAACAGTCTCATTAGTATCTTTACAGAGATTTTATCAGAAGAGACAAGAAAGAGTTCTTTGAAATTAAGCATATAATTACAAACGTGAAAATAAAAACTGTAATAAATGAAACATAATATGCAAGAACTATCCAAAGATGGAGGGGATAAGGCAAATAGTTGGGAAGTATGATTTTCAAAAGGAAATGAAAGACATTCCAAATTAATATAGGATGTTATATTTTTGCATACTTGATTCTAGAATACAGAATACAGAGGACAGAAATTACTAGAATACACAGTGAAAAGAAGATGATCCTTTCAATATGTTGGGAAAACTGCATTCCACACGCAGAAGAATAAAATTAGATCATTATCTCACACCATAGATAAAAATCAACTCAAATATAAAAGACTTGAAATTGTAAAACTATTAGAAGAAAACATAAGGGAAATTTACACATTGATCTTGGTAATGATTTTTTAAAAAAATTTTTACTTCATAAGTGCAAGTTACCAAAGCAAAAAATAGACAAATGAGATTATATCAAACTAAAAATCTTCTGTACCACAAATAAAATAATAGATAGAGTAAAGAAACAACCTATGAATTAGAAGAAAATAATATTTGGTCATGTATCTGATAAGGGGTTAATATTCAGAATCGGTAAGGAGCTCAAATAACTATAGAAACAAAACAGTCTGATTAAAAATGGGCAAGGGACCTAAACAGGTGCATTTCAAAAGAAGACATACAAATGGGCAAGAGATAGATAAGAAATGTTCAACATCACTGATCATCAGAAAAATGCAAATCCAAACTACAATGAGATAGCACTACATGCTTGCTAGAATAGCCTTTATCAACATGAAAAAGTATTACCAGAACAGGTGAGTATGTGGATAGAGAGGAATCTGGTAGACTGGGAATGTAAATTCGTACAGTCCTTATGAGAACCAGTATGGGGGTTCCTCAAAAAATTCAAAATAGCACAACCATATGATCCAGCTGTCCCACCTCTTGGTATTTCCCTAGGAGGTTTGAAATGAGTATGTTAAATTAATGTCTCACTCCCAGGTGCATCACAGCAGCATTAAAAATAGCCAAGATATGAAATCAACCTCAGAGTCCATCAACGAATGAATGAGTAAAGAAAATGTGGTTTATATGCACAATAGAATTTGATGTATCCTTCAAAAGAAGGAATTCTGTATTTGCAACAACAGAGATGGATCTGGAGAACATTATGCTAAGTGAAATAAGCCAAACAGAGAGAATTGCTGCATGTTCTCACTTAGGTTAGATTTTAAGTGCTTATTTGCTACTTCCAAATATTCCCCCTCTGCAGGCCTTTGGACAACAAATTCAGATGTGGAGCCCACACACTAGAATGCAAAGTGCTACCAGTTGCCCTTATTTCCTTCCCAGGGACTTTTTGAGATTTGGAGGATTGGAATGGCTGTGTGTGAGGTGAGGGAGTAGGATGGGGAAACTGCTCTCACTCTCTAAAAGCAGTATTTCTCCAAGAGAATAAAAACTATTGAATTTTTTTTTCACAGAATCTGGGTTTGAGGGCCAATGACAATGAGCAAGGTAGGTTGTAAGACATTTAATCCTCTCTCACTTGCTGTGAACCAATTAGGGGACACAAGGGGAGAACACTAGTTGTTTTCCCCAATTTCTGCCAGTCTCTCAGTGGATAGATTCTTTTCCACCTCTCCTTAACATGAATAATAAGGTATTTTCATCTTTTCAGTGTTTTCTTAGAAATTGTCATAAGAAAGTAGAAGAAGGCTGTTGTGCTAAGGACTGCTTGACAACTGCTATGTGTCACCAAAAATCAAACTAAAATATTTTTTAAAGTGGCAATTTATGCTTAAATCAACGAACAAGTGACTAATATAAGTACCCTTCAAAACTTTGATATAACTTTTATTTATAAATAAATAGGAATGTTAGGTCAATCTTAGAATAAATGAATAGTCTATGTCTATAATAGCCATATGAAGGTGTTTGTTTGTTTGTTTGTTTGTTTGTTTTGGTACCGGGGATTGAACACAGGGGCACTGGACCACTGGGCCACATACCCAGCCCTTTTTTGTGTTTTTATTAGAGACAGGGTCTCACTGAGTTGCTAAGTGCCTCACCATTGCTGAGGCTGGCTTTGAACTCGCGATCCTCCTGTCTCAGCCTCCTAAGTGCTGGGATTACAGGCATGCGCCACCGCGCCCGGCATATGAAGGTTTGAGTAATGTGATTTAATGTCTAATAAATAATTATAGTACATGAATAATACAGATGAAAACTTTTCAACATCTGAAAGGATTCAACAAACGTAACTGACAGGATGGCTTTAGAGTCCTCTCAGCTTGGCTACACTGTAGACAGGTATCTTGCTGATAATAAATTCCTAACCTTCCTTTTTTTGGAGTATTTCATTTAGATCACTTGGAATGATTAATTTCTCTCTCTCTCTCTCTCTTAAGATTTAAATCCTCTCCCAGAATCTAGCCAGTGTCCAGGCTCAGTCATGTCTTTCTGAAAGATTAGGAACCATCCTTTTGAAATATAATCATCAGGAAAAATAGTGCCCCTATTTCCCAGTCTCTTTCTTCAAATGCAAATCAGCAAACACAAAATTAACAATTTCTGCCCTCAGTAACTTCCTCCACTGATTTTGCACTAGCTTACCTCCCTGCATAAAAAGTCTCCCACCTTTTATTTCAACAGAGTTGAGTTTAATCACTTTCCCTTATTGCAGTAGTCCTGAAGAGTCTTCCTTGCCTGTTTAATTTTGGTGCAATTTTTCTTTGACAAAAATATGTCTTTACATTTGCTTTTTCATAGAAATTATGGAGATTGCGTTTTTAGATAAAGGTGGGCTTATTTGTTTCTCAGTTTGTAATCCTGAAACTGATCGTTTCAATTGATGTTCTAAAATACTATGTGGTTCAAAAAACTTTTCTTTCAAGATTAAAACAATGAAATATTATGATATTCGTAATATAAATAAACAAAGAAATATTATGATATTCATAAATATTATAAAATATTATGATAGTCAACCATAACATAAGGAGAAACTATTTAATGGAAAACATTTGAAAGGAACATGATTAATTTTGTAAATATTATTTTCCCATTTTCATCCTTTTCTCCTTCCTGCATGCCTACCTTTCTTTTTTTTCCTCCCCCATTCATCTTCCTTTATTCTTTCCTTTTCTTCTTTCTTTTTGTATATCCCCCTTCATAGGTAGCTTAAAGGACACAGTCTGCTTCCCAATACGTTTTAATTATCATTTTTAAAGTAGAAAAAAAAATCAGTGAACTTTGGGAAATTTCACGATTCATAGAATTTGCACTAAATACAATTTCTGTTAAATTTGTAAAATGTCTTGATCATGTTTGAGAAAAAAAAATTATGTCTTCAGTTGATTTTCTTGCTTCATATCAAACAGAGAAAAGAAGAGGTGATCTTTAACTTTACTGATTCTTAATATTAATTTTTGCACTATAGGGGGTCTTATTAAGGAAGTTGGGGCCTAATCCAACATGATGGAGATTTGGGCCTACTTTTTATTCCATTAGGCACATGGTCTCTGGTTTAATTCCTGGGTCCTTGATTGACTTTGAGTTGAGTTTTGTGCATGGTGAGAGATAGAGGTTTAATTTCATTTACACATGGATTTCCAGTTTTCCCAGCACCATTTGTTGAAAAGGCTATCTTTTCTTCAATGTACGCTTTTGGCACCTTTGTCTAATATAAGATAACTGTAGTTATGTGGGTTAGTCTCTGTGTCCTGTATTCTGTACCATTGGTCTACAAGTCTATTTTGGTACCAATACCATGCTGTTTTTGTTACTATTGTTTTGTAGTATATTTTAAGGTCTGGAATAGTAATGCCACCAGCTTCACTCTTCTTGCTAAGGATTGCTTTGGCTATTCCGGGTCTTATTTTTCTAGATGAATTTCATGATTACTTTTTTTATTTCTATGTGGAATGTTATTGGGATTTTGATTGGGATTTCATTGAATCTGTATAGTGTTTTTGGTAGTATGGTCATTTTGACAATATTAATTCTACCTATCCAAGAACAAGGTAGATCTTTCCATCTTCTAAGATCTTCTTTAGTTTCTTTCTTTAGTATTCTGTAGTTTTCATTGTAGAGGTCTTTCACCTCTTTGTTGATTCCCAAGTTTTTTGTTGTTGTTTGTTTGTTTGTTTGTTTGTTTTTTGTTTTGAGGCTATTGTAAATGGGATGGTTTTCCTACTTTCTCTTTCTGAGGATTTGTCACTGATGTACAGAAATGCCATTGATTTATGGGTGCTGATTTTATATCCAGCTACTGCTGAATTAATTTATTAGTTCTAGAAGTTTTCTGGTGGAATTTTTTGGATCTTCTAGGTATAGAATCATCTAGTCTTTAAATAGTGATAATTTGAGTTCTTCTTTTCCTATCCCTTTAATTTCTTTCTTCTGTCTAACGAGACAGACCTGCCACACCATGGCCTGGAGGAGATCCTGACACATTCTGACCACCAGCCCTGCCACACGGTGGCCCAGAGAATATACATTTTGAACAAGCACCTTAGGTCTTTTGTTTTATGTAGGAGAGTAAAATTTTGAGAGACATCCATGTTAATATGGTTTGGGTATGAGGTATCTCCCAAAAGTTCCTGTTAATGCAGGAAGATTCAGAGGGAAAATGATTGGATTATGAGAGTTTCAACCTTATCAGTCCATCCTAACATGAAAGAACTAACTGCATGGTTACTATAGACAGGGTGGGGGTGGCTAGAGGAGGTGGGTCCCCAGGGACTATGCCCTGAAGGTTGCATCTTCCCTGAGGCTCCTTGCCATCTCTATCTCTGCTTCTGACCCTGTCATTAGCTGAGTAGCTTTCCTCCACTGGATCCTTTCCCCGTGATATGCTCCACCACTTGGGCCCAGAGCAACGAAGCAGACCCTATGAACTAAAAAAGCTCTGAGATTGTGAGCCCCAAATAAACTTCCTCCTTTAAGTTGTTCTTGTTAGTTATTTTGGTCACAGTGATGAAAAGCTATCTAAAACAAAGGTGGAATAAAACATGCAAACTGAGATAATTTGAAAAGTAAAAAATTGAAAAGATTTACTATGTGAGACTAGGAGAATTAGAAAGAGGATACTCAAGCATACGCTCATTAAATAAGAATAAATGAAAAAGAGGTGTATGCCCAGCCCTGGCCATATAGGCCTTCCAGACAACTTCATTCTGAAGCTCAGCTATGTCTGCTTTGCATAAGAAGAAAGCTATACTTCAACCATTCTGTACTTTTAAAATAAAATGCTTAAATTGAAGTAATTTAATAAGTTAGTTACCTGAAAGTGACATTCCATTCCTACCCTGCTTCACCTTCCACATGTTTATTTATACTCTTATGTGGTCATATGTTGCTGACATCCAAGCATTTTCATTCTATTAACATTAAGAAAATTGTTATACTTTTTTTTTTACCAAGTTCTTCCTTAATTCCCTTTTGCTATGTTATTAGTTTTTCTAAAATACTTCAAGTAAAGTACTATGGTCAATGTACTTCTTTTATTTCTCTTAGGAGGGGCAGTCAATTAGGAGAAGTAAGTGATAAATGAGCTGATAATACAGTGTCAGGAAAAATATATTATTGACTTACTGTGTACTCTTCTAAGGAATGGGAGAAAAAAAAAAAAAAAAACAGTGACAATAGAAATAGAAAAAAAATTCTAAATAGCTATTTATGGCAAAGCAATTCCAAAATCTAAAATCCCATGGAGATCGACCATGACCTCTATTCGAAGAGACCAGATCTATGCTGTTCCCACATGAGTATGAAATAGCATTGAAATGGCATTCTCTAAAAGATAATAATATTATTTGTTTTCTAAAAACAATTGTGTGACAACAAAGTACTTAGCCTATTTTATAGATAAAGATTTGGAGTAGGTTACTGTAGCTGCCTGATGCTGTTGCTTGCAGCTACGGCGCCGCGGGAGAAAATTCGGAGGCAGGATGAAAATGAAAAAAGGTCTTTTATTCTTCTTCTCTCTCTGGCTTCAGCAACCTCTCGAACTCTAACCACTCTGACTCCTTTCAACCAGCAACCTTCTTCTCTTCTCACAACCTCTAACCAACCTCACCCGGTTATGTACATTTGGCTTTAACAAGGACAAGCGCTTACAGCTCGAGCTTACAGGTGCGTCACACAGTGTTCACGGGCATACAAATATTCTTTGAATAATGTATGAATATCAGGTGGGACTTAAACATCTTTTATGGCTCTCAGCTAACCACAATCTTAGCTATCTCCTTGATTAGGGCTCCTTCAGGTTACCACTTATCTTCAGCACTCTTGCAATACAGTGGGGCCTTGCCTCTGTAACTGGTATTGACGTCACACCCAGTTACAACTCTTAATGGCTGCCTTCTAAAGACTAGTCTGAAGATAGGGTATACATATTTTAAAATGATATCAACATGATTTAAGCTACATACTGGATATTACTTGTTCTCTTTTTCTTAGTTCTCTACTGTTATACAAAGTAAGCATTGAGTATATACCTGCATTCATAAATGGTTTCTACAAAAAGCAAACTAAAAGGAAGTACCTAGAAAAGGTGAATCACACTTTTAGGACTTTAGTTGAACTTTTGCTGGTTATCTTCCCTCTTTTAGGTAAGGTTGCCCTAGTTAGATATTAGTTTAGGTCTCTAACCATTGTCTCTGCACCCACATACATCATGTCTTCCCCCACTTCTAGGACCTTCATCTGCCAATCAGAACTATTTCCTGTTTACCTTTTTGTTGAGAGTTTGAGTATGATCTATTGGTTTATTTAAGAATTATTTCTCTACATATGAAAACTAAATACAGCAACTTAATATGTATAGTATATAACAAAACATATGTACTTCTTGGGGAGGTCTCTGTTACCATGCACCTAAATTGATAGATACTTCTAATAAGTACACTTTGGCATTGAGCAAGTGAGGTGAAGTGGGACCATATATGTTAATGATCAAAATTAGACTTGTGAGTGGGGATGATTTGCTTATGCATCTTCATTATCTTGCAATTATAGTTTTCAACTCAACTTTCTAGCTTTGGTTATCTTAGATTCTTAATGTACATCATCTCCCAACATTGCTGCTACATGATGTGTTGTATGATGTATTTACTGGTGAGGGGTTATCATTCTCAGACCTAATGCTCTTTGCTTTGAATGCCTTCTAGCCATCTGAAATGCCATGAATGAGAAAGTAAAGTCATCCGTGATCAGTCTCATTCAATTTATTTTTTTTAATTTACATAATGCCTCAAAATTCTCACTGACAATACAGAATAATTACCCCAAAGTAATGCAGTTAGTTTTTTTTCCATACTTCTCAGAAAGTTCTGTTTAATTTCCACTAAAGAACATATTAAACACACAAATTATTAATGTGTATATTCTTTTATTAGAACCTCTCTTTGACAAATTAATTAGATATATACATCTTATTAGTATTTTTGGAGGCTAAATGAATTGCTTAGTTAGTGGTCCCTAATTCTCCTTATGTTTTTTATATGTTAGCACAAATAATAAGGTTCTTTGTTGGTTTGTTAGGGTTTTTTGTTTGTTTGTTTTTGTACTGGGGATTGAGCTCCTGGGTGCTCAGTCACTGAGCCATATCCTCAGTCTTTTTTTATTTATTTTATTTTGAGACAGGGTCTTGATAAGTTTTTTAGGGCCTCACTAAGTTGTGAGCCTGGCCTTGAACTTGTAATTCTCCTGTCTTGGATTCCCTTACCTGGGAATAGAAGCATGCACCACTATGCCCAGCAATAACAAGCTTTTAATTCAAGAAATACCTATAAAGAATCTATAGAAGAAAAAGCACTAAATGTCCTGAAACTGAATTGTTCTGCCTCATGACAGCTGATTGTGTGCATCTCTTCACAAGACTGTGTTCACTGACATTACATTAGCAATTTGCAAGAATCCATAACAGGAATATTTACACCACAGTAATAAGGAAATTGTACATATGGGCTTTTGTTTTTCCCTGAGAGCTGATTTTTCAGCATCCTTCTTATTAATCACTAGATATAATCCTTGTCCTAAAAGAAGTTATTAACAAGTGGTCAGAAAAAACAAGTGAACTTTTGAGATTTTCATATTGAAAAGATAATTCTGGAATCAATGTGGAAGTTACTAATATAAGGATAAGAATGGCAGCATCAGATCTCCTGGAAATGACTGGAATGGGATTGAATAGTGATGGAGATCTCAACTTGGAAAATGAAAGGGGAAATGTAAAGGTGGGCATAAGCTTTTGGAAGAGGTTGACTTAAAATTAATATATTGGTCTTCACTATCATTCATGAGAGTTGAAATGCAACAGAAATTGCTTATTTACGTCAATTAGATTAAATGTAAGAAAGTACTGCTCTTATACATTGGAGGACAGGTAGTGCAGGACAGTTATCTCTAACAGAAGTACAAAGATATAAGTTGAAAGCAGGAGAGCCCAGAGTTCTTACTGATTTAAGGTAAAAGAGATTGGAGTTCACTGTGGCTGAGGCAGCAATAATATATAGGTTAGAGTAAGAAAGGAAGAAACTGGAGATTAGGGGAGGGATGGGAGTGAGGGAGACACACTGTGTGTGCGCGCGCGCACACACACACACACACACACACACACACACACTCAAGGTTGGGGGAGAAAAAGAAGTCTTAGGAGTTTCTATGATGCTCAAGCAAACTAATTTTGTGCTTGTGTGAAAAAAAAAAAAAATCACCAAAACTGGAGATTAATTAAAGAACTACTGGAAAAAAAAAGAATATAATTCCCAGTGTTCCCACAATAATGGTAATAGCTCATGTCCACTAGCTAGAATGGAAATAGTTAAAATTTACTAGGCATTCATTAATGCCATCAGAAGTCCTAAGCATTAGTATTTTTCTCAAATTAGTTCCAGAATAAAAACTGCTCTTTACCCATCTAACAAAGCTAAAGGAAAGCTTCAAAAGATTCAAATTATGAGCCACAGAATCTTATATTTTAAAAAATTAAACAAAACAAAGCACCCAACCATGGCAGTAGCCAAGGAAAAGGTACCAGGTATATGAACATTCAGGAAAATGTAACCAAAAACCAGGAGAAAAATTAACTAGAAGAAAACAAATCAATAGAAATAGCTACAGAAATGGAAGATATTATTTATAAAGGATGTTAAAATAACTGTAATAAATACTAAAATATATTGAGGGAAAATGAACAGAATAATAAGAAATGAAAGATAACAATAAAGGTCCAAGTGGAAATTTTATTGATGAAAGATATGTAAAATGAAAAATTCATTGGAAGAAGGTAATTGCAATTTAAACACTGCAGAAAAGATAAGTTAACTTGAAAACACAGCAATATAAGCAATTTAAAATGAAGTGCAGAAAAATTGAAGGAAAAAAAGATAAATAGTACCTCAATAAAGAGCAGAAAAAATGGCAAATGGTCTAACTTAGCTATAAGTAGAGGTCCAGAAAGAGATGGTATAAGAGGGGGCAAAAAATATTTGAATAAATAATGTTTAAAATTTCCAAATTTGATAACTACAAATTCCTGTATGAATGGGCCACCATGCATCCCAAGCAAAACCAGAATAATAAAAAAAAAAAAAACTGAAAAAACACAAAGCAAAACAAATTAAGCCAGAAGTTGGGTGAAAATAGTAGAAGCAACCAGCATGCAGAAGAAAGACAGGAGTGAGAGAAGTCTTCTTGTCAGAGCAATGGGAACAGCAGCCATTGGAATTACACCTTTAAATTTCTAGACAATATAGAATAATATATCCAATGATATAAAAAGCCATGGAAAGATTTTTTTTTAGATAAAAATATCTAAAAGAATTCAGAGTTGGAAATCTTTTTCTATAAAGGAGATCTTCAGGAACTCTGAGAATGATACCAAGTTAAATTGTATCCATACAAAGAAATAAAATTCACAAGATATGATAAACATGGATAAATATAATGAATTTCTTAAAAATTTTTCATTTCTTCTAAAAGACAATTAAAGAAAATATATTATAGAATCTGTGACATATGTAGATTAAAACATGATAAAATAACAAAAGCAATTGAGAGAGAAATGATAAATATACTGTGTCTATGTTTTTATGCAGTATATGGCTGGTGTAATATTTGGAGGAAGAGTGATGAGTTACATTTGTCTCATGTATGATTAATGACCCAGCAGTGGAGATGGATTCAACGCAAGTATTCAATTCATTAATAAGAAAATGAGAAAAGGCAGAAAAGGGAAAAAAGAACAGATGGCTCAGTATAAAAAGGGAAATATCCAGTCTAAAATGGGCAAAAAAATCTGAAGAGACGTTTCTCCAAAGATATACACATGACCAAAAAAAAATCACTTGAAAGTCGTTCAACATCATAAGCCATCAGGGAAAAGAAAATCAAAATCAAATGAGATGCCACTTCATACCACTAGGATGGCTATTCCCAAGAAAAGAACAGATAACAACAATTGTTGGAATGAATGTAGAGAAAAGAGAGTCTTCCACAGCTGCTTTGTAAAATACTGTAGCAGTTTCTCAAGTGGATAAGCATGGAGATATGATAAGATTTACCAATTCTGCTCCTAAATATACATGAAGAGAAATGAAAACATATGTGCATGCAAAAACTTGCACACAAATGTTTATGGCAGCAGTATTCATAAATCAAAAGGTGAAAGCAGCCCAAATGTCTGTCAACTTATGAATATATAAATAATGTAATATTATTCAGCAATAAATAAAATTGAATACTGAGGTGTTCTACAATCTGAATGAACCTTAAAAATATTATGGTAAATGAAAGAAAACAATTACCAAAGGAGTACATACTGAATTATTCCATTTATAAGAGATGTCTAGAATAAGCAAATCCATGGAAATGGAAAATAGACTACTGTTTGCTTAGTGTAGAGGGAGGTGGATGAGGGGTGGAAAAGGAAGCCTGCTTTCTTTGGGAGTAATGGAATTATTCTAAAAATGATTGTGGTAATTGATATGCAACTCTGTGTATATACTAAAAGCCATTCATTGAATTATTCCTTTTAAATGAGTGAACAGTGTGCTATGTGAGTTATATCTTATAAGATTACTTCACAAAACTGAACAGATGAAATGAACAGGAAATTCAAATGATGATTTAATTAAGTCTAACCATGTAAGTAGTTACAGGAAATGTAAATGATTTAAACAGTCCAACTGGGTGGCAGAAAATATCAAATGGATAAAAAAGCAAAACACAGCCGGGCGCAGTGGCGCACGCCTGTAATCCCAACACTTTGGGAGGCTGAGGCAGGAGGATCGTGAGTTCAAAGCCAGACTCAGCAATGGCGAGGCACTTAGCAACTCAGTGAGACCCTGTCTCTGATAAAATATAAAAAAAAAGGCTGGGGATGTGACCCAGTGGTCGAGTGCCCCTGAGTTCAATCCCTGGTACCAAAAAAAAAAAAAAAAAAAAAAAAAAGCAAAACACAAGTATATTTTGTATATAAGAAACCCACTTTAACTTAAAAGACATAATAGGCTAAAATAAAATTATGGAAATAATTTAGCATGCTAATACTAATCAAGAGAAAGGTGAATGGATTATATTAATGAGAAAAATGGAATTCAGAAGAAGGAATACTATCAGACACAATGCAGTGGCTTTCACCATTATAAAGAAACCAAGTTTTCAAGAGTATGTGTTTCTAATGTGCATGTACCTAGAAAGAACTTCAAAATTCATGAAGTAAAAATTGATAGACTCATAAGAAAAAATAGAGAAATCCACATTTAGTTGGTGATTACAATGTTCTTCTCTCTTTAGTTGATAGAAGTAGACACAATATCAAAAAGGATATATATAAAGCTTGAACATTATCAACTAACTTGACCAAGATGACATTTGTAGAACCCTCTATACAACAAAAACAAAATGCCTATTCATTTCAATTGTGCATGAAACATTTACCAAGATGAACAAAGTTGATAAAATGCTATGTGACCTGATCATGACAAAGATAAATACAAGAGCGCTGGAGTTGTTGCTCAAAGGTAGAGCGTTTGCCTGGCATGTGTGAGGCACTGGGTTTGATTCTCAGCCTCACATATAAACATACAAATAACATATAGTTCCATTGACAACTAAAAAATATTTTTTTAAAAAAGAGAAACACAAGTTACAAATATTGAAAATGATAGAAGAGGAATTTCTCAAGTTTTATAGACATATGTTAGAAAGACAATAAGGAAACATTTGGGAATGTTTTAATTTTGACAAGATGAAATGCATAAACTCCTTGAAAGACACACAGTATTAAAGCCCACTGGAGAAGCAATACAGTTAAGGAAGGAGAAATAATTTCTGCTGTTCCATTGCAGAGTAGAGAAACTATAGGTAACAACAATTCACTGTGTACTTCAAAAAAAGCTAGAAGAAAGATTTTTGAACATTTTCACTACAAATATGCTTACTTATATTTGAGCATTATGCAATATATACATGTACCCAAATATCACATGGTACCCCATAAATGTGTTCAATTTTTAATGTGTCAGTTTAAAAAAAACAACAGATAACAATTATAATAATATAATATAGTCTTAAATCAGCAATTCTGTACTGTCCTTAACTTCCTGCATCTCCATTCCACTTCCATAATCTTACAGAAGTACTATACCTCTTATTTTGATATTGTTTTGGATTGACAAATAATTTAATGTATGCACCATGTAGAGTAGATATTTTAGAATTGACAGTATCCAGGAATTATCAGATTCCCCATACAAATTAAGATAAATTGATGTTATTTATTATGTTCTATTAAATGAAAAGGGGTTTAATATAAATTTATATTAAAAGAGCATGTTTGTTTGTGTCTACCCAGGGGCACAAACATAAGCAAAGTAAGAACATCCTTCCTCAAACTTAAGGTTTAAAATTGGCAAAGTAAAAAGCACCTCCTCTTTCCTATTTATCAGAAATCATGTCTAAAGGCTAGAGTATACCTCAGTGGTAGAACACTTTCCTAGCATGAGCTAGGCCCTGGGTTCTATCCCCAGTGCCACAGAAACAAAACAAAACAAATCACCATTCAGTGACAAGAAGAATAAAAAACAGAACACAAACTCATACTTCATGAGAGGGGTTATTAAAGTCCTAAAATTAATTTCCTAGAGAAATACTTTAAAAAACCATGAACGTAAGTGCTCTGTGAGTTAAAAAATACCCGACAAAATGAAACAATGGGGAATGAATTTTTCTGTGCCACCTAATACAATTAAAAATGAAAAAAAAAATCAAGAAATGCTTTTCAGATGTTGGACTTCAGATTATTTAGGACCTGAAAGAGAAGAAACAAATTATATAAACCTTATGATTGATGCAGCTTATGGCTTGTAGTGAGCATCTAGGTTGCATGGTGAAGCTGAGTACCCTGGCTGAGCCCAGTAAACTTTCTAAGTTGAAGAAAAAGAGCTGGGAATCTAAGAAGGCAAAAGAGGAAAGAATTTGCATAGAAGATTGTAAGAGAAATGTCATGATAGAAAATTAGTGAATATTTCAGAGGGTCTCCTTGGGTCTTCAGTCAAGTACTGATTCAGGAATACTCTATATAACTATGAGAGGCCAGGAAGAAGACTATGTGACAAAGGAAAAGGGAATTATCCTTGAGGCTCACAATGGGACTGGAATGCTGTATATACCCATCAACTGTTATGGAAATCTTCATAATTCAGAAGATATGAGGTCGAAGAATAAAACGTGATTGGCTCAGTAATAGGACAAAATGAATCCTTAACCATTCCTACTTTGCTCCTGTCTAACAGGGAAGTCTGGAAAGGATCAAACCATCTCTAAGTAACTTGATTACATCCATTAAAATAGGTGAACTGAGCCTTGTCATTAAAAAAAAAAATCAATTGTATTTCTGTATTTTTGAGAATACAAAAATATCTAGTACATACCAGTGCAAAATTTACAATGTCTGGAATTCATCAAAAATTAGTAGGCATGGAGATAAACATGGCCTTTAATGAAGAGATAGTTAACCATAGAAACTAACTTGATTATGTAATTGTTTTTTCTTGTCTTCATTTTATATATTTATGTAGAAAGAAGAAAAATTAGTTATGTGAAGTAAAAACTTGTAGAAAATATGTTTCTTCTCAAAGCTTTAGAAATGCAATATATAATATCTGATTTGAAAAGTCACTGAATGGAATTAATACATTAGTTAACACTGAAAATGAGCAACAATAAACTTAAGTACAAAGGATTAGAAATTATCCAAAATGAAAAGAGAAATACTTCCAACAAGAGCAGTAGCACCCAAAATCCAAAACAAAAAACAAAATAGCATTGGTTGATTCAAGCATGTTTGCAACTGAAGTTCCTGAAGAATGGAAAGAGATGGCAACAGAAGGCAGGGGATCTAAATTACTAATATTGAGACTGGAAGAGGCAACATCATTCTGGATTATACAGAATTCTATTATCTGAGAGGATAATAACAAAATAGTATGAACTTATGCACATATTTTTTTTAAATTAGATAATCTGAAAAAAAACCCTTTAAAGACCAAAAATACCAAAATCACTCATTTAGAAATAGATAATTGTATGTCTATTAATGAGACAGAATTTGTAGTTAAAAACTTTGCCACAAGGAAAATTTCAGTAGCAGGTGACTTTATTGGTGAATTCTACCAAATATTTAAGAAAAAAAATTATTCACAAATTCCTTCATAGAAGTGAAGAGGAGAAATTACTTTACCATTTATTCTATGAGGCTACCAATACTTTGAAATAAAACAAGCAGAACATACCATAAGCACACAGTAGTTCAGATGGATACCCTTCGTGATGTATTTGCTCAAATTCTCTCCAAAATGTTACCAAGATGATCCCAAGTAATATAATTAAATGAACACTATATCATGACTAGGTGTGGGTTTTCCCAGTACTATAAGGCTGATTTAATATTTTTAAATTAATCAATATAAGTCACCATTTTTAACACACTTCAAAAGAAAAAGGATTTAAAAAAGCATTTGGCAAAGTGCAACATCTATACTTGATTAAAAATCTTCAGAAAGCTTAGAACAAAAGGAACTTCCTCAAACCAATGAAGGGCATCTGTGAAATATCCACAGCAAACATCATATTTACCGGCGAGAGAATCAATACTTTTATTCTAACATAAGTGTGTGAATATTACTGAGGATACCAGAAAGCATTTTCTAAAATTCCTCTCAATACACTTGTAGTGGGTTACTTTATTTTTCCTGAACCACTTTATGTTTGTCATTGAAATCCATACTTTAATATTTCCTCATTCATCATTTGGATTCAACGTTGTTAGATTAATCTTTGCAAAAGGTACTTTTTATCATAACATTCTCTTGATTAAAATGTAATTAAAAAACTTATAATGTAATAAGAATGGAGTTACAAAATGTGTGATTTTTGGAAGCTGTGTCCAGTTTGCTGCAAGTATGTTGTGTCTATCTTGTACTTAATTATCACTCCATGAGGTAGGTTCTATTGTTCCCTGTTGATAGATTAGAAGATTGGGGCACTGAGAGATTAAATATCTTGGCCAAAATCTCAGAAAATAGGTGTGCTGAAATTCAAATTTGGGTAACATATCTTCAGTAGTTATAAACCACAAAAGACACTTAATTTAAATTCTTAAAATTAATTGATTAATTAATTTTGCTTATTTCAGATTGCTCCAAGGCATGAACCCCAACACATTTTCTAAGTCATCCTTTACTGTTTTACTATAATAAAATTGCTTTTATTTGTAAAATGCAGTACTTACAGGTTCTAAAAAGGATCAAATTTGGAAATAGCCTTATAAAGAATGGTCCATAGATAGTTCTTCTGTCCCTCCTCTTCTCTCTTCTTCTCTATTCTTTTTCCATATGTAACATGTTATCATTATATTATTATCAACTATTTTCATGTTAAACCAGATAACTGTCTTTTCTCTTATCCCATCTCAAATTCTCCATGATGAAAACTTTACTCATTCTTAAGTGATACCCTTCTTAGAGTTGTCTTCCTTTGTTCCCATAGCACATATTAAATGTAAGATTTTATTTGCATTTCATCTTCATTTACATGGTGGAAGGAAATAAATTAAATGGTCTGTTTCTTGTATATTGTACCATTCTTGACATGTGTTCATTAAATGCTTAGAGAAAGAAATGGACACCTGAAGGAGTCCTAATCAAGGAAATAGCTAAACAGCGGTTAGCTGAGAGCCATAAAATATGTTCTAGTTTCCACCTGATATTCATACATTATTCAAAGAATCTTTGTATGCCCGTGAACACTGTGTGACGCACCTGTAAGCTCGAGCTGTAAGCACATTGTCCTTGTTAAAGCTAAATGTATATAACCGGGTGAGGTTGGTTAGTTGGTGTTGGGGGAAGAAGAAGGAGGTTGCTGGTGGTTGGAGTTAGAGCAGTTAGAGTTTGAGAGGTTGCTGAAGCCGGAGAGAGAAGAAGAATAAAAGACCTTTTTCATTTTCATCCTGCCTCCGAGTTTTCTCCCGCGGCGTCGTAGCTGCAAGCAACAGCATCAGGCAGCTACAAGTGGTGGCCCGTACGGGGAATTCGGCCGGCAGAGGTAAGAAATAAGAAAATTTTAAAAAATGGGAGCGAAAATAACAAAAAGTCGGTTCATAAATGCCATGAATGAAATTTTCGATATCGAGAACTTAGAGGATAGTGAGAAAAGTGAACAAGAAAGCATATTCTCTGACTCAGTTGAGACCAGCAAGGAGAGTAGTAATGTAAATTCAAAAGTAAGGACTGCAAAAGCCATCAGAAACTTAATAAAATTAGCCGAGGAGAATGTACTCTCTTTAGAAGCTGAAACTCACAATACTAGTGAAAGTGATAATAGTAACAAGGAGCCAAACCATGAAAGTACGGTCTCCTCCACTAAGCCGGTTAGGAATTATGAAACTAGTAGTGAAGAGGAATCAAAAAGTGATTCGGGGAGCACAGTCTCCAATAAAAAGAACAAAAAGAAATTAAAAAGGAGAAAAGACCGTCAAATAGAGGAACCACTAGTGCCCTCTGCTCCCTCATGGGTAGAATCCCTAACAGAAACAATAAGGAGTATTGATCAGAGTGTACGTGCCCTTGAGGTAGAGATTGGAAGCCTTTCTGAGCGCTTATATGCTCTCGAACAACAAAAACCTCAGGAGCACCTAGACCTGCCAGTATTTCAAAATGAAAAGGGACAAAGGTATCACCAGTCCCTAGACTTTAAAACAATAAAGAATTTTAAAGAGGCGGTAATGACCTATGGGCCTCAAGCTCCGTTCACATTAAGTATGATAGAGTCACTTAACACCCTAATCTGAGCCCCCTCAGATTGGAAAAGTCTGTGCAAAGCAGTACTAAGTGGGGAACAATACCTAATCTGGAAAACTCTATTCCAGGAACTTTGCTCAAAAATAGCAAAGAGAAATGCTGCATCAGGTTTCCCTCAACGCAACATAGATATGCTCACAGGAGAAGGTCAGTTCGCAGAACTACAAAATCAGCTAACATACGATCCCGGTGTGTATGCCCAAATACACACAGAAGCTGTCAAAGCCTGGAAGACAATATCAGGCACAGGGGATCTGCAAGGCAGCTTATCAAAAGTTATACAGGGGCCTAACGAACCCTACGCTGATTTTGTAGATAGACTCTTAAAAACAACATCTAGAGTTTTCGGTGAAGTCGAGCAAGCTATGCCTCTAGTTATCCAATTAGCTTACGAGAACGCTAATAAATATTGCCAGGATGCAATAAGGCCATGGAGAAGTAAAATTATTTATCAATTTATATCAGACTGTACAAAGACATTAACAAGGCTGTTATCACAGGCAATGTAATTGCTACAGTGATGAAAGGTTCCTCCCCTCAAAATTCCCAAAGGATTCAACCTAGAACAGGATATTCCAGACAAAATTATTATAATCAACCAAGGTATGCTAAGCAATATCCTCCAAGGGTAATAAGATCAAAATCATAACGCGCTCCCGGCCGATGCCCCAGGTGCAAAAAGGGTATACATTGGGCCAATCAATGCCATTCCAGATATGATATTTATGGAAATGATTTGTCCAGGATTTCAAAAAACGGGGCATGGGGCCCAATGCCCCGGGGCCCACAAATGTACGAGGCACTAGAGGAGGAATGCCCTCAGATCCAGATGATTCCTCGTCACGATCTCTCCTATTTTAAAAATACCATTAACTCCCTTGTCAGAGAGACAAGAGGAAGTGCAGTATTAGATCTCTGTTCCACCGCCCGGATAGTCCTAACACCTGAAATGGGGGTTCAGCTGATTCCTACGGGAATCAGAGGAACTCTTCCCTCAGGAACTATGGGACTAATCCTTGGGCGTAGTTCCAAGAGCTTATTAGGCTTTAATGTAGTACCAGGGGTTATTGATTCTGATTATAATGGAGAGATTAAAAACAATGCTAAGTACACACAGGGGCATCATCTCCGTAAATCAAGGAGACAGAATTGCACAGCTGCTCCTCCTTCCCAGTCTCCATAATTCTTTTAAAAGCATGCCACAAAATAGAAATAAGAGAGGATTTGGTTCCACTGGCTCAGGACCTATGGCTTGCTGGGTTCAGGATTGTTCACGGAGGCCTATGTGCAAAATAAAAAATCAAGGTATAGAGATGGAGGGGCTGATTGATACAGGAGCTGACTCTTCCATCATAAATTTATAACAATGGCCTAAGCACTGGCCTCTACAGAAAGCCTCACCCAATTTAAGAGGCTTGGGATATAGTAATACCCCAGCACAAAGTGCTGTAATCTTAAATTGGGAAGATAATGAAGGGCATAAAGGAACATTCCAACCTTATGTTTTAAACACCTTGCCAGTTACCCTATGGGGAAGAGATATTCTACATCAAATGGGGTTACACCTAGCAACCAAGCCTGCAGGTGTTAAGAACAAAAATCCTAATCATAATAAAAAAGTCAAAGGACATTTTTTCTAGGGGCCACTGAGAAAACAATTTTAAAAATACCATGGCTTTCTGATAAGCCAGTTTGGGTCCCTCAGTGGCCCCTATCCAAAGAAAAATTGCAAGCGGCCCATCAATTAATTAAAGAACAATTAGAAGCAGGACACATAGAGCCTTCCACCTCTCCCTGGAATTCTCCCATATTTGTAATTAAGAAAAAATCTGGAAAATGGAGACTATTACAAGACCTTAGACAAATTAACAAAACAATGCAAATTATGGGTGCTACTCAACCTGGACTTCCTAATCCTGTAGCTATTCCAAAAAACTATTACCTTATAACTTGATATAAAGGACTGTTTCTTTTCCATTCCCCGACATCCTCTGGATGCCCCCAGGTTTGCTTTTTCAATTCCTTCTATCAATAATAATGGCCCTGATAAAAGATATCACTGGAAAGTATTGCCGCAGGGAATGGCAAATAGCCCTACAATATGCCAACTATATGTGGACAGAACTATACAGCCCATTAAAAACAAATATCAAAACCTCATGTGTCTACACTACATGGATGATGTTTTAATAGCTCACCCTAATCAACAAATCTTATTTACTATATTTAGTGAAATAACAAAAAATTGAAAAAAATACGGATTATATATAGCAGAAGAAAAAGTTCAAAGCAGACCACCTATACTATATTTAGGCTTTAAAATCATGGATACTTTTGTTAAACCCCCCAAAATTCTAATAAGTAAAGAACATTTGACCACCCTCAATGATTTCCAAAAACTACTGGGAGACATTAATTGGCTTTGCCCTATACTAAGCCTACTGGACAATTAAAACCTTTATTTGACAATCTTCGCGGGAACCCTGATCCATCCTCACCGCGAACATTAACTCCTGATGCCAGGAGAGCTCTAAAATTAGTAGAACAGGCCATTGAAAGATCCCATTGTGATAGATTTGATTTTGCTCAACCACTAATATTGATTATTATTCCTTCACAATATACACCCACAGGAGTATTTTGGCAACAGGGACCTATATTATGGATACATTTGCCTGTCTCTCCTAAAAGTACAATTGAGTCTTATACCTCCATGGTGGCTAAACTTATTCTTCAAGGACTTAAGACCTCTACTAAAATATTTGCAATTCATCCTGCTACTATTATTACTCCTTATTCATTGTCACGGGTTGAATATTTGTGCTTCAATGATAATGATTGGGCTATAGCTAGATGCTCTACTTCTGCAAATTTTGATAATCATCTTCCTAAATCTCCTATACTGTCCTTTTGTATCAATCATCCTATTATATTTCCACAGGTAATAAAAAATCAACCCATTCCTAAAGCATTTAATGTATTTACAGATGGATCCTCAAACGGTACTGCTGCAGTAGTCACTCAAAATGAAAATATGATTCATATCACTAATCAAAAATCAGCTCAATTAGTGGAACTCGAAGCTATAATAATAGCTCTGGAAAATTTTAAAGAACAGCCTATGAATATTTTTTCAGACAGCCACTATATTGTACATGCTGTCCCTAAATTGGAGCTAGCAGGTCCAATAGCACCACATACTCCAGCTTTTAAATTGTTTTCTCAATCCAAAATCTCCTATGACAATGAAAAGAACCTTTATTTATAGGTCACATAAGAGCTCACACTAATCTGCCTGGTCCTCTCCATGAAGGTAATCAAAAAGCTGATGCCCTTACTAAAACAATATTTATATTTACTACAGTACAACAAGCTACTTTATTTCATTCCCAGTTCCATGTCAATAGCACTACCTTAAGACAAAAATTTAAAATCACAAAAGAACAAGCTCATAGAATTGTAAAAGAATGTCCATCTTGTGTAACACATTTGCCCAATCCACATTATGGGTTAACCCAAGAGGTTTGATGCCCAATCATTTGTGGCAGATGGATGTCACTCATGAGTCAAGTTTTGGAAAATTATGATTTATTCATGTCACCATAGATACATGCTCAGGCATGATTTTTGCTTCCTTACATTCCGGAGAAACATTAAAGATGTTACATCTCATTGTCTGTAAGCTTTTGCTGCATTGGGCATCCCCAAAATGCTTAAAACAGATAATGGCCCTGCATATACATCCACATCCTTCAAACAATTTTGTACAAAATTCAATATAATCCACAAAACAGGTATCGCTCATAATCCTCAGGGACAAGGAATAATTGAAAGAGCAAATCAGACACTTAAAAATATGTTATTAAAGCAAAAAGATGGAAACTGGAAAAATCCTAAGGACAGATTGGCAGTTGCCCTGTTTACCCTAAATTTCTTAACTTTAGATTCTAATGGATATTCGGCTGGAGATAGACACTAGAACCCACACCAACTACATAAACCTTTGGTTTACTGGAAGGATGTTCTTTCAGGTACATGGAAGGGTCCAGACCCAGTATTAATTTGGGGGAGAGGATCTGTTTGTGTTTTTCCAAAGCACGAATCCTCTCCAGTATGGATACCATCTAGATTAATAAAGCAGGTACAAAGTCAAAAGGATCAAGATGAAGTTATTGAGGAGTCAAGATTGAATAAACAAGTACAAAATCAAGAGGACCAAAATGAAGGTATGGAGTGATTCTTTTGAAAGTGTCCTCCAATAAATTCACAACTTAAGTTTCATTCTTCCCAGCCGGGACAAGAAGATCTCTCTTTAGTATATACACAATTGTATTTTTTTCTTTTATGTATATGTCTTTATGTCCATGCATTTGTCTAAATTTCATGTTAATGTGATGTCACAAATATATGTTTATATGTGCGTCTGTCCAGCGTGATGTCACAAATATCAAAGCACTTATTAAATATATATATAATAGATAGATAAAAAAATTATTATATATATATATATAATAGATAGGTAGATAGATAGACTTGGATCCAAATAACATTTAAGTTTAGAATATTCAAATTAGATAATCAATTACAGTGACAATCAATTTTGATTTATAGTTGTCTCTGGGACTTCTCTTCAGCTGTGAATATGACTAATGCTGTATAGCCTGATATTTTGGTGTTTTGACATAGGATTGTTTATTTGTTATTAACTTCATTTGTTTAATAGCTGACTAATTTGAATTATTTCAACAGGTATAGGATTGCTGTATATACAGAGACTCGAAGATTCGAGCTAAGAAATTATTTTTCCAAAGTGCCTTTAGCTTTTCTTTAATCTATCTTTAATGCAGTAATACCCTCAGTTTTTCTTTGATTTATTCTGAATATATGTGTGAGCAGAGATCAACTTTAATTTTCTACTCTAATAATTCTATTTTTGAGTCTGACAGCTCACCACCTGATCTCAGTGCTGGAATAGCACTGCCTTTCCCTTAATAATGGATGCTTGAGTTTTTAGGTAGTGGGCCCTGAAGATTTGCTGGTGGCAGTGTCTAGACATAAAAAAGACGGCTGCTACTACAACTGCAGGGACCGTGGTCACTGCAAGCATCCCTGCTGCTCAAGCATCGAACAACCTCACCAGCAGTGTGGCCTCTGCTCTGCATGCATGGGGCTTCCTGGATCTATGTGTTATAAACTTATGGACATTTTGATTTTCCATTATTTTGGGACATTACGAGACAATGCCTTGTGGATATTTGTCTAAGAGAACTCAGTGCGTTACTTGATGAAACTAAGGGCAGCTGGTTTGCTTAAAGAATTTGATATGCTATGGAAACTTGGCACGTCAGCAGTAGGCTTGCCGCCTTAAAGCCGCAGCGTCTCCTCAAAATTGGACAGCTGTTAGTCAACACACAGTTGATCCTGAAGGGCTTGATTGGATGGCTGGTTTGCCTATGACGGGTAAGATCCCCAGAGGGGGACAACCTAAGACATGGCAGAGTCGCACGGGACAGTCTAATGTGGCCGACATGACAACCTAAGCCGGGAGTCAAGGGCCGCCTTGATTCCCATGACGGGTAAGAATGTCAATTGAACATGGACGTCCTAGAACATCCCCTCTTTTAAAACTAAAGGGGGGAAATGAAGGAGCCCTAATCAAGGAGGTAGCTAAACAGCGGTTAGCTGAGAGCCATAAAAGATGTTCTAGTTTCCACCTGATATTAATACATTATTCAAAGAATCTTTGTATGCCCGTGAACACTGTGTGACGCACCTGTAAGCTTGAGCTGTAAGCACTTGTCCTTGTTAAAGCTAAATGTATATAACTGGGTGAGGTTGGTTAGTTGGTGTTGGGGGAAGAAGAAGAAGGTTGCTGGTGGTTAGAGTTAGAGCGGTTAGAGTTCGAGAGGTTGCTGAAGCCAGAGAGAGAAGAAGAATAAAAGACCTTTATCATTTTCATCCTGCCTCCGAGTTTTCTCCTGCGGCATCATAGCTGCAAGCAACAGCATCAGGCAGCTACAGATACCCTATTTTTGATAATAAACTATGACCTATCCTTAAACCTGACAACAACTTTTGCTTTATTCATGGAGTCTTACTAATTTTCACCAAAGTGGGTAAGATTATTTTCTTTACCTAAATTCCTACAGTTCATTGTGACTTTTTTTTGGTGGGGGGGTACTGGAGATTGAACTCAGGGGCACTTGGCCACATCCCCAGCCCTTTTTTGTATTTTATTTAGGGACAGGGTCTCACTGAATTGCTAAGTGCCTTGCCATTGCTGAGACTGGCTTAGAACTCATGATCCTCCTGCCTCAGCCTCCCAAGGCTGGGATTACAGGCGAGCGCCACTGCGCTTGGCTGGTCGTTGTGACATTCTTGTGTCATGTATAGTGTTCTCTTTTATTTTATAGTTTTGGACATATTTTGGAATGAAGCTTTACATGCTGTATATTAACTTGTGATTCCTTACAAAAGAGTATATTATCTTGTATATTGTGGAACAATGCTATTTCATTGAACACAACCAAATTTTGCATACTGGGAAATAGATGGAATTTTAAATTATGGATGATGGGGAATGCAATGTAATTTAAAAAGTTAGATATTTAAAACAAAGTTCAAGATTATTATTTTTTAAAATTTCATTGGATAAAGTTACAAATATAAATATTGGAAAATAAAATAATTTAAGAATTTTAAGTTCTGCACAGCTGGTACTGAATAGTCCAATGGACATCATCAAGTGTTGGCTCAACTAAACCATCAGTAACCTGTACTAAGAATAAAAAAATTAAAATTAGAGTACCCTCTCAGAATTGAGGACCCTCTTGAAATTGTTTTGCTTTTGGAGGCAGAAGAGATATTACATTTATTCTAAAACATAGATGCTACTTTTTTCATGCATATCTGGGATGCTGCCTGGTCTGGCCTGATATATTTTTGGATATATTCCATTGGACAAGCAAGGGATGTTAAACTCTTGTTGGTTGTTGAGTTTGAAGTGACCCCCCTTAAAATAGGTATACTGGGGTGGAGAGACACACATGTCTCCATGGTTCAGGAATTCAGTTTCAATAAAAGACAAATTAATAGCTGTTTCACAAAAGGGTACACCTGATAGCCACTCGTGGGAAGTCCCAGAGGGAACCATAATGTGGAGGCTGCTTCTCATTGTCAGAGGCTTCTGTAGAAAACTCAGCTATTAACACTTGTGGCTAGAATGGGACCTCAGGGATGTGTGGCCCTCTATTGCCATTGCCTTCTGAGGGGCTCATCCCAGTCAAGAGAATTCCCTCTCACACTATGATCACACTACAAGCATGTAAAATATCACTACAATTAAATATACTTTTCGTAGAAGCCACAACAACAGTACATTGAATTGATTTAATAGACCACACCCATAAAATCACTTAGATTTCCTTTCCCATGATGAACACTGCCAAAAAACTATTTGTTATACTTGGGTACCTCTCCTCCCATGGGACCATGTGGTATGGTTACTTGAATGACCATATCCAACAAAGACATACATTTTGCACATCCCTCTTCTTCCCCCAGTTCCCAGAGATGCTTATATTTATGGGCTTTGCTTCCTCTCGGAGACAAGAAGACCTGCACCCACCATTAATAATCTTTCCCTTTAAAGCTACTGAGGTTAGCATAGCAGGAAATCAGAGATCAGTGGGGACTGAGGGAGAGAATAGCTGCACACCAAAAGGAAAAGTGCATTTATTTTAGATTTCAAGAGGCGTTACACCTGACTATAATAGTTTGTCTATATTTGTTTCACAAAGATTTATCTAAAATTTTTGTTTTTCGCTCTCCAGTGGGACACCATTGTCAGCTTTGTAAATTATATGAAGTAGTAAAAGCCTTAATTTTAGTCAATGACTCATCCATGGTTTTCTACAAGAGATTTTTCTCAGGGAATTTTTCTTCAAAGAATCAAGAACACCTTATAGCATATGAGGACCCTTTATAAGAAAACAAAACCAAAGAAAAAACTCAGTTCTTCTACTATCTTCTTTGAATCAACCTAAGATTAGCATGATAGATGACAGGGGTGGGCAGAGCCATAAGACAGCTGTTATTTTCATTTTTTCCCAGTGAGAATTACAGGCCACTTCTATCTTTTCTGAAGAGAAGTAACCAAAAGTTTTTATGATGCACCTGCTTTCTGCCCATCCTCTTGTGAATTTTTCTCTTTTCATGCTAGTATATACACTCATCCCTTTAACTGCTATTTGAAAGGAAGTAAGTAGAATTTCTTCGGCCATTCCAGAACAAGTCTCACTACTGGTTGGTACAATGGAGTGGACCTCATGTTCCTCACCCCCCCTAGTGAGGAACTCTCCCTCCATCCTTTCTGCTCTGTGCCCCTGGTCTAGTCCATGCCTGGAGGATTAGCAGCTATTGCACACTAAGGAGACAGTAGTCTTTGAACCTACTTTCTGGTTCTCCAAAAGAACCTGTGATTTTTTTTTTTTTTTTTTTAATGAAAACTATGGATTCTGTTTAGTGCAGCCACCTACACAATTTCTTCTTATTAACAGGCAATATAGTGAAGGTCCACCTACTTCCTGGCTAACCATACAATTTATCTCCGAGTTGACCAAACAATTTAAATGACATGCTTACTACCAATTCTCAGGGACTTCCCTTGAAGGCTTTTATCAGCCTGTGTGACTATCATATAGACATAGACAAGAAATCCTTGTCATGGCAGTAAAATTAGCCAGAACATTTGAATTTTTTCATGGATTGAATGGACTTCCTTCACTTCTCAGCCCAGAGGACCCTGTAAATATAATGGATTTCAGGAGAGGAACTCTAACCATGGGAAATTGAATCTGTTGTAAGAGAAAGTGAGTATTTCCTCCATTGGAGTCTTTTTCTTTATTATGCCAGGAAGCAAGGAAACCTACTCTTTGCTTCAAAGTTAAATACTCTATCTTCCAAATCTGGTCGTCATGCAAATATTCTTGAAAAAAGAGTCCAGAACAAAGATTAGCCAATGAATCACTCACAAGACATGCATACACAGAAGAAACCTCCTGCAAATTGTCTCACCAATAACAGTAATGTAAAATTATCACTAAACATAACCCATAGTTTTCATTAAAGAAAAATCACATGTTCTTTTGGAGAATTGGAGTTAAGAATCTGTTTCATAATGAACAAATGCTTCATGTATCAATTTGTTCTTATTTTCTATAAAGTTAAAATGAATGATTCAGTGTTTCATGTATTAATTTCATACAATCAACCCTAAATATGCACAATATTTTATTGAAATAGAAATATTTATTTTCATTCCTCTGATTAGGTAGTAATATCATGGTTCCCCAGCAACTATGTGATCTCAGAAATAGTGTAAAAATGCTTCTTGAATGAGATAGGATGGAAACAAATCATGGGGCACTGTATGTGTGCTGGACAGTTTCAAGAGAAGCTTGAAATTTCCTGCTTGATATATATCGGTGACATTGAAAGGATGTTCAGAGGGCCTTAAATTCTAGTCTGAAATATTAATGCATATTTACTATGTAATAACATGTCTAGGTAAGAGACCTAACACATACTGTTACAATCTGCTTATATTTAATTGTACTAGTGATTTAATGATCTATATGGAGTGGGAAGAGTTGCTTCACAAAAATTAGCACAATTTTTGAGGATTAAAACAGTGCTTTCCCCTCAAAACTGGCACTTTATACTAGTTTACTTATTGTTAGTTACAAACTACAATTTTGAACACAATTTGGATACTAAATTCTGGTTCATTATAGTGATTTAATTACCAATGAAAACACAAGTTTCTAATTACTCTTACAATTGTATTCTATGCATATGAGCCCAAAACCAAGAAAAAGTTGTAAAAACAGAACATGAACAATGTGATCTAGATACACAGTTGTGAAAATAATATATTCAAGGTCTTGCTCTGATCAAAACTTCCATGAGTACTTATTACCTACCTACCACTTATTACTTAAAGTGCTTGTATGGAGTAAAATATGGTCTAGCAAATGTACAATGTATAATTGCTAAAATTTGAAGGATAGAATTGTTCTCCTACTACAGAAGCATTTAAGATATTTTTTGGGAAATCTGACCTTTGTGTTTTCCAAACACTTCATGTTGGATCATTCAGAATAAATACAGATAGGTCAGAGAAAGGATTTCTTCATCTGTGAAATTAGAACCATGAACATATAAGGGAATTATAGAGAGATGGATAAAACAACACCATGAAAATGTTATGGAAAATGTCACATATGCACATATATAGTAATTTTCATGCTACACGTCTCTCTATATCTATCTGAATATTTATACCATGTTTTCTTCCTCATTAGCTTTCTCTATAGGTTATGGAGTAGAACTCAACTGCTACCCACAGAGCTGATCAGAGTAAAAGCTAAATGCTTTCTGTTCATGTTTTTAAAAATTTCTTCTGGTGTATAAGACAGTACTTGGCACATAGAAGTTGCTAAATATGTACCTGAGTAACTGAAACCCAATTTCTTACCAAACAAGAAAGCAAGATTGTCTTCTTGCTTTTTCAATGAATCACTCCCTCTCTCTTTGTCTGTCCCTTTCTTGGGCTTGTGTTCTCTCTCTCTCTCTCTCTCTCTCTCTCTCTCTCTCTCTCTTTATTTTCTGGAGAACTCAAACTAATACAGCATATACATATGCTATATTAGTATATATATATGTGTATATATATATATACACACACATGCATACATATACACATATATATGTCAAATATTTAACATTTACATATAGACATTTATTGCATGTCAATATACCTCAAATAAAAGATTTTTTAAATAAAAAAATAAAATAGAGCATGAAAAGGAATAATAGTAATAATAATTGTGTCTGGACAATAAAGCTCAGAATGTGATCATGTTTGCTAAACATTCTAAAACAGTGAAAAAGAAAATTTTGGATTTTAAAAGCTGTATTCAGAGCAAGAGCAAAACAGATAGACAATTCTGTCTTCTAAAGAATCTTAAGAACTAGTTCAATCTAGAAAATGTAGGAGCCCTAATTAAGGAGATAGCTAAGATTGCGGTTAGCTGTGAGCCATAAAGATGTTCAAGCATTACCACCTTGCATGGTCTCGCGAGACTTGGCCTGGGACATTGTGGATCAGGTTGGCGCCATTTTGTGGTGGTTGGAGGAGTGTGATTTTGTGGGTTGGAGCTGTTGTTGGAGCCGGAGAGAGAAGCTAGCAGAATAAAGAGCCTGTTCGTTTCCAGTCTGCCTCTGAACTTATTACCGCAGCGTCATTGCTCCAAGCGGCAATCGCTTCAGGAAGCGACAGGTGGTGGCCCATACGGGGAACTTCGGAGTGGACAGGTAAGAACTGAAAAGTCTGTAAAGATGGGTTCGAATGCAACTAAATCCCAAGTGATAGAGGCTATGGAAAGAATCCTTGATATACCTGACTCTGTTGTCAGTGAGGAGGATTTAGAAAAAGGTGAAGGCAATCATGAAAGCATAGCTTCCGCTGAGTCAACTAAGACCAGTAAGGAGAGTATTAGAAGAGTCCCAAAAATGACAAAAATCCCAGCTGTTAGAGCTATTCGGGATTTATTGGAGATAGCTAAGGATACTTGCTCTCCATTGAACCTGGGACTCAGGATATTGCTGTCAGTGAAATTAGCAGTAGTGAGGAATCTAGTAAAAGTGATCCTCAGAAAATGAGGGAAAAGAAACTAAAAAAGACCAAGAAAAAGGACCATCAAGTAGAGGAATCACTTGTGTCCTCTACTCCCCCATGGGTGGAATCCATTACAGAAAATATGAAGGGTATTAGTAGGCGTTTGCATACCCTAGAAACAGAAATAAAAAGTCTTTCTGAGTGTTTATGCACTCTCGAGGGTAACTCACAGATACATTGGGAACTGCCAATATTTGAAAATGAAAATGGATAGAGGATCCACCAGTCAGTAGATTTCAAAACAATAAAAAATCTCAAAGAGGCAGTAATGACATATGGGCCCCAAGCTCCTTTCACGTTGAGTATGCTGGAGTCCCTTAACACCTTTAACTTAACCCCCTCAGACTGGAAAAGTCTATGTAAAGCAGCATTAAGTGGGGGGCAATACTTGGTTTGGCGATCGCAATTTCAAGACCTTTGTATAGAAATGGCTAAAAGAAACGCAGCTGCAGAGTTTGGAGAACATAATATACAAATGCTCACAGGAGAAGGGCAATTCGCTGACTTACAGGCTCAAAAATATTATGACCCAGGTGTATATGCTCAGATATATACAGCTGCCTTAAAGGCATGGAAAACTGTACAAGGACCTGGGGATCTACAAGGTAGCTTGTCAAAAGTGATTCAAGGACCTAATGAGCCATATGCTGACTTTGCTGATCGACTTTTAAGAATTGCAGGTAGAGTGTTTGGAGATGTTGATAAAGCTATGCCATTAGTTGTTCAATTAGCATACGAAAATGCTAATAAATACTGTCAGGAAGCCATCAGGCCATGGAGAAATATAAAGGATCTTTCCATATATATACAACTACGTAAAGATATAAATGACGCCTTTGTCACAGGAAATGTGATTGCAGCTGCAATGAGAGGTGCTTCCCCCCAAAATTTCACAAGGGCTAAACCTAGACATTATAATCAATCAGGATATTCCAGGAAAAATTATCATAATCATTCAGGCTATTCTAGGCAAAATCCCCAAAGAGAAATAAGACCAAGCTCATACCGTGTTCCAGGCCGCTGCCCCAGGTGTAAAAAGGGAAATCACTGGGCCAATAAATGCCATTCAAAATTTGACATCTATGGAAAGCATTTGTTCAGGAATTCAAAAAATGGGGCACGGGGGCCCAATGCCCTGGGGCCCACAAATGTAAGAGGCATTGGAGGAGGAGTATCCTCAAGCATCCACTCAGATGCTTCCCCGACACAACCCCTACTACCCATCCACTCCCTCGCCAGAGGAACAGGAGGAAATGCAGGATTAGACCTCTGTTCCACTGCCCGAATAGTGCTAACACCTGAAATGGGGGTTCAACTGATTCCCACAGGAGTCAGGGTCCTCTTCCCTCAGGGACTGTAGGACTTATTCTCAGGCGAAGTCCTGAAAGCTTATTAGGTTTGCAAGTGACCCCAGGTGTAATAAACTCAGACTACAAAGGGGAAATAAAAATAATGCTTAGCTCACCCCAAAGTATAAGTTCTGTTAATCAAGGAGATAGAATTGCTCAGCTGCTTCTCCTTCCAAATTTACATAATTCATTTAAAATGAGTATGTCTCAAAAAAAGAACAATAAGCCGGGCGCGGTGGCGCACGCCTGTAATCCCAGCACTTTGGGAGGCTGAGGCAGGAGGATAGCGAGTTCAAAGCCAGCCTCAGCAATGGCGAGGCACTTAGCAACTCAGTGAGACCCTGTCTCTAAATAAAATACAAAAAAGGGCTGGGGATGTGACCCAGTGGTCAAGTGCCCCTGAGTTCAATCCCCGGTACCACAAAAAAAAAAAAAAAAAAAAAAAAAAAAAAGAACAATAGAGGATTTTGTTCACTGACTCAGGATCCATGGCTTGCTGGGTTCAGGATTGTTCAAGGAGGTCTATGTGTAAAATAAAAATCCAAGGCATAGAGATGGAGGGACTGATAGATACTGTAGCTGACTCTTCCATCATTAATCTACGGCAATGGCCCAAGCACTGGCCTCTGCAAAAAGCTTCAACCAGTTTAAGAGGCTTGGGATATAATAACCTCCCAGAGAAAAGTGTGGTAATTTTAAAATGGGAGGATGATGAAGGGCATAAAGGAACATTTCAGCCTTATGTTTTACCTCACCTACCGGTTACTTTATGGGAAAGAGATATTTTGCAACAAATGGGAGTACACCTTGCAACCAAGCATGCAGATGTTAAATGTGAAAATCTATAGGGTAATCATAACCCTAAAAGAAATCATTATCAAAAAGTACAGGGTAATCATAACCCTATAAGAAATCATTATCAAAAGGTACAGGGTAATCTTAACCCTAAAAGAAATCATTATCATAAAGGAAAAAGATATTTTTTTTCGGGGCCACTGAGAAAATACTTTTGAAAATACCATGGCGTTCTGATAAGCCAGTGTGGGTCCCTCAGTGGCCCCTATCTAAAGAGATTTTACCAGCGGCCCACCTACTAATTCGGGAGCAACTGGAAGCAGGACATATAGAACCTTCCACCTCTCTCTGGAATTCCCCCATATTTGTGATCAAGAAAAAATCAGGAAAATGGTGATTATTACATGATCCTAGAGAAATTAATAAAACCATGCAAATCATAGGTCCTACTCAACCTGGACTTCCTAATCCTATAGCTATTCCAAAAAATTTCCATCTTATTACTCTTGATATAAAGGTTTGTTTCTTTTCTATTCCTCTACACCCTCTGGATACCCCCAGGTTTGCTTTTTCAGTTCCTTCTATTAACAATAATGGCCCTGATCAGATATCAATGGAAAGTTTTGCCGCAGGGAATGGCTAATAGGCCAATATGTGTCAAATCTATGTAGATAAAGTTATTCAGCCTATCAAAAATAAATACCAGCTGGGCGCGGTGGCGCATGCCTGTAATCCCAGCACTTTGGGAAGCTGAGGCAGGAGGATCACGAATTCAAAGCCAGCCTCAGCAATGGCGAGGCACTTACCAACTCAGGGAGACCCTGTCTCTAATAAAAACACAAAAAAGGGCTGGGGATGTGGCCCAGTGGTCAAGTGCCCCTGAGTTCAATCCCCGGTACCACAAAAATAAATAAATAAATAAATAAATACCCAGAGCTTATGTGCCTCCATTATATGGATGATGTTTTGCTTGCTCATCCTAATCAAGAAGTCTTATTCACCATATTTAGTGAGATATCAGAAAACTTGAAATGATATGGACTAAACATTGCTAAGGAAAAGGTTCAAATTAGATCTCCAATATTATATCTAAGATTCCAAATTATGGACACTTTTATTAGGCCTCAAAAATATTAATTAATAAGGAGCATTTGGCCACTCTCAATGACTTTCAAAAATTGCTAGGAGATATTAATTGGCTTCGCCCTACACTAAACCTCACTACTGGCCAACTAAAACCTTTATTTGACATTGTTCGCGGGGACCCTGATCCATCTTCACCGCGAACATTGACTCCTGATGCTAGGAAAGCTTTAAAGTTAGTAGAGAAAGCCATTGAAGGAGCTCATTGTGATAGATTTGATTTAAATCAACCGCTGATATTGATTATTATTTCTTCACAATATACACCCACAGGAGTATTTTGGCAACAAGGGCCTTTATTATGATTACATTTTTCTGCCGCTCCTAAAAGTATAATTGACTCTTATACCTCCATGGTGGCTAAACTTATTCTTCAAGGACTTAAGACTTCTACTAAAATATTTGGCATTCACCCTGCTACTATTATTACTCCATATTCTTCGTCACAGATTGAATACTTATGCTTCAATGATAATTATCGGGCTATAGCTAGATGCTCTACTTCTGCAAATTTTGAAAATCATCTTCCTAAGTCTCCTATATTATCTTTTTGTATCAATCATCCTATTATATTTCCACAGGTAATAAAAAATCAACATATTCCTAAGGCATTAAATGTATTTACAGATGGGTCCTCAAATGGTACTGCCGAGTAGTCACTAAAAAAGAAAATATAACTTACATAACTGCACACAAATCAGCTCAACTAGTGGAACTGGAAGCTGTGGTAAGAGCTCTGGAAAATTTTAGAGAGCAGCCCATGAACATTTTTTCAGATAGCCATTATATTGTACATGCTGTCCCAAAATTAGAGCTAGCAGGACCAATAGCACCTCATACTCCAGCCTTTAAATTGTTTTATCAAATACAAAAAACTTTTGTGGGCAAGAAAAGAACCTCTATTCGTAGGGCATATTAGAGCACATACCAACTTGCCTGGTCCCCTCCATGAAGGTAATCAAAAGGCTGATGCCCTTACCCAAACAATTTTATACTTCAGCGCTCCAGCAAGCTACTTTATTTCACTCCCAGTTTCACGTCAATAGCACCACCTTGCTGCGTAGGTTTAAAATCACAAAGGAGCAAGCCAGAACAATTGTAAAAGATTGTAAATCTTGTATGACACAGTTTCCCAATCCTCATTATGGTGTTAACCCTAGAGGATTAATGCCCAATCATTTGTGGCAGATGGATGTTACTCATGAGCCAAGTTTCGGAAAATGCGATTTATTCATGTGACCATAGATACATGCTCAGGCATTATGTTTGCTCTTTACATTCTGGAGAAAAATTTAAAGATGTCACATCTCATTGTATGCAAGCTTTTGCTGCATTGGGCATCCCCAAAATGCTTGAAACAGATAATGGCCCTGCATATACGTCCTCATCTTTCAAACAGTTTTGCGCAAAATTCAATATATCCCATAAACCAGGCATCCCATACAATCCTCAGGGTCAGGGCATTATTGAAACAGCAAACCGCACACTGAAAATTATGTTATTAAAACAAAAAGAAGGAAATTGGAAAAATCCTAGGGACAGATTGGCAGTTGCCCAGTTTACCTTAAATTTTTTAACTTTAGACTCTAATGGTTATTCTGCTGGAGACAGACATTGGAACCCACACCAACAACATAAACCTTTGGTTTACTGGAAGGATGTTCTTTCAGGTACATGGAAGGGTCCAGATCCAGTATTAATTTGGGGGAGAGGATCTGTTTGTGTTTTTCCAAAGAACAAATCCTCTCCAATATGGATACCATCTAGATTAATAAAGCAGGTACCAAATCATAAGGATCAAGATGAAGTTGTTGAGGAATCAAGATTAATAAAAAAGGTACAAAATCAAGAGGACCAAGATGAAGGTATGGAATGATTCCCTTAAAAGAGTCCTTCAAAATATTTCACAACTTAAGTGTCATTCCTCCCGGCCAGGACGAGGAGATCTCTCTTTAGTATGCACACAATTGTATTTTTTTTTCTTTTTATATATGTCTTTATGTGTGTGCATTTGTCTAAATTTCATGCAAATGTGACGTCACAAATATATGTTTGTAGGTTTGTGTGTCTGTCCAGTGTGACGTCACAAATAAGAAAGCACTTATGAAAAAAAATATATATATATGAATCCAAATAACTTTAATTCATTTAAGTTTAAGAGTATTCAATTTGGGTAAATAATTTAATAAGTGAAGGTACCTTCAATTTTGATTTATAGGTGTCCAAGGGATTTCTCTTTAGCGAAGAATATGACTAGTGCTGTATAACCTGATATTTTGGTGTTTTGACATAGGAATGTTTATTTGTAATTAACTTTATTTGTTTTATAGCTGATTAATTTGAGTTATTTTCAACAGATAATTTCATGGAAGGTTACAGAGACTCGAGGGTTCCAGCTAACAAATTATTTTTCCAAAGTGCCTTTAGCTTTTCTTTACTCTATCTTTAATGCAGTAAATACCCTCAGTCTTTCTTTGTTTTGTTCTGAATATGATATTTTGCCAGCTTATGTTTGTGGGAGCTCAAGCATCAATGGGTGTGAGCAGAAATCAACTTTAATTTTCTAATCTAATAATTCTATTTTTTAGTTTGACAACTCACCTCTTGACTCAGTGCTGGATTAGCACTGCCTTTCCTTTAATAATTGATGCTTGAGTTTCTAGGTAGTGGGCCCTGAAGATTTGCTGGTGGCATTTTCTAGACACAAAAAAGACGGCTGCTGCTACAGCTACAAGGATCTCGGTCGCTGCAAATATCCCTGCTGCTCAAGCATCAAACAACCTCAACAGCAGTGTGGTCTCTGCTCTGCATGCATGGGGCCTCCTAGATCAATGTGTTATAACAAGTGGACATTTTGATCTTTCATTGTTTGGGAATTTACGGGACAATGCCTTGTGGGTATTTGTCTAGAGAACTTAGTGTGTTACTTGATAGAACTCAGGGCAGCTGATTTGTTTAAAAAATTTGATACGCTATGCAACTTGGCTCGTCAGCAGAAGGCTTATCGCCTTAAAGCCGCAGCATCTCCTCACAATTGGACAGCTGTTAGTCATCATACACAGTCGATCCTGAAGGGCTCAATTGGATGGCTGGTACCCAATGACGGGTAAGATCCCCAGAGGGGGACAACCTAAGACAGGCACAGTCACACAGGACAGTCTCATGTGGCCGACATATCAACCTAAGACAGGAGTTAAGGGCACAGCCTTGATTATCCGATGATGGGTAAGAATGTTGGTTGCACATGGACATCCTAGAGCATCCCCTCTTTTAAAACAAAAAGGGGGGAAATGTAGGAGCCCTAATTAAGGATATAGCTAAGATTGCGGTTAGCTGTGAGCCATAAAGATGTTCAAGCATTACCACCTTGCATGGTCTTACGAGACTTGGCCTGGGACATTGCGGATCGGGTTGGCGCCATTTGCATGATCTTGCTAGACGTGGCCCGGGGGATTGTGGATGGGGTCGGCTCCATTGTGTGTGGTGGTTTCAGGAGTGTGGATCGTGTTGGAGTTGTTGTTGGAGCTGGAGAGAGAAGCTAGCAGAATAAAGAGCCTGTTCGTTTCCAGTCTGCCTCTGAACTTATTCCTGCGGCGTCATTGCTCCAAGCGGCAATCGCTTCAGGCAGCGACAAGAAAAGGCAAGAGAGAAAGAAAATCCAGGATGATGGACAAATTAGCATGATTAATATCTGAATATACTCATGTATCCACCTTCCAAATTTTGGTTCTATAGTTTTCAAATGTAACATACAAATTATTTAATGTAATAAGTAATTAAATATGAGTGAAAAGAGGTAACCTTGAACAATTCACTTAAACTCTTTGAAATGAATTTCCTAGATTATAAAAGGAGGTGGTTGAAAATATACTTCTTTTCTTAAGCCTTTTTTGGATGAAGGAATATGTGAGCAAATTGGATTGATGGGCATACTTACCTTCCTACCAACCAACAATATTTCCTAACTATAAATAACATTGCTTATTAGGAGGTATGATAACTAAAGTCTGCGCCTAAGACACCTTGGCGTTTTGACTAAAGAGACATTGTAAAACACCATACCACCTTCTAATCTGAGTTGCTATTGAGATATAGATGACATGGCACAGAGATAATTAATGTCAAATTGACCAGTTGGATCTCTTGCAATTTTCCACGTAAGAATAGTGGAAGCAAACATAAATTGACTGTTCAGTTTTGGCCAGAGAGTATACCAATAAAAATCCCCTATGTGCTAGCTCTTAATGGCACAGTTCTGTAGACAAAAATCTTTTTTTTTTTTTTTTTTTTTTTTTTTTTTGTACCGGGGATTGAACTCAGGGGCACTCGACCACTGGGCCACAACCAGCCCTTTTTTGTATTTTATTAGAGACAGGGTCTCACTGAGTTGCTAAGTGCTTCACCATTGCTGAGGCTGGCTTTGAACTTGTGATCCTCCTGCCTCAGCCTCCCAAGTACTGGGATTACAGGCGTGCGCCACCGTGCCCGGCTACAAAAATCTTTTTTTAAAGACATTTTGCATCATAAGTTTTGTAATTTGTTCTTTTTTAGATATATATGAGAGTAGAGTATATTTTGACATGTTATAAATACATGGAATATAACTTATTTAATTAGGGTCCTGTTCTTGTGGTTGTACATAATGTGGAGTTTCACTGGTGGTGAGTTCATATATGAATGTAGGAAAGGTATGTCTGATTCATTCTACTGTCTTTTCTATTCCTACCCCCCTCCCTTTCCTTCATTTCCCTTTGTATAATCCACTGAACTTCTGTTCCCCACCCCTTTCTTGTGTGTTAGCATATGCATATCAGAGAGAATATTTGACCTTTGGGTTTTTTGGATTAGCTTATTTCACTTAGCATGATAGTCTCCAGATCCATCCATTTACCAGCAAAAGTCATAAAGTCATTCTTTTTTATGGCTGAGTAATATTCCATTGTGTATATGTGCCACATTTTCTTTATCCATTTTTTTGTGAAAGGGCACCTTGGTTGGTTCCATAGCTTAGTTACTGTGAGTTGAGCTGCTATAAACATTGATGTGGCTGTGTTGGTGGGGACAAAAATCTTGATATATGTTGGAAATTAATTGGAGGAGATAGGTGACTTTGCCATTTATCTGACATCAAAACTTGTTTGCTATGCACAAAGTCACACTGCCATGAAATAAGCAATTAAGTGGTAGGGCATGACTCTTCTTGGATGTCTCTCCTTTCTACTTGAATAGGCCTCATAACTTGTTGAGGATAAAATCCTTGGCTTATTTATTATAATCGTCTGATTGTGCCTAGTGCAAAATCTGCTCATAATAAGTGCTCTATGCACAGTTTATGGACCATAGTAGCATTTTTCTTTTCAATGCAAAAGATTTTTATCTTGATGGAAACTTATACAACTCATCAATTTTCTAATTGATTTGACACATAACCCAGAACATTGTGACATTTTTAACTTGTAATAAGTATGGGAAATAGTTTTTAAAATTAGAAAATCTAGATGATTTTCTGAAGAATAGCACAAATATATTCCATAATTTATTTAGCAATAGTTTAATTTACTCTCATTTGCCTACTTAACAAAAAATAAAAGTGACCCTCTTACCAATAAATGTCATATTTTAATCATTTTAAAAGAGAATGCATATCATGATACTATGGAGGATAGGCTTTAAATTTGCAAAAACTCAAGAAAATTAAAATGGAAAGCAACAAATTGTTTAGAATTATTAAAAGTATTGTGTATGGAAGATAAGGAAATCCATTATGTGCATATTTTGAAATACAGAAGAAATAAAGTATAATGTAAAAACATTCATATTTGACAAAAGAAAATTTATTAAAATAATGATACACCTGAATTTTACCAGATTAAGCAGGGATAATGCATGCTAGGGAAATTGACTTTTGTCAGTAGTCTTTCAAAATCCAAATCACATTAAATAATCACATACGAAACCTAGGAAACCTTTTTATTTTTGAGAAAGAATTGTCTATCAATTTTATACTAATTCATTTTACGGCTCATCAAAATCAGGGGACATATTTTTAAAGCCAAAAGAAATCAGAGACCACAAAACAACAAGTCTATGATAAAATTCAGAGCACAAGACCAACAAAAATTATATTCTTTACATCCTGTTTTAGTCAACTTTTTGTTGCTATGCCTAAAATACCTGACAGTGGTAGTTTGAGGAAGAAAAGTTTATTTTGGCTCACAGTCTCAGAGGTTCAGTCCCTGGTCAGATGAATTCATTGCTTTAGGCCAGAGGTGAGGCAGCACATCATGGCGGAAGAGCGTGTTGGAGGAAAACATCTCAGGACAGGAAGCCAGGAACAGAAATAAGGCAAAGTGCCAGTGACAAAATATGAATCCTAAAGACACACTCCCAGTGACCTACTTCCTCCAGCCACACCCTACATACCTACAGCTATAGCCCACTACAGTAGTACCTTCAAATTATTAATCCACCACATGGATTAGGCCACTGATTAATTTACAATTCCCATAAGCTAATCATTTTACCTCTGAATATTCCTGCATTCTCACATATATGAGCTTTCAGGGGTGTTATGGTTTGGATATGAGGTGTCCACCAAAAGTTCATGTGGAGGACAGTGCAGGGAAGCTTAGAGGTGAAATGATTGGATTATGAAAATCTTAACCTAATCAGTGTGTTAATCCCCTGATAGGGATTAACTGGGTAGTAAACTGTGGGCAGGTGGGGTGTGGCTGAAGGAGGTGGGTCCCTGGGGATGTGCCTCTGGGTTATATACTATGTTCTGCCTCTCCTCGGGTCCCAAGAAATGGAGTCAGCCATCTGTGGACTAAGACCTCTGAAACAGTGAGCCCCCAGATACATTTATTTCCTCCTTAAAATTGTTCTTGTCAGGTCTTTTGGCCACAGCAGTGTAAAGCTGACTAAAACAAGGTGAGACCACATATCCAAACCATAACACATTCATTGGGTTGATTCATACAAGTATCAATCTTTCATTCTCTAATCCTTTAAGCAAAGATTTAGCATTCTTTGTTTCTGAGCCAGGCATTATGCTGGGTGATACAGTACCAAACAGTTTAGAGGAAGTCCTGGCTCTCATGGGGCTTATACTTTTGGAATGAGTAGTTTGGGAATTAAACAGTAACTTACCATAGTGTTAAAAAGCTAAGAAGAAAACACAACAAGACAAGTGGAATCATGGCAATGGAAAAAGGAGTAGGGTGGGAAAGTATTTTGGATAAATTTTTAGAAAAACAATTTTTAAGGAGGCGACCAGTATGCTGAGGATACTAATTGCAGCATTAGTATAAGTGGAAAAGGCCAGTGACTCAACAACAATACGCACTTTCTACATTCAATTCTTCCTGGACTCTTCTTAGGAGAAACACTCAGAACTCTTCAATTTTATGGGTTGGTGGTTGTTTCTCATCACTTTGAGCTAATTTTCCTTTTAGTTTGAAATGTCACATGACTCATTACTAAGTACTTTTACAAAAAAAGTTTTTGTCTTTTTCATTAGAATGAAATCCCAATAAGGATATTCTCTAATTTTTGCTAATTAACAAAAACCATTAACTTTGTTTTGCTCTCCATGAACAAACTACCATTCAAGTCATATACCTACACTACTCTATGTTTTAACTCATCTCTACCATAGTGACTCTCCTTGCTATCAAATAAATCTGCTGGTTGCTGTGGTAATATTGTTAAGTGAAATGAATAGGGACGATTTTTGGTATAAAATATAGGGTTGAGTCCTGACCCTACAAATTTACTAATGCTGTGACTTTTGTCAAATTAACTAACTTCTTTCATACCAATGAAATTTACAGATTTGCTGCAAAGCTGATTTGGGTTCTTACTGAGTTCATATGGTTTAATACTTGAACCAAAAACGGTTTTGCCATGACATTCCTAATTTCTATTTGTTGCATGCTACAGAGATTGCCTAATGATAATGTGGCTTTAACATGGCACCCTGATACTCTTGGTTGTTCCTGAGAATAAAGGACTGATCCTCTCCATTATCCTACTATAGAGCAGAACTGATGAAAGTCTCCGCATCTCCTTTTCTGTTAAGACTTAGACTCCTATTCTCATTACCTTGGCTCTCTGTTACTCTCTTTTATCTTCCCCATCATTCTTCTTTTGTTCTTTTTGCTTTCCTGGTCTCTCTCCCATACTGTTCTCAGTTTTTGTGCAATTGCTTGCTGATGGGAGTGTTGCTTTTTACCTGGTGGGAAGTATACCGATTTCAGAGCATCAAGCTGAATCCTTCTTGTTCTTGGCTATTTTCACAGTCTCTAGATGTTCACAGGTCACTTTTATGGTACCAGAGGCATTTGCAATTTTCTTTTTCCTTTTTTTCCTTCCCTGTTCACGTTCTTACCTCTGCATCTTTCAGTAATTCTCCTTGTAACCTCATTCCTTGACTGTAAGGAAGTCTCGAGTTTGACTTTCAGATAATAGAGATGAGGCCATATCATCTACACTTATCTTTCTTCCTATCTCTCATGAATAGATTACCTATAGTTCATACTTATACTTTATTGAGGTTTGCCATATAAAATATGATTAAATTTGATTTTCAGATAAGCAACAGATAATTCCTTAGTATATGTCCCAAATATTGCCTGGGATATTTTATACTAAAAGTCATTTGTTGTTTATCTGAAACTCAAATTTAACTGTGATTATAATTAATAATAAACCTCAATTTCATTTGTTAATCTGGCAACCTAAAGTGAGTAAATTTTTATAGGACTTATAAGTATGTTTTTCAAATAAGCACCGTTAACTATCATTTAAAAATTTTAAATAATAAAACTCTGTTAATAGTCCACCAAGGTGATGTAAGCAGCATTTACTATGATTAGAAATTGACAATTTAAATGTGACCAAATGTTTGACAGATATATATTTGTCACCATAAAACTACCTATTTTCATTCCTGAAACAGTTGAGAATTATTTAGTATTGTTTCTTATGTATGACTGATCTCTAATTCATTTTACTGGAATAAAAGCACAGACATTATTTACAAATATGTAAATAAGCACTATACATCAATCAATACACTGACTTATTTAAAAACACTTGGACATTTTATCTAACAATTGTTAATGCAGAAGTAAAACTAAGAAACTTGTGATGAGAACTGGCAACTGAATTCTCTTAGCAGAAAAGATCTTAGAACAATTTCACATGTATATTAATATAAAAAGCTATTTTTACATATAAGTTCACTTTTAAGTTGTTTGATTCATAAAAAAAAAAAAACTTGATTATCACATGGTTCTGTGCCTATCCAAAATAAAAATAAAAAACATAGACCTTATGGAAAGTTCCTTCCATTCAGTCACACACAGTATGATGACCCCTAGTGGGAAAGCTGGGCAAAAGTGCCACACATTGCAGACACCCAAATGCACAAAGGAAGCAGCTTTTAATCAGGAAGACAATCATCTGAATTTAATTCAGAATAACCTAAGAAAATGCTTTCATTTTGCTAGTACCATCAAGATATTGAAACTTACTAAACTAATGGAAGTATTTTTAGGTTAATTTACATTTATATCTAACCCAATATTTTAAATTCAGACTTCTTAGCAATATAGGTATAAATTATGACTCTTGAGTTAACATCAATTTACACATTCACACAGTTTGAGAACTTACAAATACTTCAGAATTTATCTGATTCAAATTCTTCATTTTGCAAGCAAAATACATAGAGTGTAGGATGGTTGACAGGCATGCTCCAAGTCAATCAGCTATATACTGACAGAGCCAGAAATAAAAAGTCTCCAGACTACTGTTTCAGTGAAATTTCCAACATTCACTAGTGTCTCCTTACTGAAAGGTCATGCTATTTACTACAAGAGGCAAAAGGAACAGGAATTTGTGGTTATGTATAGAGACTTAGTACTCATTAAGGAAGTTCTATAATATCTTTCTTGAGGATGGGTGTTAATCTTATTCTCTGTGGAATACATTCATAACCTAAGAGGAAAGAAATAAAGTCCTAAATTCTGATTAATGTTAGGGTACAACTAAGTACATATGTCAATGTCAAATAAAACATAAAAAATTTAAAATAGAATTTAATAACCATAAGGATTACGTTTCCACAAAGGACCATGTAATATCACTGCATAATACTTTGGAAATACAGATTCCACTACATGGAGAATATTTTACATTTAATTACAATATGGAATTTTAGTTAGAGTTCATAAATATTTAAATAATTGTGAAATAATAGTGGAATCTTTTTAATTAAAAAGGTTGAGAACATTTTAAGGAGGATTCACGTCCTGGATAGGAAAATGGAGTAGTTAATCTTTAGAACAAACCCCAGAAACCTTGAGATTCAATATTTTATAGCAACTGTATTTATGCATTATTTTATTTATACCAATTTTAGGGTAACAATCAGATTTAGAATATATATTTCTGCTCCTGGTGTCCCAAATCTTAAGTTTTCATGTTTCTAATTTCGCTTTAAAATGGAGAGACTTGGATAACTCTGCTGATAATGTTAGTGACAGTAATATTGTCTAGAACTATAAAATAACTGAGAAATAACACTAAAACAGAATATTCTAAGACTTAAATTTTCATATATATGTGAATTGAAGCTTTAAAAATAACACACACACACACAGAGCTATGAAAACACTATATAATCTCAATATGGACAAATTAATTAAAGTCCCAAAGATCACATGTATTTGGAAACTTCCAGCCTGAATATTTGGCCTTGTAACATATCAAATTTTCACTTCTGGTTTCCTCAAGAAATAGTGGAATGACTACCTTTTAGAAAGAGTGATATGGACTAAATTTGTGCTTCTCCCTGCCCCACCACCAATTTCATATGTTGAAGCCTAAATTCTCAACAGGATGTGCAGGGCCTCTGTGTTGTAATTAGATCATAAGAATGGAGACCTCATAAATGAGATCAATACCCTTCTCATAAGAAGAGACACTACAGAGATTATTTATCTCTTTGCTCCGCATGTGAGAGTGAAGAGAAAAGGTGGCTGTTTACAAGCAGGAAGCAGGTCCTGACAGACACTGGGTCTGCCAGAATCTTGAACTTGAGTCTCACAGCCTCCAGACTGTCAGAAATAGGGTTTACTGTTCAAGCCACACAGTCTGTGGCATTCTTGTTACAGCAGACTAAACTGACTAAAACAGAATGACACGTTTTTTCACTGGGCGAGAACATGACATGAGGCATCTGCACCCTTTCCACACCACAATTAACTATTTCTATAATTTTTGGAATAACATTTGTGTCCTCATAGCCATATGTCTGGTCTCATTCTACTTTAAATGAAAATTTAAATGAGGGGAAATTTCGCTTAAACAATATCCAATTTAATTTGTTTTATGTTATAAAATAAAAGTAATCTTAGCAAGATCTTTAAAGGTAGAAAGTAAAATATAACTTTTATATAACTATAGTAAGAATTCTTAAAATGTAAAAATAATAAAAAATGGCTAAGTACAGATGTACCTTTACTAAGAATAAATTAAAATACCAAAAGCATTATCATGTGCATATATTCCGGTTGCAGAATATTTTTATAGTAACACTTAAATTGCATCAGTGGACAATTTGTAGTATATTTGGCTGTCCTATGGAAACTATAAGATTGTAAGTCAGAGCCTATCATATTTTTCTGATTTCTCTGGCTAATGTGGTGATGCTTTTACTCTGAAATATAGAATGATATGTTATACTGAATAAAATCTTGGGTTTAAATACACGAGACAATCTTTTTCTAACTCATTTTAAGACACATTTTTTTAATTTTTGTTAATATTAGTGAGTTTTAATCTTACAAAGAGTAGCTATATTTTAATCAAAGATTTAAATAAGTAATGACCATTATCAAGTTAGAACTTACTGACACTGAAATACAATCCTTTATTAAAATTACACTACTTACCTTTTGATTATCTGAACAAAATCTTTTCAAGTCCTAGTTCATTTGAAATGACTTTCACAATTTTAAAGAAATACATTCTTAGAACCTAAACATCTGGATTCGTAGACATTGGTTACTTTATAATTTACAATGGCTTTGTGAAAGATGACATAAAAGCACAACCATCCAATGTAAATAGAAACAGATGTCTTAATGATATTAATACAACAATGACAAAATCTAACACATCTGATACGGAAATTGATTATTGTGGGGGGATTTTATACTTGTGTATGAGTGTAACTCTTTACCGGGCTTTTGGGCCATTAGAACATCCCACTCCTCCACAAATGAAGAAACCATCAGATAATGAAAGATGTAAAAGTAAACTAACTTTCATTATCATGTTAAGTTTCTTAATAATAAGCATCAACATAAGATGATTCTGCCTATTCTGGCATTGAAGGAATTAAATTTGAGATTAAATACTTTCAAGATGATGATATATACAATGAAAACACAAAATATACTAACAAATATATATCTAACATCTTATCATTTTAATACTGTCTGTTATGGTTTGGATGTGAGATATTCCCCAAAAGCTCACGTGTGAGACAATGCAAGAAGGTTCAGAAGGGAAATGATTGGGTTGTAAGAGTCTTAACCCAATCAGTGAATTCATCCCCTGATAGGTATTAACTGAATGGTAACTGAAGTGTGGTAGGGTGTGGCTGGAGGAGGTGGGAACTGGGGCCTGGATTTTGGGCATATTGTATCTGGCAAGTGGAAACTTCTCTGCTTCCTGATCACCATGTGAGCTGCATCCCTCTGCCATACTCTTCTATGATGTTCTGCCTCACCTTGACCCCTAAGGAATGGAGCTGGTCTTCTCTGAACTAAGACCTCTGAAACCATGAGCCATCAAATAAACTTTTCCTCCTTTGCAATTGTTCTGGTTGGGTCCTTTTAGTCACAGCAGTGAGAAAGCTGACTAAAAACTGTCCTTCCTCTAATGATAACTGTACTGAATGGGTTAATTAACTTTTACTTTTGTTCTAACATGTAGAAAAAGGACATTTCACTTGAATGTTTGTTTTCTCATTACCCTTGGAAATTAGCTCATAAAAGTTTTTCTGAACTCTATAAGTTTTGATGCCAATTTAATGTCTCTAATTGAATGTAAAATATTCACTTTCAGATCATATATTTTCATTGTGATCTTATAGTTTTTAATGAATACTAATCTAATTTCTGTTCTGCCTTCCATTTTCTTTTCTTTGCCTGAGAAGTAATAAAAAGTAAATTTTATACACTGCAGTAGTTCAAAAGGGACTAATTATATTTTGATAACAATGGTAAAGTCTGTCATTCTATAGCTACTTTCTTTTGCTATGAAATAAAACACTTTACCGTTTCTATTAATAATAGTTAGACACATAGCAGTTGTTACTTCCTAACTTGTGAGGAATGTTCTGAGAGAGTCTTCACCCTGAATGTTAACCAGGTGTCATGAGTCTTTGCTGCCTGCCTTTGTTCCATAGTTTGCAATAGCCACATGCTACAGTAACCTCTTAAATTGTTCAGCATTTACAAATTTCAGAAGCTTCCATATATTATATCTCAGTTAATCTTCACAACTATTCAAAGAAAATGAAACCTTATTCTATAGATAAAGAAAATGGAGAAAAGACAATGAATTTCCTAATGTTTTGGAAGTGCCTTATAGGATTCTCAATCCTCTTCTCCATTTTACCAGTCAACTAATGGAATGTCTTTTTTCATCAATTGTTCATCCCTTTGGCAAACCATGACATAACCAATAACCCCAGAGTATTATTCAATTTTCACTTAACACAGTTATTTACCTGGTATGGGTAAAATAGCAAGGAAACCAGTTCTTAAACTACATTGTTTGTTCGTCGTATTTTCTTCCAAGTCTAAACTAGTTTACAATGAATCTCTTTCTTTTAGTGAAGCAATCAACTGTAAATCAAACTATATGTGAGGTTTTTTTTAACCTTTACTAATTAGTCACATGACTTACTTTATCTTCCTGAGCCTCCATTTATTTTTCTGAATGGGGAGTTTGATGAAGACTCTAAAATGTCCTTTCAACTAAAAAAATACTATGTCTACTCTGAAAATATGTAAGAAAGTAAAAGGGGGGATATTTCAATGGATTGCTATGATAATTAATTAGATAAAAATAGAATATATGGGGTTGTAGCTCAGTGTATGTAGCTTGCATAGCACATGTGAGGCACATGATTAAAAAAATTAATAAATAAAATAAAGTTATTATGTCCCTCTACAACTAAAAAGAATAGAATATATGGATACATAACTGCAGAAGTTAGCCATGAAATGACAAAAGTATGAATTTATAAGGGACAGTGATCAACTGCAATGCGGGTAATGGAATAAATCAGAGTGGTACTGAACACGAGAGCTACTAGTGACTGAATGAATACTGAGCATAACTTAATATTAGAGTTAAAGGTATTCAAGGCTTGGTAGAATAGAGGATCTTTACTAAATAGGGGAAACTAAAGAATATAATATCTAAAGTGAAAAGTGATGAACTTGGTTTGGGACATGCTAAGTAGTAGGTAAAAGTGAGAATCAGAATTCTAGATCGTAGAACTGAATTTATGCCTGGGGATACAGATCTGAGAGTCAACAGAATAGAAGTAAATATTAAAACTTAAGATGGAACAATCTCTCTTAGGATAATAGTAGAGCAGGAGAAGAGTCAAGGTAGTGTTTGAGCTTCCACAAATCCCAGCATGTGCTATAAAGAGCCTGGTCACTGGGAAGAAGGTGGTTACTGAAGTGCTGGAAGAATTGCCTTATCTGGTGGATGGACATAACTGTGGGCACCTACAAGACCCCACCCCTGTCTTAATGTTATAAGGCCCCATTGCTCCTTTCCTTCTCTGGGGGTCCCTACAAGACCCCACCCCTGTCTTAATGTTATAAGGCTATAAGCCCATTGCTCCTTTCCTTCTCTGGGGGTCCCTCATACATCTCAGTCATCTTGGACTTCCAAACTTCAAGTGCTGTGTGATAAAAACAAGGAGGAACTAGAGGCCATCACCAGCCACTATTATCAAAATAATATTTTTCTCTTTTGTGCTGCTAGCTCTTGTTTATTTCAATAGTAATTCCAAGTGCAAACAACTTCAAAGTCCAAGACTTCATTCTCATCTATCTTAGAACTTGACCATACTGAGTTGGTCCATCTTAACTCAATTCACATGTATCTTTTTAGATCTTTAGTTGATTGGTACTTTACACTGGATAATGAATGTTTGGTGGAAGAATAAATAAACCAGCAGGAGACCAAATTTGGGAAAAATACTCATAATTATGGAGATGAAAGGAGACTGTAAACCAATGAAAAAGAAAGGAAAACACCATACTATCTTCATTGGCACTAATCATAGCAAACTACTTTTCTTATTTATCAAGCAGAAGAGTTTTCTGCACAAAGTAGATTGTCAAGAAATATCATACCACCCCAAATTAGAAATAATGTCAATAAATTCAGACCATGAAATTATATGTTTGAGGACACAATATTTCAGTACCATAGGATTCTCCTGATTGAAATGGGCCAGCAACTTTAGTTACAGCATAACATTAAGGTAGTGGATACAATAGAAGTAGCTCTACTGTGTGCAAATTCTACAACAGTGCATCTCAATATTCCCATGCAAATGAATCACCAGAGAATAAAAGATTCTGCATTTCTGACAAGCTTCTAGAATTTAAGATCCCCTCAGACAACACACCTTAAATAACAAGACTCTAGGGACCTTATCTATATATACAATCCCCCTGTAGGAACAGAGAATGCCAACGGCTTGGCACTAATTCAACATTCTCTGAATTAAAAAAAAAAAAAATAAAAGAGCACTGCAGTTTCAACTGATGTAAATAGGGAAGAAAGCACATAAATTGATATGATGGAGGAATGAGCAATTTCTGTAACTTCCCACACTATGGAATTCATTTAGAAGGTTCTAGTTTACTGAGAAATCTGTTTCAATGATACTTATAATACATAATTTGCCTCTAATGTTATTTTAGGTAGCTATAATCATTCCCATATCCCAGCATGCTCACTTTTAAGTATCTGTCATTTGCCTTTTGAGAGGTACAGGTATCATTTACTTTCTCAGATCCTTTTATCTCCCCTGTAATATTTTATTGACTTGCCATTAACCTTTGCCTTAGGAAATTACTCCATCTTTTTATTATTATTTTTTCTCTGTTGGGTTCAGTTTTCTCTAGTCACATGCAATTCTGAGATTGTTCATTAGCTTTGTGAAATTCTGAAAAGAGAAAAAGTATCTTACCAAAAGCACACACAGCAAGAAGCAAGATTTGTGAGGACAGATTTCATTAACACCCCAAAGGGAAGGATGATACTTTATATCTTAACTTACATGGATAGGAAAACAACTTCCTTTCAATGAAGACAACTAACTAAGAAGTTTACAATTGCTAAGACTCATGAGACTAGGAACTTCCTCATAATTCTGGGCCCTTAAGAGATAAGCATAGATAACAGATGAGAGATGGAAGAGCAAAGTCTCACAAAAAAGAAAGTGATTACATTTCTGTAGGTAACCAGCTGAGTCCACGTGGGGCTTTGTTGCATCAGGTTTATTAGGCAAACACGGATAAAAGATCTACATTGACTGTAGATACTAAATGCTTAGTGGAACATATGAGGCAAAACACATGAGAACTTCTAGAAGGCGACTGTGTCCCAAAAAGTCTGCAAATATTCAACAAAGGTGGTGAAAACTTATTTCCTCCTAAAAGTTCCTTCAAGGAAAAGTCTAAAGCCAGAAACATGGCACAGAAGACCTTACCTGATCTTATCCTTGCACACTCATCCAGGCAACCTCTGACCTTGACCTTGCTTTACACATATCCTAGCTTTTAGCTTACCAAACTATTTGTAGTTCCACAATAGCACTTTTGCATATTTATTCCTCCACTGCACACAGGTCTGAAATAGCCTTCCTTTTCTTATCTGCCTCATAAATTCCCATTCATTATTCAAGATTCCACTCAAGAATCACTTATTTTGTGATACTTTCTCCAAGGACCTCATGGAAAATCAACTACTTCTTCCATAAGATAAGTAAGTGCCTGAGTCTTTATAGCATTATAATAATTATTACATGTCTGTCTCCCTCATTAGACTATGAATCCTTCTGAGCCCCATCATTGAAGTAAAACTGTATTTTATTTCTGGAACCTTGAACACTTACTCATTCTTTACTCATTGGTGAATGTCCAGTGGTAAGTTTTATAAAATGATTGTAAATAAGTTAAATTTTTTATCATTCTTACTAATCACAAATTTGATATTATCTTTTGATTTAGAATTTCCTGTTTTCAACAGAGTTTTTCTTCATAGGAATGCCCCTTGAAAGCTTAGGTTTCCAAAGACATCATACTAGTCTAGGTCTAATGGTTTTGTGGCTGGATAAAAATCTTGTTTCAATTGTAATCTTTTTGTTCTCAGTACCTTCTCCTAGACAATCCCATGCATAATTTTGAAGATAATATTCACTAGATACCATTGGATCAAGGTTTAACTCAATATTTCATTGCAGCCTCCCCTCTCACCTTGTACTCCACCTATACTGTTAATGCATCTCTGTTTTGTATTTATTTATTTATTTTTAGTTATACATGGACACGATATCTTTATTTTGTTTATTTATTTTTATGTGGTTCTGAGGATTGAACCCAGTGCCTCACATGTGCAAGGCAAACACTCTGCCACTGAGCCACAACCCCAGCCCTTGTATTTACTTTTTGACAAGTTCCTTACAGTGAGAAATCCCTTCTTGTTGACAGCCTAGTAATACTCATTCTGTGTTCACTTCCTTAATGAAGTCTTATATTCTGGCTTCTTTACCAAAGACTTCGCCATTTATAATTGTTTTCTCATGTATATCTTGTATAAATTTGTTTTACCTTGTCTTTAATATTATATCAAGGACTGAACAAAATGTAAACTTTATTTGGCACTCTTTCTAATTTTACACCTTGCTAGATATAATGCACAAAAAATAATTTCTTGATTTATTGACAAATACGCCACACCACATTTTGTCACTTTACATTGGCACAGAACACCACTTTCTACAAAAATGACCTTGTTTTCATGTTGTCTTCTGTTTCTTTTATATGAATCATCTCAACCTGTGAGCACAAATCAAGATCAGGAGTGAATTTTTTTTTTTATGTGGCAAGTCACTGGAACATAGTAAGAAATACAACTATTGGGACTCAGAAAACACCTAAGCTCTGCCACTTGTATGATGAGGTAGAAAGTTATCTTTTATTATGATCATTTTCTTCATTTGGAAGATGAAAACAAAACCTTCAGGGATGTTATAGAAATTAAATGAAATACTATGTCTAGAAATATTCTGCAAATTTTAGTATGTTATGCAACATAATGTATAGATTTTTATTACATCATCAAAATAATTTTGTGGGTGGCACATGCTGTGCACAGGGAAAACTATCATAAAAGACACCTGAGAGTCTTGGGTCAAGTTGAAGAGATATGTATACCATATATACCATAGATATATATATCTGTTGGATATATGTTATATGTTTATTACATATATATTTCTTAATATTCTTTTTTCTAATTTTAACAACAACTGTAAAGTCCCATTCCCACATTTTTCATTTTTCTCTTTTAGATACAAATTATTACCGTAGTCCAATACATTTTTTGTCAAACTGTATTTCAACGTTTTCCATCTGCTTACCAAACATGACCTCTTATAGACCTACTTTTGCTTTACCAACTCATCCATGAGATATACCTTGTCAATCCTCTCTTCAACCCCACGGAAGTAGCTGTCATACCTGGAACACGCTTTATTCTTAACCTTGCCTCGCCTGCTTTTCTTTCCTGTGGGCTCCTCTTCCCCTCTGCTGGCTGCCAAGGAGAAGCACATTTATTGGCATTGCCCCCAAACAGATGCCTGCCTCTCTCCCTTCCCCCTTTCTCTTCCAGCCAAACCATCACCTGCCAAGGGCTGGTGGTTGCTGCCTCCCCTGTCCACTGCATCACATTGCTGCAGCTCCAGTCCTTTTTGGCAGCCTCTTCTGAAGTTCCCCTGCCCGCGTTCGCCTGCGCTTCTTGCCAGAAACCTCCCCCTCTCGCCTGCAGCTTTCCTCGCTCCCGCCAGCCTCTCCCCCGCTCGGTCTGCGCGCAGCCTCTTCCTCCCGCCCTTGCCAGCTGCTTTACTCGCTTTTCCTCAGGCTGCTCCCTCTCTTTCTTTACCCAGCTCTTCTTGCTCCTGCAGCCGGTTTCTTTCCAACACCCCCCACCCCTTTGATCGGATGTTTTGTTAACACTCAGGACCACCTCTCCCAGTGCCAGTGTGAGTCTGTCCACCGTTCCCTTGGAAAGCGAATTTTCATTCCCGCTTTTGTATTTGATGAGAACCCCACCAAAAACCAGTACCTACTCCCCTAGCTTGGAGGGCGGAGTGTAACGATGGTAGTCAGAATTCAGGGAGACAACACGACACTGGATCGGAAGACCCCAGTAAAGTTTTGGACGCTGAGAACTTGCCATCTCAAGCCTCCCAAACTTGGTCAGCCCTGGCAACTGACCCAAGTCCCCAAGGAGTTCACAGTAACCGGGGCGCTCGCTCTGGTTCCTAGCGCCCCTAATCTTCCAGAGCCGCTCCACTGAGGACGCAGATCGTTCTTCAGGACCAGGCCTGGGCCTCTTCTCAGGCTCCACCAGGGTACAAGCCTGAGCCCCACCCAAACCGGGCTGGAGAGGGGCGCACTTGCTTCTAGATGCGCGGTGGTGATACCAGATCAAAGGATGGAGCCGCCCAGGTTCCTAAGTGTCTGCCCGGGGACCCGGGTGGGTAATACTGATAGCTCTTCTCAAACCCGGGCCCTTCTCAAGGGCTGGATACCTCCACGGCGCCATACAGTAGCCAGGAAGCCTTTACAAGCCGTCTCCTTTAAGAAGCGCGCGTACGTGTGGTTCGAGCTGTGTATGCCTTGTGTTTGTGTGTGTTGGACTCGCGTGTGTGTGTGTGTGTGTGTGTGTGTGTGTTGGACTGTGTGTGTTGCGCGCGCGCACCCGCGCGCCCGGGGCCCTGAGAGCCGGGCAGACCCCGGGAAGGAGGAGTTATGTAGATTACGGATGAACATTCTGGAGGGGAGCGAGGAGAGGAGGGAAGGAGAAGCAGAGGCTAGAGAGCAAGGAGCGGCGGAGGCCCTTCCCGCAGAAGCTGGGGGTGGTGGCGGCGGCGGAGTAGGCGGTGGAGGAGGAGGAGGAGGAGGAGGAGGAGGAGGTGGAGGACGCACGGACTGGAGGTGGCGGCGGCGGCGGCGGCGGCTGCTGCTGCTGCGGCTGCGACTGGGAGCTTTGAGTCGGATCCGCCGGTGAACTTGGGCGCCACGTTCCGGGTGACGGACCCCCGAGGATGGTGAACGCGAGCTGCTGCTGACCCTGCCTCTGCCGCTCCTTCTCCCGGCGCTCGGCAGCCGGGGCCCCCTGTCTCCTCCCCTTGTCCGGCTGTGGGTGAACCTGCAGGCTCCTTACCCACCCGGAGGACTTTTTTTTGAAAGGAAACGAGGGAGGGAGGGAGAGGGAAAGAGGGAGAAAAAGAAGGGGAGCTCGTCCATCCATTGAAGCACAGTTCACTATGATCTTACTCACATTCAGCACTGGAAGACGGTCGGATTTCGTGCATCTTTCGGGGGTGTTTTTCTTGCAAACCTTGATTTGGATTTTTATGTGCTACAGTCTGCGGAACGGAGCCGTATTTCAATGTGGAGGTAAGAGTACAAGGGCTTTCTTCCTCTTCCCTTGCCTGGGCTGATCCCTGAAACATTTCCTTCACTCTTCGGATCCTTGTAGCTCAGAGCAGCCAGGTCTCAACACATTGTTTCCCTTGCAGCCTCTGAAACCCTGGTTGAGTTTCCCTGTGTCTTAGGTGATGGATGCATGTGAGACCGAGAATCCGTTATCCCCAGCAGCACAAAGCACGATGCTGCGCGCTCAAAGACACAATTGTAGCCGGTCCATGCTTCTTACCCAGGGAAGAGGTGAAGCCCTACTTATAGCAAACGTGTGGCTTAACAAGGAAGCTTGAGTTTATGATGGATAAAAAGCTCGGGAAACAAAATTGATTGCTTGGCATCCTGTGCTGCCTTGGTATTGTTCCTGAAATCTTCCTCCCCGTGGTTGGTGCCTAACAAAGGAGGTTAAAAATAAAAGAATCTAAAGGAGAACAGGGGAATACTTGATATGTTTAATAACATTACTTTGTGATGAAACACTTGAGTAGACAAGAGTCTTTTTCTCATTTAGACAAAACTTAATACACTGTAACTAGATCTGGCTGCACAGAGGACATGAAATCCATCTCTTTTGAAGTGTCTTCTCTCCCCCTCCCCCGCCAATTGAAAATAAACGTGGCCCCATGTAATAGTTCTGAGGTGTGTTTTAAATTTGATTTCACACTCTCGTGGCAAAACTGAGAGGTCTCAGACTGTCATTTGTTTTACTGTGATAGCTTTGGGAACAGAAGGCACAAAGCAAAAGGGAACTTAAGGATAAGGACTTGTCAGACCTCTGCCAAAGTACTCTTCCTGTCATCAACTCAGCACTAAAGCCAGCCAGCAACGTGCAATAAATCAGTGGGAACGTGAATACACCTGGGTTGTGACACAAATTTATTACATGTTCGGTAGGATGCAAAGCCAGTAAGAGGGTTTTAGTACAATTTACTCCTTTTGATTAGATCTGATGTCTTCTGACTTTCAGAAGAATTATGGTTAAATCTACAAGGAATAATGTGATTTTCCCTTATATTGTTGGTATAATAAAGCTTCCTGTCATTTTGTTGGAAGCATGTGTTTACACAATAGCAGGACCTGTTGCACAGTATTTGAACATGCTTCATGTAACCGATTTATATACAAAGTGTGCATAATAAATGCCAGGTGTGGAGGCACATTTTGAATATAACTATGTTTATATAAACTGTTCTTAGGACTCCACATAATAAGTGATAGTACAGAAACAAAGTATTTTAAAAAGTAATAACCATTATAAATTAGTTAAATTTGCAGATGTTAAGCACCAATTTGTTACACAAAAATACAAATTTGAAAACTAAGCGTTTAACCCTTGGAGAAAGTGTGGTTTTTGTTTTTTTTTTGCATAAAGAAAGAGAGAAAGAGAAATGGAAAAGGGCTGAAAGTCCAAACTTTTCTTGATGACAGATTTGAACTTTTGGAGTTGTGTGATACAGATGGATTTTTGTACCTAACATTTAAATCAAGAGTTTAATGTTGAAGTGAAGTAATTAGTTCATAGACTGGAGGAATGAGTATGGTGACTTGTTATTTATAAACAGAAGGGCTTCTGGTCAGATTGGTGGTGGTGGAGATGGTAGTGAGGTGGGGCAAGGGAGAAATGGTTACAACTTAAGTGCTAGGTTGTGTCTTGCTCACTATGGGAAGGGAAGGAGAGATGGATGTCTATGTGCCCTGGCAAAGTGTTTGATTTGCTTTTGAGATTGGAATAACATCATTGTCTTAATTATTATTAGGTTTCCTTTGTGAAGCTAAACATAGATTGAATTTCTTTATATTGGAATCCTCAATCAGATATTATTATACAAGAAAAAGCTGTATTACTAAAAGTGACAATTTTTAATTCGAGTTATATCTTCTTTTTCAAGGTGCATGTGAAAAAAATGGTTCATGGAAAAGAGTTTCTAAAGTGTTTCAGTATTTCACTCATGTTTATTACAAATGCAAAGATTTAAGGAATGACAGATAAAAGATTAATGTTCCCTCTGGGACCTTAAAAAGCTTACTCGATACAAAGGGAATATTCTAATGATTTATGGGTGATTATAGTTTGTATTATTCCCAAGTAGTTTTTTAAGCTCTTGTACACTTCCTTGGTGGGATTGATAAGCTTTTGTGTGTGTGTTGATAACTTTTTTTCCAATTATAAAAATAGCTACTAGAAAAATCCAAATATTATAAAGAACATAGGATGACAGAAGGTTTTTTGACATGAGTTTCTGCCTGATTCACTTTTATTAGATGTTTCTTTTTGGTAGAAAACACTAATGGAGAGAATATTCCATTACTTCCTCTCCATAAGAGGCACTTATATTGTGTTCCTCATTCTTGGTTGCAAAACATACATACTGGGAATGCTTTATTTGATTGATTCTCAAGGACAGTCTTAAAATAAACAGTAATGGTATCAATCATGCATGAAGTCCATATGATCATAATTTTTTTCTGGTAAGTACACCAAGTTATTATAGTTGGAACAAAGCTTCAGAGAGATGCTTTTTATGCTGACTACTAAGATTATAGTGCTTTATTCATCCCTGAACTTAACAATTTGTGGTACCCCCATACTTCTCATCACTAAGATTTAGGGTTTAAGCCTGTATTTTCCCCTTGGGAGATTATATAGAGGTATTCATGTTAACACTTTCCTGTCTGATTTTTAAAACAATAAACATTTAGAATTTTTAACTATCAGAGTGGGAGAAAAATATTGATATGCTTATGAAAGCCTGTTATAGACAAAGAGGGTATTTGGATACTTTTTTTTTTTTTAAGCAAAAGGAACATTTCTAACAGCAGAAAGGGTTAGAGTAGTACTATAGAACATATTCAATTCATTTATCTACCTGTATAGGTGGAAGCCTCTTTAAGCATTAAGTTTTCAGTATATACTTATGTAGATAAAGGTTTTTGTATTTGTATATCACTGGACTCCTTTTTAGGGAGTGGTTCTTCCAATATATTGTCATTAGCATGATGCAAAGGAGTTATATTGCTAATATTAACTAAAAGTCAAAAACTGCTGTCATTGGACAGCAGTTTGATTAGAGGTGTTCATTGGTCAGAAGCAGTTAAATTATTAATGAAGAACTACAAATCATTTTATCTCTAAAATAGTTACTTTGTACTGGGGATTTTCATGATTCTGGGATTTTTTTTTTTTTTTGTATAATGCAAATGTTTTTGTCGTGAATATTTGTCTTAATAATAGTAACAACTGCCATCAACTTTGATAGTTTGTCTAATGTTCACTATGGGAACAATAGTGAACATTATTGATTTTTTAAAAATAGCATACATTTACAGTGAGGAAAATTATCTGAAGTCTATTTAGTGGTTGAAATGAAAACAGGTGAAAACCTGGATGAAGCATGTATCAAAGTATGAAGTTGGTAATACTCTGTGACAAAGGAATCTTAATGAAGCAAAAGTGGATTCTGTTATTCCTAATTAAAGAAAGAAGAGAGAGATTCTGGATTCCTAATGGATCTTTTATGAAATATATTATGAGTTGTGAGTGTAACCATTTCATATTTTTTTCTTGAAATGTGTTTTCAAAACTGATTAGGATTTATTGGCTTTCATCAGGTTTGTCTGATAGATCTACCCAGAAGGTCAGAGCTTGCTTGTTTGGGGTACAGCTTTGTATTGCATATAAACTTGGCAGTAATTGATCATGAGATATTTCAGAGATAAAAATTATATTTTACAGATTTAAAAATATTTTATATTGAGACACTATTTTCTCTTATCACTTGTTCTCTACTTGCTTAAAAAAAATCATTATTTCAGATTGGGGATGTACCTCTGTTATAGTGCTCTTGCCTAGCATGTGTAAAGCCCTGGGGTTCAATCACCAGGACTGCAAAAAAAAAAAAAAAAAAAAAAAAAAAGCTTTGTTTTATTTGTTCATGGAAATATGGTAACACCATACCTCTTTCTGTCTCAGGGACTTTCCTGACTGAATCCCTCAATTCTCCACAGTAGCAGCTTATTACTGATGAACAACAGGAGCTGTGTGACTAATTTGTAAAGGTTCCTATATGCAGAAAGACTGCAGGCTTTAAAAAATACCCCAACTATTCTGACAGTTTAAAATGTTTTTAAGGGCCAAAAATTACAGCACGTGCCCCAGATGTCTTGATGGGTCCTAAGGTTCTCCAGCTTCTCCTGCATCCCCACCTTGGCTATGCCTTCTGTTCAGAGTTGCCTGGACAGGTCTGGACAGATCTAGAGTTATTCAGGAAACCCTTGCAGGTACACATATGCAGGTGAGATACATTTCTCCAATGATTGACACCGCCCCCCCCCCCCCCAACCTCACCTGGAAAAAATCCACAGAAAACACAGATCAAGTATATTCTTCTCTATTTAGCTGGGTTTTCTTTTTGTTTCTTCTCCCCATCAAGTAAGGATGAAGTTAGGTTCAATGCAGCTTTCCTATCTTGGAGCCAAGTTAAAAGTGGAAGATCTAAAGTTTCTATGTTTTCTTATTTATGATATTTAGTTATTAACACAAGAAACTTTTAATGTACTTGTTCAGAGACATAACTCTTTTCTCTGAAGCTGGATTATTCAATTATTGAATATAAATTCATTTTACTCACGGACCTACTCCAGCTATTCAAAATATACCTGTTTTAGGACATTTGGTAGATGATGAGTTGGAATTTTTCAGAACAACAACAACAACAAAATCCATGGAATGTTTGAATCAATGAGTCAAATTTATTCAGAGAAAGATTTATTTCTTTATGCTCCTTTAGAAACTTTCTGACCCTTCAGCATGTATGTTTCAACTGGAGAAAATTGTTTTTCATTTAACTTTTCTATTTCAATTTAAGTATCTGTGAATGAAATTATATATATATATATATATATATATATATATATATATATATATTCTTTTTCATTGTGGGGAGTATAGTGATAAAGAGTACATTCTGGAAACTAGACTGCATGGGTTCGAATCCCATCCCTTTTACTTGCAAATTAATTAAATCCATGACTCTCAGTTTACATATCTGTAAGATGGGGTTATTCAAAGTACTTGTTTTGATAATTAAATGGATGTATGTATATCATATGTACATATGTATTTGTGTACATAGAACTTAGAACTTGTCTTCCCTCCTTTAAATACTCAATACTTTTTCAGTGTCATCATTTTTAATAGAAAACAAATGTAGCTGACATCTAATTACATAAAAATCTATCCGATTAGGACATACCCACTGGTCTAGGGAGATTTTACTTTAGTATGTTTTTCATTTTTTTAAAATTGTAATGTACTGAAACTCAGCCATGCTTATCTAACATCAGTACATTTTCTTCCCATGGTTTTCCTTAGACAGTTTAGTTCAGGAATGTGATTTTTCACATTTTGTCTTGTCATCTGTTACTATCAGAGAATGTCAAGTTTAGCTAACACCTTCTATTACAAGTCTGGGTTTGTTGAAATCTGTTCGTCTTTTCTAATACCATAGAAAATAAATAGATCTTTATGATTCAATGGGCCTGTTTATTTTAATTGGCTCAAGGCCCAAGTACTTCCTCTCTATAGCAGGGGTAGAATTCAGTACATGAATTAGGCCAGTCTGCTATATCCTTGTTCTTATTTTTAATTGGTAGAGGAGGGATGAAAATTGAAAATTGTTTCCTACAATGACAGAGGGATTAAAACCAATCATGTCCATGTAACATTGGGAATGACAAGATAGTGAGGAAGATCCTGTAATGCACAAAAGTCCAAGAACATGAGCTTCAACTCTAGGTTTTGCACGAACATAGCTTTAACTTGGACAAGTAGTTTCTTTAATTTCTTCATCCGACAAAGTGAATATTGAACTAAATTGACACTAAGGTCATTTGCAAATTTGGAATTTTATAGTGCTTACCCTCCAAACTTTAGTTTATATGGCTAGAGGCATATATGAATATTTACCCTCTAAATTTGGGGACAACTTAGATCACAAAGGTAGATAGTTCACCCCCCCCACACACACACCAGAAATGAATGTCATGAAGAAATATAGGATCTATAACATATCTAACATGTGTTATCAACTGTAGTGGAAAAGGGTGTTTCATTTTGGAAATAATCCTGGCTTTCTGCTGAGTAGTAAAAACACTGGCAGAAAATGATATGTAAGTTTAAAATCAATTTTTGGCCAAGGTAGCAAACTTTTAAAATTTAATGTTAAAAACATGGCTTAATGTTATTTTGAAAAAAAGTCATATACAAGTGGTACTTTAGTCATAAAAAGGCAAGTTGGAATAAGTTCAAAATCTGAGTTTTAGCTGATTTTTTTTTTTTTGTGGGAGAGTGTCTCATAATTCAAATCTATCTTTCTATCTATCCAAATATATACATATTTTATAGTGAAATGAAGCACTCATACTGTATGCTCTGATTGCCTATTGTGGAAAATAATTTTGGCACATGCTCTCCAACAGTTATTTTTGTTCCTAACCACACATTTTATTTTGAATGTGAAAAAATTAGATTGCATTTGTTTTATAAAATATGCAGCTTATATGAACAATGAAAAATTCCATGCTAAGAGGATAAATCATATGTGTTGCAAACAGATTTTCTTTTGCCTTCATTTGCTTTTTCTTGGGAATGTTATTTATAGATTTTGAGGTTATTCTTAAAACCATATTTGATTGTTGCTTCCTGTCATTTAGCACTCAGAATGGATATTCTTTGTCTTAGTGTTTCACCACAATCATTTGGCATTGTGCATGCTTGGGTTTGGATTAGTGAAATATCTGGATGAGCCATAAAGCAGAAGTTTAGCCAAGAGTCAAAAGGAGTCTCCTGTAGCCCTTAACCTTTGATTAAATGTGACCTCTGGGTGTAGTATATAAAAAGATGCTAGAGGGAGCTATTGAGCTGTTTATTAAGGATTCCAATGGCTTGAGAGAACTAGGTTTAAAATCAAGGATACTAGGTGTAATCATTCGTCTTAAAATGACTCATAGTCAATCATAAAGACTTTTGAAGAAATCATTGAACACATAGTTCATGATTTAAGATGTGATCTGGGTTTACTGAGAGCCACTTAATACCAGTAATTTCATGTTTGATGAACTAAGAAGGAAATTTATCACTTCTTTGGGGTAAGAAGTTCTGAGCATGACAATATGATACAGAGAATTATGACAAAACTGAAATATATTTCTCTTGTTTTTATGTGTGGAATAGCTGAGAAACTATACATTGACATGAGTTAATCAGTTGCTTTAGGTTTTACCATTTAAACTAAAACAACTAATGAAATAATGACGATCTTACAAATTTGAGGTGAAATAAATTTAATGTGATAGTAGTTTTTAGATTATGTGTAGCAAAAATCTAATTTTATTTTATCTTTGTTTATTTTTCTATTATTTTATTTTGACACTGGGGATTGAAACTAGGGCTGCTTTACTACAGAACTACCATATAGTACTTTTTATTTTATTTATTTATTTTTTATTTTGAGACAGGATTTTGCTAAGTTGCTGAACATCTCATCTCACTGAATTGCTGAAGCTGACCTCAAACTTGCAATCCTCCTGCCTCAGCCTCTCAAGTCACTGGGATCATACGGTGTATAGTACTACACACTGCTCAAAAATTCAATTTTAACAGCTTATGAAACTACAAGTATTTTGTTTTTTAATGTCTGCTAGAATCTTATTAGTGAATACTTTGCAGTAAAAGTAGATTTTAAAATACAGTTTTAACCTATTCTCCTTTTAAAAGTATATTAGAAATTATTATTAAAAATGAAACTGCATGGTTAATTTAAATAGGAACCTCAGAAGTGTTTCCAGTTGAATAGATTATTATATGAAATATATGTATATTTACATATACATATATATTACTATATATAGTTATTATATGGTAGAAGGAGAGGGGTACAAAAATATTTGTTAATGTAGTAGGGAATGCCAGCATTTAATTGAGATACTATAACCTACTCACAAGCACCATTCACATTTTTTTAAGCTTTATAAATCCAGTCAGTTAAGTGAAATATGGATATCGTGTCCCCACAAACAGATGTTCCCAGGACAGAGAGTTTATAGAGTGATTTATTCAAATGACCAATCAAACACAACTAACTACTTACTGAAATAGAATTTTACAGTAAGTATTGTTTTGTCCACCTTAAGTGAAGGCAGAATACACTGCCCTACTGTAAGGAGAAGCTGGACAGTTCAATCAAGTGTGACAAATTTCCATTTCATGTCCCCAAATTGCATGCACAAGATGTGACATCATGAAATGCAGGCATGTGCCTCTGCATGCAGCTGACACAGTCCGACCCTGATAGATGCCAGTGGCAACATTCTTCCATATGAACTTTTCACAGTTGAATTCCTACCTTGTGCTAATGGTTTATACTGGCTTATAATGATTAAATATTTGCTTTTTGTTTTAGGTTTCTAATATCTGTGCATTCATTCCTTTTTAAAACAATTGCCAGGCTGTTTCTTTTTAAGAACCTACTTTTTCTTCTAGTTGGGGTCTTGAGGGATTTTGTATTTTAGGTACATTATGGGACCCTAGGCTTGAGGTTGGGAAAATTTTATGAGAAGTCACATATCCACCCCTTCCTCTCTCATTATGAATAAAGGAGAATCAATTCAAGTAGCTTACACAACAAGTGGTTTGTATGCAACTGAGAAACAACTTAAAGTCAAGAGTATTGCTAGTTACGGCTAAAATCTTTTCTAGAGGTTTGGGTGTTTCGAATACTGCAGCAGCTCTGCTCATTTGTTCCTGTATGATGGATTGAGTAAGATTGTTTGCTCCATGGGAGATTCAAGAAGATTTTTAAGACGGCTTTGCCTTGCTATGCTCACTTACATAATAGATACATGATCTCCATTGCTTGTTTGAAGCATAGGTTATATAATGGCAGCACTGAGGCAAAAAGGGCAAATAGTCCTCTTTCTAAGATTAGGTGGGTGCTTCAGTTCTTGCAGTCCCTCTGATAACCAGCAGTCTAGAAATAACTATATTCTGGCCTTGCATTCTAATTAGAAAAACATCTGGATGACCAGTGTTTTAGTTGGCTTTTTTTGTCACTGTGAACAAAAGACCTGACAAGAAAAAGTTTATTTTAGCTTACAGTTTCAGAGGTTCTGTCTTCAGTTCTATAGCTCTGGGCCTGAGGCGAGGCAGAACATTCATAATGGAAGGGCGTGGCAGAGGGAAGTAGCTCATGACATGGCAAGGAAGCAGAGAAAGAGCTTTGCTAAGCAGGGACAAAATATAACCCCCAAAGACATGTCCCGAAGACTTACTTTCTCCAGCCACACCCTGCCTGCCTACAGTTACCAGTTAGCCCATATGATTGGATTAATTCATGGATTAGGTTACAGATCTCATAACCTAATCATTTCACCTCTGAACATTCTTGGATTATTTCACACATGAACTTTTGTAGAATACCTCATGAGGAAAGTAAAATGGAAATACCTTGCAATTTATTTCTATGCCTTATTTTAATAATAATAAAACTAATTAACAATGGTTGAACACATGCCTAATAATGTTCTAAGTATCTTATATATGTTAATACGTTTAATCTTCAATATAATCTTATGAATTATCACTATTATTTCTCTTTGACAAGTGAGTAATCTGAGGCACAGGGAGGATAAGAAACTAGCCAAGGCCACTCTGCTAGGAAGCATTGAAGAGGAGTAGTACAGAATCAAAGCAGGCAAGCTAGGGCTGGGATTGTGGCTTAGTGGCAGAGCGCTCGCCTAGCATGTGTGCGGCCCGGGTTCGATCCTCAGCACCACGTACAAATAAACGCATTGTGTACAACTAAAGCAAATAAATAAATATTAAAAAAAAAAAAAAAGCAGGCAAGCTGGATCTAGAGCCCAGATTCTTCACCAAGTCAATAGAAGTGAGAATTAACTTCCAGCATGATCTACTTCCATTGTCAACATATTTTGTATTCCAAACTAAAAAGAAATAATTTGCACAATTAAAATGCTATGCAGGTCCTGAGCAAGAATCCTATCTGGAATAAATCTGAATAGGCAGTTGATGATTTTATTGATTCAAAATTGATTATGTAATGATTAAAATCATTTCACTCTTCAATACCCTCTGTGGTATTTAATCATTACAAAATTTGTAACCCACATATGGCATAGTCTGAATTTATACACAGTATTGTATCAGTTATAATATCTTATTTCTTCATTATTTGTTGTAATGCATCTTGCTATTAAATGTGTTTGTTTCAAAGGTCCAGGAAAATTTGATTGCATTCTAAGATTAAAAGAATTGAACATTACAGAAAAATGTAATCGGAAAACTTCCATCACATAATCTTGATGGAGAGGATGTGAGTGTATAGCTATGGAAATGGCATGTTTTATGAGTTCTGCCATTTGCTGGTTTTATATTTTGCATGAGTTTGGTAGAAGCTAAAAGGAACAGACTTATTTTATTATTTTAAAAATATTTATTTAGTTGTAACATAAAGGGACCTTTCTCAGAGATAGATCAGGTCACTCAAAAATTTATAGAGTACCTCCCATTTTTAGCAGTGGGTCTGATTCCTAGTTATTGCTTTTGTTGTGGAGGGAATGAAAACTTCCAACTTTGTGGTTGACCAGAGGCTGTAAAAAAAATCTTTAAACCTTATGTATGTCATTCTATGCAGCTTTTAAGACTCATAATTTATTCATTCATCTTTCACAAGAGGACTGTTTCTAAACCAACAAAGTTAAAACTCTGGTCAATTTTACAGACTTTCTCAGTGTTGAATATTTGTTTGGCTACTTTCTCACTTCCTCTAGGGACAGAATGACAGAATGTCCTGCTGGCTATATGTGAGAGCTTTAGAACAAGTGCTTAAAAATTACAGCTGTGTCATTTACAGGGTGTGTAAATTTGAATGAGCTGAGTCTTTTACTGTATGCCTCAATGTACTCATGTGTAAAATAAAGATGATAATACCCAACTCAAGGATTGTCGTAAGAATATAAAAGTTAAGGAATATTGGTCAAAGATGAAGTAAAAGCATCCTAATTTATTCCTCCCCCTTTGACACACAAAAAAGAACAAAATCAATGGGCAAAGTCTATGAAACAATGAATCACTGGCCATCAGGGGCTGAGAGCTGAGAGACAAATGAGCCCAGCCCTATCTTTGTTCAACTCTGAGAAAGTTCAACCACAGCCCTCAGATGGTGGAACCCAGGTTGAGTTGGGTCAAGTTATGGAGTGGAGCTGAGAGTTCAGGGAAACCAACCCTCCTAGAGTTCAAAGGTCAGAATACCAAAGAGGATAAATATGCAAAGAGAAAACAAAAGAGGTCTCCAGGAAGTTCCCCTTGAGAATGCTGTCCAGAACTGATCTGTTCTGCACCTGCCTTTAAAGTAACCACTGGGGGCTGGGAAGAATCAGCCCAAAGGATCAAAAGGAATAATGCTTGCTCAGAAAGGGCAGGCAGTACTGCCTGCTTCCCCAGCCTCAGCCAGACTGAAAAACCTCATATTTCACAGGGCACTGGACAGAATACTCAAAAGCATTTTACCTTAGTGGTGGGAAATAATCAACCCTGGACTGAACACTGTTACAGTTCTGTTTAGCAAATCTTAAAAAGGAACATCTGAAAGGATCAAATTGTTTCTAAGTGAGTTAACTGCTTTCCACAACAAAGCTCAATAATATTTATTAGAATACAGAAATATCCCGTACCCAACAAGGTAAAATTCATAAATGTCTGGCACCCAATAAAAAAAAAAAATTACCAAGCATGAAAAAAGTTGAAAAACACTACTCATAATGAGGAGAAAATTCAATATATTTAACCTGATCCAAAAATGACACAGATGTTAGAATTAGCAAGTGAGAATATTAAAGCAGTTATTATAATTATATTCTTTGTGCCCAAAAGTTGACACATGGAAGATATTTTTAATAAAATCCAGATTGAACTTCTAGACATCAAAACTATAACATGTGAGAAGGAAAATAAACTTGAAATTAACAGCAGATTAGATTTTACTAAAGGAAAGAAAAATAGTTAGCTTTAGGTCACAGTAATAGAAGCAATCCATAGTAAAACTCCGAGAGAAAAGAAAGTTTTAAATGAACAGAACATTAGTGGGTGTGGGGCAACTGCAAATGGCCTGATGTATATGTAGTCCAACTCCCTTAAGAGGGGAAGAGACAAAGAATGATGCTTGTCCCAATTTGGTGGAAATTATACAAACGCACAGATGCAAGAAGCTCAATGAATCCCAAGAACAAAAAACATGAAGGAAACTACCTCAAGGCACACTCTAATGGAATCGATCGAATGAGTAATAAAGAGAGAACTCCTAAAAGCAGACAGTGAAAAAAAAAAAAAAAAAAGACACCTTACATGTAGAGGAACAAAGAAGAGATGAAGATGTCTGGATAAAAAGAATGTGAAGAGTTACATCTTGAAAATACCAGAAGAGAGAGGCGGGGTGGGGATTCACTGTCAATTCATGGTCCTAAACTCAGTTCAAGTTTGTGTTTTACATTTTTCAGTGTACATAAAATATCTTCTGAATATGAAGGCAACATAAAGAACTCTTTAGACTACAAAGGCTGACAGATTTCTCTTTAGCACACTGGCACTGCATGAAATGTCCAGAAACTGGAAGCAGCCCAAATGTTCACCAACATGTGCACAGACAAGAAACTGATACCATGAAATGGAATAATATTTAGTGATAAAAAGGAATGAACTATTGATACAGAGTAAAACAAAATTGAATCCCAATATCATTGTGTTGAGTGAATAAAGCCAGGCAAAAAAAAACACATATGGTATAATTCCATTTAAATAAATTTATAGAAAATAGACACTAATCTATAGCAATATAAAGCAGATTAGTGTTTGCCTGGGGACTGAGGGATAAGGGTGGGAGGGTGGAAGGAACAGAATACAAAGAAACCAAAAGAGACTTTTGATGGTGATATGTATGTTGATTTTCCTGATCATGATCATGGTTTCACGTGGATGTCAAAACTTATCAAATGGTACATTTTAAACATGTGTTTCTTATTTTATAATAATCATACTTCAATAGAGATGTTAAAATAGCATAATAAATGTGTAATTAATTTTTACTATATAATAACCAACCTAATGATAACTGCTGATAATTGCACAGATGCTGCTATTGTCTAAACTTAGATGAAAAAGAATAGGTTACAGTCTTCTTTATGACACTATTTTGTAGAAATAAAATGCTAACTGTAGAATATTGGGTTGATCAGGGATTGGTTTGGAGTGGACAGCAGATTCCTATGGGTTACCTCTCAGAAGACAACTCCCACCTTTGATCTCGAGTTTGCATCCCTCTTCTCAGCTCTCACCTGTATTCTCTTCTGTCTACCTGTCCTCACAGACAAGCCCATCTTCCTGTGTGCAGTGACAAATGTTCTGATCTGCCCTTCCCCCTGAGTTACCTCACCCCATTTTTTCTCCACTGTACTGGAACCACCTACTCCATGGGTGTATGTCAACGCTGGTTTCTAGTCCTCCAGAACCCCACCCTTCATCTACCATTTCTCATCAGTTGCCACATTTCCTGTCAAATATATCTTTCATCGTTTCAATTCTTATGTCTACTTTGGTATGGGCCCTATTTTGAGTCATGTTAGGTCCTGTCTTGACATATTACATTATCCCATGTACAGCAAGGCCTCTCAGCCTCAGACCCCATCCTTCTCTCCAGCATTGATCCAAGTTCATCTCCTCCCTGTGATCTAGCTTGGGTTTTCAAGTTAAGGAACCCTCCCTGTAAACTCCTAAAAAGTAATAAAAACTCAAAGAGTACTAGTATGTGATTTAAATCTATATTTATAATATTAGATAAATCTGAGACGTTTTTAAAATATTTACTTAGAAATTCATTTAAAAATTACAATAATGTTATATTATCATAGTAGCATACTTTAGAAAAAACACATTTTCATAAATTTATGAAAAATAAATTTTACAAAAATATTAAGAAAAGTAAAATTGATTCACATTTTTCCAAATACTTTATTATCTGACTTAACAAAAGATAGCCAGATTCTCATATCTAGCCTACACTCAGAGTATTACAAAGCATGTAGCCGCTGATAAACTTGATTGTCAGGTGCAAGTGAATGAGAGCAAAAAGGCAGATAATGCCTTATTAGTATGGTTTGGACCTAGCAGACACTGAAGTTTTAGAACACCAGAGGTTCCTGATTCAAACTCTGAGATTCTCTGCTTTAGCAGTTCCACTCTTTTCCTTTCTTGTCCCAAATATACCAATATTTGTCCATTTATCCAAATGCTTAATTTCTTTCCCAACCTTCTGCCGATTTTTTAAAGCTCTGAGAAACATTATTAAACTGTCTTTAAATCTCTACTTTTACCCCCACCAGGTAATGTCCTCATTGTGCATTTATAATAACCTTTTAAGAATAATTATTTCATAATTATGAACAGAGTGTTTGAACATACTTCAAATTTAGATACTGATTTGCCTATGTAAAACAAAAGGCTTATTCTTAAATTCATTGTTGAAAATCTATTAAATGAGTTACTGCTGAGACTTGACTCATGGACACTAAGAAGCTAAGTACTAACTTCTTTTGTTTCTTTGTGCCTTTGAATTTTGTTGTTCCTCTCTCTGGAATCATGTAGACCAAATTCATGTTTGCTGGGAAAGATATTTAAAGGGTCTGAAATAGTTTTTTTTTTTTTTTTTTTTCTCTCGCGTGGAGTTGTATGATTAAATTCAGTATATTAAAGCCAATTAAATGCTTGTGCAAATATTCTGTCGTACAAGGTTTTGTATACTAGATTCATTATCTGTTTTTCACAGTAAATTATAATGTCCTGGGTCTGTTTTGGCCACCCTGTATTACATGAGCCAAGCATTGTCATACAAAAAGTACAAACTCACTTCTTTAATATAGGAATGAATAGATTATATCATCTCTATTCCTGAATGTTAATTTCTAGTAAAACTGGTATTTTCTGATCAATTTTAGTAATTATCTTGTCTCTTTTAAATACTTGGCCCATACTGGGTGACAATATAGTATCTTACATTTACCTTAGTTACTTTATTAATAATATTTTAAAATATTAGTTTCAAATTCTCAAGGATTATATTAATCTTAGTGATTAATAGTCAACTAATGAGCAACTTGGACATATAGACTTTTTTTCATCCATTCCCTCATGTTACATCAGTATTTCTGTTATAAATGATATTTCTATCTTTATTCACCAATAGTACATTTATATCAATACCTTTTCATTTGGTATTAAAAGTATGGTAACATTGGTCTGGGTTTCTGAGGTGTGTATAAGAATGCCCAAGGGAATATACAAAAGGAAGTTTACCTTGTTCTAGTTCAGTGACTTCAATTGGAGTTATTGCTATTAATGAACAGTAGCTTCCCACAAGTTTCTAGGAAAGAGCAAAAACAGTTTTACTTGTATTTCACTGGAAGTCTTAATTCATTTCCATTCTTTTAGCTACATGGATGAGAAGATAAAAAGTTGATATGCTGTCAACTGCAGTTATCTATTAGCATGTAAAACTCTTAAGCATGAATAATCACATAATTATTTGAATTTATTTTGAATTACTTACATGAAAATTAGATAATCCTTTGTGTTCTCACAAACAAAATATCGAAGACCCATGAAAAAGTTGCTTAAGAACTGTTAATTTGATGGATCTTTTTTTTGCTGAACACCTTCATGTTGGTGAGGGGCAGGATGAGAACTGGGACAATAAAATGTGCTTCACTCTTTTGATGCTCCATGCATTATCTGTCTGGAATCCCTCTTACTTAGAAAGAAAGAAAGGGCAGCCTCTGAATCCTAAACAGTCCCTCCATCACATATGCACTTAAACAGGAAAAACAAGGCTTCTACCATAGCTTGGTATGCAGAGTGGAAAAACACATACTGTGCCTATTGTTTAGGGCCAGCCATTTGTCCAGTGGTTGCAGGTTCCTTTCAATTTGTTTAAAACCTAGTTTTCTTTCTTTTTGTTATTTGAAGAACTTCTGGAAATTTTCTACACATACTCACAGATATGTGACCTCCCTCCCTCCTTCCTAATGGAAATGCATTATATATATATATATATATATGTATTTGTACTTAAAAAATGTAACAGAGTTTTTGAGATTTTTTTTAAACTAGTCATGATAAAACAACCTCATACTTGTATGGTAACAATGTTCTTTTCCTATTCCTGTATATTGCTTAGGTTTTGTTGAGAACTAGCAGCTATAATGTGCAGTGGCATGTGGCTAATGCCATATTGGATCTCCTGGATTTGTAGGTGGTCCAGGGCAACTCTGCTGCCTATTGGGTGGCTAAGGCAATGCTGCTATTTATGCCTATCTCACATGCTTCTGGAGCCAGAGGTAAAGTGAAACACATTTCCTTAGTGCCAACTAAAGCACTAGAGAGCAAGCAGCCACTTTGATGAGTCTTAGCTTTGTAAGGACACCTGATCTCTTTGACCCTATTCATTTGCCTAAAGCCAGTTGATCTTGCTAAAGCCAAAGCAGGGGAGCTGGATATACACTTTGCCTATGACAAAGCTATGGCAAGGGTGTGGATACAGGAAGAAGCAAAGTCAGGACCAGTGATTCATTTTATGACATTTTCATCTATTCAGTTGATACCTTTATCAAACACCAATTTTCATACATGTCAGACTATTTCCAAACACAGTTTTATTCACTGATTTATTTAAATCTTTCTGGCAAAATACATAGTTATTTTGCTCATTTCCTGCAGGGTTGTGGAGCTTTCTGCAAATAGGAGTTAGTGTCTTCCTTTTCATTGCTTTTTAGGATGGGAACCTTACCATATTTACCAGATGACATTTTTTAAAAAAAGATTTATTCTGTCCTTTATTGGTTTTTTTTTTTTTTTTTTTACCAAGTGATTTTTTAAAAAAGTAAACCACAGATTTGTATATATTAATTTTCATATGGTTACCTCATATTAGATCATCATATCATTTCATCTAATCTTTCTATAGATTTTCTTGAGCACTCTGGTACCTGATAATATCTAAAAATAATCTTGCCTCCTTTTCTATTTTTGTCCTCATTCATTCTTTCAGATAATTGCATTGTCTGTTTTTTCCAAAACAATATTAACTAATTATTGTGATATTAGGCATAATTGTCTTTATTCTGACATTAAGGGAAATGAAGACCCATTGTTTTCCATTATCAATCATTAACCTTATAAACAATTAAAATCTTAGTCATTTTATCCAGCATAATTAATACTAGAATCTTTGTTTTAAATTAATTATAAATTTTAAATTAAGATTGCCAGTGTAGGGCTAAATGGTAGAGTGCCTGGTTTGCATTTGCAAAGCCCTGGCTTCAGTCCCCAGAACCTTAAAAAAAGAAAAAACTTGATGGTTAGGAAATAGTATCATCAGAAACCCAAGAAGTTGGGTTTTGATATTTGGCATTCTATCATCTGTTTCTCTGTTTAGTAATCTCTAGTTCTTCCTTGATTTTTAATGTATTTTCTTTTCTCCTTCCCACCCTGCCCCCTCTCTCTTAATATTTTCTTTAAAGTTTGGATTCCTGACTTCCTAGGTAATTTTGATAGCTATCACAATGGTAGAAGGATAGAAATTGTTTTTTGAATGAAATAGCCAATTTGACGTCATTTAGACATTTCACTTAACTTTCATTTAAGACTCTTTGTTTCAGGCAATAACAAAAAACTAATTTGAATTACTATGAGCAATAGAGGAGGTTTACTGGAAAATACTAATACAGTTCACAGATTGTTGAGAAGGGTGGACCAAGCAAGCCTGGGACAGTTGCAGGTGTCTTAAACCTGATAACCTTTGCAGAAGTTTCTCTCTTAGCCTCCTCTCTGCTTCTTCCTACTAATGGGCTTCATTCCCTCTTGCAGCAGATTGTCTTTCTCCACATGATATGGGTCTCCTTTCACTTGGTACCTTTCTTTCTTCCTTGTCCATCTGTAAGAAAATAATTGTCCTCTATTCATATTCATTTACTTCCAGGTCTACTATGGAAACTCCAAGAAGATTTGCAATTAGCCCATTTGGATTACAGCCTATTCCTGTAGCTGGAGGTAGTTTGTGGGGGCCACGAATGGCAGGTCCCACTATAGTCAGACAGTAGGAGAATGAAAGGAGTGACTTCTTCAGAGAAGTGAGAAGGCATGTTGGACTTCAACAATAGATGTTTGAAACAGTTGAATTGATTTATTCCTGCTTTTTCTTTCTGCTCTTGGCTTTTATCTGTTCTTCCTTCTGCATTTCCAACTATCTCATACACATGCATGATTACTTTCCTATTTTCTGTTTTCCTTTTCTCTTTCATTTTCCTTCCGCATCCCTGGGTGAGTTAGGATATTAAAGTGTGCCTTGTACTTTAGGGTTGTTATCTATTTGGAGAAGATTATCACGAATGCAGGGGTGAAGTGTCAGTGCAGAAACACAGCAGGGACCTCATTTTGGCACAGATTATATAACAAAGGACAGAAATTAGACTAAGTGAGGCATTTCTGAGCTGGTGTGACAGAAAAATCCAGAGCTGAGAGGTTTGGCTTAAGCAATAATTTGGGGGTTTATACTATACATTTTTCCTCAAGAGGGAGAAATGGATAACTTTTCTCCAACAATATTTTTTGTCTTGTGTTATTTGGTGATGCAACAGCAAAATGCCAGACAATTTGCTCTTTGCTTTCCTAGCTATTTTCCATGTGAAAACCTTTACTATAAAGTAGATCAGTTATTTCTTAGATGAGGAATTTGGGGATCTAATTGTGCACATGACTTTACCACAAGCTTCACAGAAAATCCATGGTAGAAACTAGAATAGAAAGTGGCACTTTGGATTCTAATGTTTCTGTGAGGGTTTATGAGCCAATGATCTAGGGTTAAAAACAAACAAAAAAGTGTGTGTGTGTGTGTGTGTGTGTGTACACATGCATGTGTGTAAATATTCTGCAGTCATACTTCATATTGATGGTCGCATTTCAGGAATTACCATTGTGATATGTTAATGATAAATGTTGTTTTATTGTTATATAAATTCATGCCTACTGACGATACCTTGTGAAACAATGAAGCTTTAGCCATTCACATATTGATGTATGAATTCATTAGTGTATTTCCTGAAAAACAATTTTAATGGAGCAAAAAGAGCAAATACTAGGATATTTTCATTTTATGAATTCAGACTCTGACAAATTCAGTTTTCCTTGAGTAATTTCAGTTGAGATATACATATTTTCTCAGTTGCAAAGATGTTTATATTGTACCTATGATTCAGTTATCTCAGTTCTAGGCACTATTAAATAAAAGCATCTTTGTTTCATCTTTGTTTAAATTTGTATGCAATGTTACAACTAAACAGGTTTCTAACTATATACAAGTAATGTCATATCCATGTATATATCTGTATGTTCATAAAGGAATAATTTAGAATACAGCATATGTATGCATGCATATATTGAAAGAGTTTTCAAAAATAGATCAGCTTTTTACACGTCTTGAAATTTTTATCTTATTTTTAAACTTTATAGCAAATAAGTTCCAGATATATTAAAAGAAGATAACTGTGTGCTTGCTTCCAGGAAAGAGTAAAGAAGAGGATCAGACAGTTAAGCTCTGGGGGTTCTTCTTCTTTAGGTCTCACATGTAAGACTTATTGCAGTTATAAAACAGAGGCAGAGGAGGAGGAGGTGAGAAGGAGGATATTTAGGGAACAAGAAAAGGCTGAGAAAAGACTTTCTTCCCCTTTGCACATTATCCCTAGAAGAATAGCTTTGCTATAAAGAATATTTGTACTTTTTTCTAGAATTATTGGTTGGAGCCCTATGAGAGGTAATCCAAGTCTTTCATCAAGGTAGGTTTAAAATAAAGGGTGATATTGCTTTTGTGCAAGACAAATGATTTACTAAATTTCAATGCATTTATAAAAGCAGTAATAACAATTTAAATGGTAACTTTTCTTGCATTAATCTTTGAATTTCCTATCTCTCCCTGCCTCTAAACAAATACATAGGAGATTGTAAACTTTGTGATTCCTGTTTTTGATTTTTCTATTTATCATTGCTGTGAGGTAATTTTGTGCTTGTGGTTGAGGATATTCATAGTCTGGTGTAATTGCTATTCCAGTTTCATGCCCAGCTTTTCCTTATGTCAGAAAAGTCCAGGTTTAGTTTCCTTCTCTCTTTCTTTTTTCCTCCCTCCCTTTCTTCTTTCTCTGACAGAGCTTAGGGGAATGAATATATTTTTTTAGGTCTAATAATTATTGGACAATGTTTCAATATTGAAGATTTTGATGTTACAATTTAAATGAGTGTCACTATTGTTTTCCCTGATAGAAAAAAATTGGATACATTTTTAATTCTTTGTATACAAGTATGATTATTGATTCTGTAAACATGATCCACTCTTTTCCAGAGATATAACTTGCTTGTCATCCACATTTCTGTAAATCTTTTTGATGTAAATGTTTTCTGACATTATTCCACATGGCAGAGTTTTATATTTACTTTAATAGGAAAGAAATATAAGCGGAGATAATGTGAAGATATACTCTAGTTTGTGTCTAGTGTGTAAGACACACAAAAAGTAGATAATAAGGCTTTTGCAGTATTCTTAGTCTGGAAAAACAAGGAATGTAGGTGTGAAATTAGTATAAAGAGTAAGTCAACATGCTTCCAAGCGCTGACATTTGTAATATAAGCTGCCATTTATAGACTCCTTTATGGACTCATTTGTAGGAGGTTAGAGAGGAATGGCTTTGTGGATAAAAAGAGTTCGTTTTCTGAGATGTGGTTGATGGAATGTTTTTTTCCTTCCAAGTCTTATGACAGCAATGTCTTACTGACAGCCTAATGAAGTCATTATAAATTACCTTGAACTAACTCATTGGATAAAGCGAGGACAAACCAAAGTTCTTAGGTGGCAACATGCTTTGGAAAATAGTTGGGAGCTTCAAAAGTGGCAGCAGAACTATCCACTTTTATGTTTTGTATGGTAGGAAAGTCTGTGATAGTGCTGTTTTCAGAAGGATTCTTTGAAGCAAGGAAGAAGTTGGTGATGGAAAATAGTATTTAACTTTCCAGGAGTCTTACTTCTTAAACTTATAACCTCCAGATGGACTCCAGATATAGGAGCACGAGATACCATGTTGGCATTAAAGAATTTGGAGTCTGGAGTACTTTTACTGTTTTCATTTTTATTTAAACATCATATAGATACCAATGTATAAATAAATCCATGAACAATGGTTTATACATTCACTTTCTGAAAAGAAGAGGTTGGCCATGAAAAACTGAATTAATCTGTTTGTAATATACTTTCCTCAAATTGAGAGCAGATGCATGTGTGGCTTCAGAGTGTAGTAAAATAGGAGTGAGCTTTTCCCTAAATAAACTCAACTTTATTCCTCTGTCCATTGAAGATTTCCACCATGGAAGGTTATCTCTGCCTTCTTTCCCTACTACTATGTGATCTAATAGATTAAGCCTGAAAGGCAAACATTTGAATTTGTTTGTGTTCAACAAGTTACCAGTTATAAATGTAAAATTGGAAGTGACTGAGGAAACTTTTTTCTACAGCTTCTCTATGATTAAAAATGTCAGCAGCTTGGTTTAAAATTAATCATAATCATGTTCTGAAATTCAGTTTCATTCTTCAAACCATGTACTTACCATGTAACATGTATATGTGAAGATGTGAAGTAAGACATTATTAAAAACAAGATATTTAACACTCACTATATTAAAAGTCACAGAAAAAAGTGGCATTGAATTGCAAAACCTGTATTAGTATTTTTTTGTTTGATTACCTATTCCTACTGTCAGTGTCCCTCCCCCCCCCCCCCCCCCCCCCCATGCCCTAAAGCTATGAGTCTCAACTTCACTGTTCTAATGAGCAACCTGGGGGAAGTTGTAGAAAGTGATGACTCCTGGTTCTTCCCCTGAAGGTCTGTTCAGGAGGTCTGGGGCACAACTCCGGATTCTACATTTTGAAAAATGTCTCCCTTCTCCCTATGTGATTTTAATGCTGCTGAAGCATTGATCTTGCGTTGAGAAGCACAGTTATAGAATTTCCTCAAGGATTGTTATCTGAGCAATTGCATGTGTTTTCCATTTCTTTTTCTAAATTGAATTCAGGTTTATTGGCCTGTAATTCTCTGGTTCATCTCTTGTTCCGCACGTAAATTTGGCAATTACAAGCAGTCTATTTTCTACCTCCCAGCCTGTCCTTTGATGCTTAAATGGATCTGTGTTCTGATACTATTCCTAACGTGGGTTGTTTGAAGGAGAGGGGGAAGAAATGTCATGTGGCTGAGTTTTAAATGAATGTACTCAAAATGTTCCTATGATACTCTTCTGCTTCCCTAATGGAGACCTTCCCTGGCTTCTTAATCTTCTCTTTTTACCCTCTAAATTACATAGAGCGGATAAGGTATAATTTTAGCCACCTTTTAATTTTATTCCACCATCATTTTCTTTTTCCCCTACCCTTTGTAAAGGACGAAAGTTTTGCTGTGTGCACAACTAGGCTTACTGAATCCATTGCATATAGTAGAACTGTCACACTTGGTTGCTCTGAACTTCCTGTGTTTAGGTTGTCATCTTCATAGACTCTACTCCTTTGCCTCAAAAAGTAGCCGGTATGTTTTCTTTCTTTCTTTCTTTCTTTCTTTTTTTTTTTTTTTTTTTTTTTTTTTTGTACCAGGGATTAAACTCAGGGGCACTCAACCACTGAGCCACATCCCCAACCCTCTTTTGTACTTTATTTAGAGACTGGGTCTCACTGAGTTGCTTAGAGCCTCATTGTTGCTGAAGCTGGCTTTGAACTCCTAATCCTCCTGCCTCAGCCTCCTGAGCTGCTAGGATCACAGGCATGTGTGCCCAGCTTATATTGAACACTTTGCAAATGTGTTAGATACAGTGCTAAATCTTACATGTATTTGTTAATTCTGCTTTTAACTTTCTGTGGTAAATATGGTATTCCAAGTTGAGTATCCTTATTCAAAATGGTTGGGACCAGCAGTGTTTCAGGTTTGGGAGTTTTACAAATTATGGAATATTTGCATAGAATTTACTGGTTTAACATTCCTAATCAGGAGATCCAAAATCCAAAACTTTTGAGCAGTGACATCAAGTTTCCAATGTTGGGGCATTTTGGATTTATGATTTTCACATTGGGGATGCTCAACCCATATTATCATATTAATTTTACAGATGAGGAAATTGAGGTCACAGAGTGGAGAAGCTTGCCTAAAGTCTTGCAACTTATAAATGGGAAGCTGGGAACAATTCCAGGCAGTCTAACTTCACAGCATACTTGTGCAACTGCTGCACAATTGTAAATTGTATTTATAATCTACAATCTGGGGTAGTCTGGCTCAGAAGCAGCCCCCATCTCTATTCTATCAAGAGCCTCACTGTCAGGGCTAAAGTCATTAGGAAGGAAATGCTATCATTTATTTTTTCTCATGGGCAATTCCTTAAACCTTTAGTGACTCATCTTGAGCTTTGATGTGGGCCATATTCAGAGAGGTCATTGCTGTGGTTAATCAAAATCACTTTTGCAGGTTTCTTCTTTACAGAAGTCACAAGGGACTGTCTTCAAGTTTCAGAGACCTTAATTATTAAACAGAAGTGGTCTGAGTTTAAAGGAGGCAGTTCTACAGGGCTTCCTCTCCAGATTTTGCTCTTCTTCCAGGGAGCACTGTGTTCTGTGTTTGCCATGAATAGCATCCATTGGTGGTGGCACTCATGTCCTCCTCAGGGCCCTTAGCAGACTTCCCTGCCTGGTTCCTCTCTTCAGGGGGTCACTTTTTCAGACCTGAGTATGCATTTAGGATGTTGGGAACATGTGTTTAGCCTCACAGGAGCTGACTGTTTTCTGGGAGCTGATTTTTCAACAAAATTGTATCTTAGCCAATCAAATAAAAATATAACTATGAAATGATAAAATGTGAAGTTCCACATTTGAACAACATGATATACTGTTTTTTGGTGACAAACATACTAGAAATTTATTTCAAATTTGAAATCATAATTTTACTGTCCCTAGTCATGGACATTAAGTTAAAACATTTGAATTTGCTTTATTTTTAAAGAAAAATGGAACCAACAGTACTATTAGGAGTAAAGGGGTTGAAGCTACTACTTTAAATAATCATTTATTTTATTATAGATATCTTTTAGAATTCTTTTTGTTTATTTGTTTTAGTTGTAGATGGACATAATGCCTTTATTTTGTTTATTTATTTCTATGTGGTGCTGAGGGTCGAACCCAGTGCCTCACATGTACTGGGCAAGTGGTCTACCACTGAGCCACAACCCCAGCCCATAGAATTCTTCAAGATGGAGTCATATTGTTATTCAACTTTATATCCCTGAATAGTGTCTGACAGTAGAAGCTAAGTAAATGAATGTTGAATGAATGAATGGTGAAGAATGGAAATTTGATTTAGCAAAAAATGCTGGATTCTGAGCCAATTGTTGGGTGTTTTGTTCAGATTAGTCTTAATTAGTAATTAGGACTAATATTTAATTGATATATTACCTTTATAAAGTTTTTATTGTATTCAAGCAAAATAGTAAATCTAAGGTTTTATTATGTCTTTTCTGGGTTTTGTTTTGTCACACGCCTATTATAGTGCTGTTTCATGTTTTGTTAGTGAAAAATGGTATTGTACAGGGTTCATGATAATATCATTCTGCATAAAAAGTATATCCTGCATATAGTACCATCTGTGCTTCACTTATAATCTCCAAAGAAATTAGTGTACAATTTCCAAAATTACTTTACCTCTTAAATCAACTTGTGTTTCATAAAAACAGATTAAGGGTTGGAAAACATTTCTGAATTATTTTCAGATACCTCCAAGTTTACTTGATTTGAGCAATATTAATAAAAAAGACATTTGAAATATCTTTCTTTGATAGGCTTAGTCCCTTTGAAAAATTGAGATTTACCACTCAAAAAATACTTTAATTACTCTTTTAAGATATATGATAATGTTGTCTGTGTTATAAGGTCTTCTCTGAAAGTGTCTGGATACATAGATTTTTGGCCTCTGTCTGACCTGTAGGTATGTATCATCTTTTTCTTTCCATTTTATCTTCTTCAGTTTCTTAATCTGTGGATTGCTGCTACTTATACCAATTTCCCCTTGAAATTGTTGGGCTTTGTTCAGATTTTTTTTTTCCTTCCTTAATCTTTGTCGAGCCCATCTTATGGATTCTATGAATAGGCAGTCAATTATTTGTTACTGATGGAAAATTGGAACTTGGTGTGAAGCATACCTTCTTCTAGAGAACAAGAAAATAATTTAAATTCAGGGAGAAACATAGAAGCAGCATGTGCTTTAATTGTTGCTAATCCCACTTGTGAGTTTGGACAAGACCTCGTTCATATTTCCTTTATGCCATATCCCAAAGCATGCACTGCACTTGCTAGGGTGCAGGGCATACTTGAAAAACTAATCCCTTGAAAATAGGACATAAGACTCAAGTGGATTTGTCCCTTCTGGATTTTATTGCTTATACTGAAATATTAGTTTCTACAAAAAGAAACACAACCCTCCCCCCACACACACACACATACAAACTTAACCATCAACTCATATGGACTAGTTGGTATGGATTTCAAATCCAGATGTTGATTTAGGGAATTGTAATCCAAGCCCACATGAATTGTCAAGAAAGCTTATTGTGTGTGCATACAAATGTGCACAGATAGACTATAAGGTTTCCTTAGAGGAATGTTTGGATTTTTCAAACCTTTTTATAGAAAGTTAATTAAAAATGCATATATCTACATATATCAAGTTTCAGTAACTTTACATTTGTGCTGGTTGAGTGACGTAATTCAATGGTACTAAAGCCTGGTCTGGTTTTAAAGTGTTCCAGCATAGTATACAGACTCTTAATTATTTTTCTTTTCCTTTCAATCTTGTCAAATGAGAGCATGTTCAATAAAACGTATGACACAATTTTATTTACCAAACATTGGATAATAGAAGTCACTGTTCTGAATTTAAACCCTAGCTTCATTTCTTCTATATGATCTTGGACAAATTGTTTAAACACTGTGAAGTTCATTTATTTTCTCTAACAAAAAAAAAGTTAGCCTATTTTATAGATAATAGGTTAATAGTGCCTATCATAAAGTTTTGAGAAATGAGGATTAAATGAGATTTTAAAATATGTATTATATGCTTAAACTTATTCAAATATATTTTTGTTATTTGTTCAGATTCAAGGAATGAACTTTGCTTCTTAAGAGCAGTAAAGTTTTAGAATGTTGTTTTTTCTCAATGTAATTTCAATTAGAACTTTATTTGTAAAAAAGAACAATAGCTAACTAGGATTTTGTTGAATTCATAATGAGTTGATTAGATAGGGGCCCACTTGCTAGTTCAAAGCTACTCTCTATCAGTTACCAACTTTTAGAGTTTGTAAGACAACTGTAGGTCCTTTGGAGAGGGAGAGTAGCTTAGATCACTATCAGTTAAATAAATGGTGACTGGAAACAGTGGAAAGAGAGAAAAGAGTAAGACATAACAACCAGTTTCCAGAACTTAGAAAACTTTGTTTAGCATTTAGGTGTTTCAACAAAGTCATATTAATCTACTTATAATCATCTGTGATATACTCTATACTTAGAATGATATAACCAACATTATAATTATGTGATGTCATTTACCTTTAAAGACTTTAATGCAGTTTTTATGGTAGAGTGTTCATTACCTGAACTCCACAGAGTCAAGTAGATTGACCTGAGGGCACTGTGAACCCCATCAGGTCATTTCTAGCATTTTTCTGCATGAGTTTTCTAGAGGTTTTTCCCTTCAAATTCTCAGAGGTTCAAAACCCATCATCAACTAGGAGTTAAAACTATTGTGTTTATCTTTCAAATGTTTTTTTGTTTTTTAAACCTTTTTTCCAAGTTGCAGTTTAGGTCTAGAAATGACCAGTCTTATTTAAGTCTGCTTGAGCTGTCTAGCCAGGCCGATAGTTGCACCTAGTATAAGAGGCTCCTTACCTACAGTATGCAGGACCCCAGAGAGCTAACCATATGGACATCAGAGTTCTGTGAACCCACTGAAGCCAAGTGTGATATTTATATCTAGGTATTTTCTCAGGTTCTTTTCCTCAAATTCTCAAGGGAGTTTATAATCCCTTTATCAACCAAGAGTTGAAATGGCTGTCAACTAATTTTTAAAAATAATAAGAATTAAACTAAAAGAGAGTCAAAGAATTCTGGTAACTTCAATTTTCAAATGTAATTTTTCATTAAATGTTAATCTTTTTAGCAAAGCAGATACTTCTTTTAGAATAATTCTCAATAAATATTGATTATGGCTTTCCTGGTACTGTTTTCAGGAGGCAGCATCCACTGTGCAGTGGAATGAGAGCAGACTTAGTATCCAAGTAGGTCTAAGTTAAAAAGCATTTTAACCACTAACTGAATGCAGCCTTGGAGAAATTTTTAATATATTTTTATCTCAGCATCCTCATGAAAAAAACTAAGATAATAATTCTTCCCACTACTGTTAATGAGAAGATCAAAGAAAATATTTATAATGCATCTGATAAACACCATATCCTCAAAAAGATGGTAATTATTATTCACACACAAAACTGTCTATTAAAATATAATTTGTTTTCAATTTTCTTCCATGTTTCAATTTTTTGTTTACCCAAAATATTAGCTTGAAATAATAAAAAGTGTTGCTAATGGTTGTTCTCCAAAAATCTAGTGTTTGCCTTTTAGCTTTTATTAATGTGTTCACCCCAGGTAAGTTTTTCTACTTGGTTAAGAAGAGGCAGCTTCAGTTTGTCTCTGTCACAGTCTGGAAAAGCATGTGCTTCTTTTTCTCTTTTCTCTATAACACTGAGTTTACTTTTTAACTTCTAGTGGAGCAGTGAGTGAACCTCAGATAGAAGCTCAGATAGAAGACCCTCAGATAGAAGCTCTGAAATATACATACAGGGCATAGGAAGGATCTTTCCATCCTCCTGTGGTCTGGTGGTTGCTTCTGATTTTGGCACTAAGGATTAATTCTGGGTTAATGGGGCTTTTAAAAAAATTAGCAATGTCCATAGTAGGACCTATCTTTTATTAAATCCTTATTTCCTTTAAAAGTTAATTTTCTTTCTGAACCTATTTCAAATGTCAAGAAGATTTTTCTCATTAAAATGGGATAATCTCTTCAGTTCTTGAATATTTAGTGAGATCTTTCCTATTGTGTTTGTACAAATAAAACTTTAGTAAACAGCACTTTGGGAGGCTGAAGCAGGAGGATCACGAGTTCAAAGCCAGCCTCAGCAATGGCGAGGCACTTAGCAACTCAGTGAGACCCTGTCTCTAAATAAAATACAAAAAAAAAAAAAAAGGTCTGGGGATGTGACCCAGTGGTCGAGTGCCCCTGAGTTCAATCCCCGGTACCACAAAAAAAAAAAAAAAAAAAACAACAAACAACAACAAAAAACAAATATATATATATATATATATATATATATATATATATATATACACACATATATATATAGAGAGAGAGTTGGGTTTATAATTACTCTGCTTTTGCTTTTATCTTTATGTTAGTAAGCTTTTCATTGCTGTGACCAAAATATTTGAAAAACAACATCTTAAAGGAGGAAAAGATTTGATGTGGGGGGCACTTACAATTTCAGAAATTTAGTCAGTGGTTGACTGGTTCGGGCCTGAGGTGAGGCAAAACATCATGGTGGAAGGAAGGGTGTGGTGGTGGAGGAAAGCTACACAACTCATGGCAGCTGGTAAGCAGACAGAGAAGAATGGGCCATGTACATATTTAGTCTAGGCTGTGTTCCCAATGACCTACTTCCCCAGCCATGCTTCACTGATTATAGTTATCACCCTGCAGTCCATTCACATTATTAATCTATCAAATGAATTAACTAGATATCATAATCTAATCATTTCACTTCTAAACATTGCTGCATTATGTAACACATGAGCTTTTGGGGGGACTTTAAAGATCCAAACCATAGCAATCTTGTAGAAGATTGCAAATCAAGCAAGGTTTCATGATTGAACACCATTCTTGTTTCTTTGTTAATTTGGAATTAGTGTTTAGATTTAGCATTAAATGAATCAGGAAGTCTTATGTTTTCCATCCTCTTTAAGATGAAGAGTTTTGTGGATTCTCTTGCCTCTAAGGAAATGATCCCTTACAAGTGTATAACTTACTGAGTTACTCTTAGATAAATAAATTTATTACATGTCTATGAGGTCATAAATTTCCTGGAGTTGAAAATGTTTAAAAGTGGGAAACTTTAGCATTCTATAGATTTGTGGTTAGAAATATCTGAGATTATATAGTTCACCCTCACCCCCATAGAAGAAGGAGGAAATTTCACTTTAAAGAATTTATAGGTATTTGGAGAAAAACATCTGAAAGTTTTCAAGCTGACAGAGCTCTTCCTACTGTATCAAACACAATTAAGGCACACAGAAACTTTTGTTTTTATTTATGTATCCCAGGATGACATGAACTGATCCATAATTGTCGGGGTTTTAAAGTTGCCGGGGTTTTTAACTCCCCCTGACCCGGGGTGAGCCTCCTCTGGCTGGCAGACAAGGCTGGGGAGCACGCCCCAACGGTAAGGCGAAATTGGAACGGCAGGAGTCCAGGAGTCGAGTGGTAACCCACGCCCGCCCTCAGAAGACACTCAGAGCTACCAGGGAGTCCGGTCAAGGCAGGAGATCGTTTATTGAGGAAGTTGGACGGCCTTTATAGAAGACATGGGCCAATCAGCAGAAAGATCATAGGGGCACATAGGGAGCATGAGCAAATCACATTGGTGGAGCCATTGGCCTATCCTAGTGGCAGTCTGACCTCTCGGCATACATCAGAGGAACACCCCTTGGCTAGGCCAAGTTCCCATATCAGGAAGTGGGAGAAAGCCAGAGAGTTTCTATCTACTGGTGTGTTGTTAATGTCCCCAACACATAATGTAGGTGTTCCTATGTATACTAAATCCTCGTTAGTTGTCATTATTTGTGGATTCCATACCTACATATCTGCCTACTTTCTATTATTATCTCAGGATTAATATCTATGGCATGGTCCTGGTCATTCATGGACATGCATAAAGAGGTGAAAATTTTGTGTAACCTGATACACAAAACATTCCCAATTATGTTAGCACCTTTATTATAACACACATGGAAGATAATCAATTTATAGATAAATAGTTTATTTGGATTTAACAGGTTCAGAGTTTCCATTCATGACTGGTTGACTCCTTTGCTTTTCTGCCTTTGCTAAGGCAGAACATCATAGTGGGTATGTGTGGTAGCAGAAAACTACTCACCTCATGGCCAGAAACTGAAAGAGCGAGAAAGGAAGGTCTAGGGTCCTACAGTCCACTTCAGGGACATGTCCCTCAGTGACCAAAAACCTGCCACTGTGTCCTGCCTCCTGAAAACTTTACCTCTTCCAGGTAGTGCCATCCTAAGAACTATGTTTTAACACATGCACCTGTGGGGGACATTCCATATCCAAACTATAGCACCAGTTGTTAATGATGAAGACCGCATTCAGCCTTTTTGTTTCCTCTCATACAGAGAGGAAAAGAGAATGGAAACAAAAGGTGACAATGTAGTACAGTCCAGGAAGAGTCCCAGAGCCAAATGGAAGAGTTTTGATTTCCAACTACCAAGTGCTTGGTAGGTTCAAGCAGTTACTTAATTCATCTGAATCATGTGTTCATATATGTTATATGAATGAAATAGAATTGAATCTACCAGTCTGCGTTGTTAAGATTATAATCCGTGTGAAGTATTTTGTGTCTATTTCTTCAAGGAATAGAGATTCAGTATTTGCTAAGTCAATGTACATGCTAACTACTTAGAACATAATTATACCAAATAACAAAAAATAACTATTATTTTTAAAGTATAAAAATGCTATGTATAAAATGATGAGCACTGTTTCAAACATACTTCATATGTGAATTTGTGTGTGTGAGGTATATGTATATTTTACATGTTAAAGCTTTAAAATCTATTGCTCTGTTTTCTTCCTGATGATAGTCCTCTGATGTGAGAATCATTTTATGTTGTACTTTGTGGCCATGTTCTGTTATATTTTATTAGCTGTTTTTTCCTTAGTTGTTAATGGACCTTTAATTAATTAACTAATTAATTAATTAATATGTGGTGCTGAGAGTCAAGCTCAGTCCCTTGTACATTCTAGGTGAGCACTCTACCACTGAGCTACAACCCCAGCCCTCTATTTTATTAACCTTTGTAATAGCTTTTTAAATTTTTTTTTCTCCTAATGAACAATGTAGAAAATTTAGCAATGTGGAAACAAATAAGAAAAACAGAACTGACCCATCTTCCTATAACTGGTGATATTTTCCTTTTATCTTTTTCTCTATAGTCCTTTGCTACTCTGATTCACCCCTCCAGTGTGTTCCTCTTAGTCTGAGTGCTATCATGTGATTGGAATGTTCTCCTTTGGGTCTGTCTCCCTACAATTCATGTGTCTAATACATAACTTCTCTTTACTTCAGGTGTCAGCTTGAACCTTTCTGATCCCCTTTCTACAATAAGGAAATACCTTTTTTATACTTCCATGTTGGAATTATCTGGTTTCTTCGGGCTCTCCAGTTAGACAGATAGTGGCAGAACATCTCTTGCTTCCTGTTCCCCAGAATATGTTCAGTATTACTCGTTGAATGAAGGAATAAAATGAGTGTGATAAATGAATTAGAGTTGTGAATTAACAAATCTACCTTTGTCCATATCTCTGATTATTTCCTTGAGCTAAAGTTGTAGAAAATGAAACTACTAAGTCAAAGTTGATGGACGTTTTGAAGTTCTTGATACATCATAAATGTTGCTTTCCTGAAAGGACAATACTAATTTATATGAGAATTTCTATTTTGGTGCATTCAAACTAACTTCATTTTCTACATAAAATATCTTTGTCATTTTTGGGGAGAAGAAAAATATGGAATTTTTAATGTTTTAAGTTGCAACATTATTGCCCTCCAAAATACTAAAGCCCTGGTCAGTGGATATTCAGCAGATTTGGGGTTATGAACTGTATACATCAATGGTGTGGTTAGTCAACTGTCTGTATGAGTTTAAATAGATCTTAGGGTGTTTCCAGCATTATTTGAAATACTGGGTGCAAACAACCTACTGTCATCTGCTATAGCACCTAGTGTCTACAGCCTTTCAGCAAAAATTATGGTGTCCTGCAATGTTTGTGTTAATTGCTAAAATTACTTAATTGTTAGATATGTCAGAAGTTGTACTGCTCAAGTTTAAAGCAAATCATCTTTAATAATGTAATATTATTTTAGTTATTATAATCCTTGGCATACAAGTAGATACCATAGGTATGTGGTAACCCATTATCATATTCAATAGTTTCATGAATCAAATGCAAGTAAAACTATGAATTGGTGTTGGAGAGTGGTATACCTAACATTCTTTTATTGGCAACTTAAGGACTATTATATGTTCATGAAATCAATAGTACATTTGTGTTATGTTAGAAATGAGTCAGTAGCATCACTTTTTCAAGGAGCTCAATCAAACTCTGAAGTTTCACTGACCTTGGTGTTATTTTGACTCTCACTTTCTGCTTAACTGGCCTTAAGCAAATCACAGAAAGTTTTGAACCCATGTTTATTCATCTATAAATTAAAGCTAATACTAATACCCATCTCAATCCATTTGTGGCAATAACACAAAAAAAAATTTGGCCTGATCACTCAAAGCTCTGGGTGTTGTTTCTGATGCATAAAAGGTGATCAGTAAATGTTGATAATTGCCTAATCTTTGGTTGGTACCAAGAATGTAATAGATACTCAGTAATCATATATTTAAGAAATGAGTCATTTCTATGAATATTTTAGGACCCTCCAATTTGTGTGCCATTATTTTGGTTAATATAAACTTATTGGTATTGCAGGTATTAATTAGGTGTAGGCTACGTAACAGCAAAAAAAGCATGATCACTGCATCAAGTCAAGGGTTTGAAGTTAGGTTCACATGTGAATTAAACAAATACATCAAGTGTTAGGTGCTATGAAGAGAATATACTTGGCCATATGAGAACTAATAATGAGTTTTTGACACAGCTGTGGCAGATTTCCCTTAACAAATGACATTTGATCTGCCTTCAAAATAATGGGCACAAAACTGTATATTTAAATATGAAGAGTGCTGGAGAGCTTCCCAGGCAGATAGAGTTAACATATGGAAGGAGTGGGGAGTGGTGGTGTTGGAAACAAAGGGCTGAAAGTTGAGAATGTGGACAGCTTGATAAGTGGCTTTGTCTATTCCAGGGGCAACAGAAAGACTTTGCAGGGTCTTAAATGGCAGGGATGTGGGGGTATATGTTACAGTGAGGACAAAGTATGGAATTGGAACCAGGTGGATGTAGTTATACTTATTAAATGGCTATTACAGACAGCATTTTAGGTGGAGAGGTGATGCTAGATTTTAATAGTGGCCGTGAAAAAATAGATCTAGGGTGGTAACACTGAAGAAAGATGACCAAGGAGGGAAATTTAGAGAGTAAAATCTTTAGTACTGATGGGAGGAATAGGAGGTGTCAACACAGAGGTCTAGGTCTCTGCTTCATGTAACAGATTGAATAAAGGGACGTTCTCTGAGGTAGAGGACATGGGAAGAGAGCATGCTTAGGGCAAATACTAGGTGTTTCATTTGGAACATGTGGAGTTTAAGATGCTTGTAGAGAAAGTAATTTTCAATACTTTTTTTAAGCTCAAAGGAAAGGTTTTAGCTGAACTATCATGTATAAATGTGTGTCTAAAATATCTGGGTTGGTAACCAAAGCCAAGGATAGGAACAGAGATTGACTAGAGAAGGAAAAAGGCCATTATGAAGAATGCAGAGGATGTAGGGGAGAGCCTTCAGTGGCTCTTATTTTCTGTCTCTGTGTAGACAAAGTTACATAGGAAAGATACAGAAGAGAAGCACTGGAGGGATTCCTGTCCTGGGTCAGGTAAGTAAGTGAGGACACAGATGGGGAAGGAGTGGCCAGCAGTTCATCATGCGCTGAGGACTGAAGTAGCTCCATGAATAACCTTATCACCATGGAGAGTGTGACTGACTTCCTGAAGAAGGGTGGTGCTTAGTCCTAGTTGGAGTGAGTTAGGTGCAGGAGGCCAGGGAGGAAGTGAATATCATGGAATATGAAGTTGGCTTAGGATTGAAAGAGAAATGGTCTAACTGGAGGATGAGAAGACAGATATTCTGTGTTTTGTCATGTAACTGTACTTGTTGTCTCTATATAGTATACTAAAATGGTAAATATTATATATAATTTACTGCTTAACAAAATTTTAGAAGAAGAAAAACAAAACCACTGGAAGTATCCAGTTGATAGGCAAAGGTGTAATACACAATAAAGAAAATCATCAAAAGTTTTATTGCTTCAGTAAGAAGGAAGAGGCATGGGATCTCACCTGGTTAGAGGGATTTGCCTTAGGAAGAAAAAACAGCTCATCTTTCATAATTAAGTGAGATAATGTGAAAATGAAGGATATTTCACGGGCAGTTTCTTTGAGCTTTATTGTCTAAAGAAGGCCTTGGGGAATAAGATAAAGTGGTGGGAAAGATAAAAAACAGTCCTTGCCTCTGCCGGAATTTATAGTGTTTCAGGGAGACAGAAAAATAAAAAAAGAAACAACAAAAGCAAATGCTAAATGCTCTTATGGGGAAAATAAACCAGTTATGGGAGCATATTATCAGGGGCTCGTAATGGGGACCAGCAGGAATCAGGGACATGTATTCTGAGGAATTTACAGTCAAGTTACAGGCAAGGAAAAGAAGGAATTAGCTAGGGCTACATAAGGAGAAGGAAGATTGTTTCTGACAGAGAAAAAAAAATTAAAAAGGAAGTAGCCTTGGGGGAGTGAGAGTTTGAAGCATTCAGGGAAGGAATTAAAGCTCTTCGAAATAGGCTGGAGTGAAATTATTGTAGGAAGCATCATCAGTTCAAAAACTTGAGTTGCAGAGAGAGGCCAAATGTGCACCAGGTGAGTAAATAGCACTGGGCAGCATTTCCTCTGGTCATCCCTGTTGTCTGGCATCTTCTTCTGAGAAGTGCTTCCCCATGTATCCCCACCATAGTGCTGGTGTCCACAAAAGGACAAGGGGTTGTCCTGAGAAGAGCATTGCAGGAGGAATCAGCAGTCCTGTGCTCTGGTACAGCCTCTGTTGCTCTGCTTAGGAGGGTTTAGGTAAGTGATTTAACTTGTGTAAACTATCAATGTTGTAAATGGAGTTTGACAATCGTTCAGATATTTTCTAAACGAAATAGTTTTTAACTTATCATCATAGGTTAGATCTGCACATATTCAGGGTGCAGCACATTAACAACCAAAGCCAAGTATTGACAGCAGTTATTCAAGAGCTGTATACCCTGGGTTGTATGTCAGTGTTACAGAAACAGGATCATTTGTAAAGTCTTTTGGATTGGTGTTTCCTCTATTTTGAGAGTTAACAGTACCTCCCCACCCTGGATGACATAGTATTGCCATTTTCCATTTCAAGTGACTTTTACTGAAACAGTGGAAGATGGTATTATCTTAATTGTGCTATCAAATAACTTTTCTGATAAAATACTCTTTCTGGATGAAAGGTGGTGGTGGTTTGACGCACCATCTTTCACCTTCACTAAAGGCCAAGAATTTATTATTAACAATTGTCACTATTGTTCTAATGTTTATTCAATGCTCAGAGAACTGTCAGTACCACATTAAATGCTTGAAAAATGTTACGATTCACCCTGTGAGAGTGAGTTAGTCCAAATAGGTGATGACATTGTGTTGTCCATGAGCAGCTTATATGGATATCGCCCACAGTAGAAGAAAACACATCCAAACAGTACATTTGTGGCAATGTGACTAAATTTTACACGTTTTCAGTTTCACAAATCAGTGTATAACCTATTATTATTAATAATTTTTTTAAATCAGTATTTCTTGCATTGTTTCTGTATACTTGCAAATAATGGGATGTGCATCCAGTTAATGGGAATGAGGACTTTAAGCAAGACAGTGTGACATCCCTAAAGGATGCAGTATGTAATGAACATGTATCCATAACTGGAGAGTGGAGGTACAGGTTGGGGAGAAATAGGAAGATAGGTAGATTGTGTGCATTGTTGCTTTTAATCTTCATAATAACTTGTTTTTGAGTTAACTTTATGTTTTCACCCACTTACCCTATATAAGGAAAACATGGCTGACAGAGTTGAAGTAGCTTGCCCAGTATTACAAATCTGTAAGCTTCAATACCCATACCCAAAAGTATGGTCCACCTAAGAAAATCCTAATGCAATTAACACTCTGCTTTAGTTGTGTTAATATAAATGAAACAAAATTAGGTGGGGAAGTAAGGAAAAAGAAAGGAAGATGGAAGGAAGGAGGAATATAAGTACAGTGTTTTTGTATGAAATATCTCATCTTGATCCTTTTTTATCTTACAAGTTTGTCAGTCAATTGGTACCAGTGGAGTTCTGTTGAAGAATAGGAGGATTAAAAATAGATTTAAAAAAATAGGAGGATTTATGCTGTTTATTAAATGATCTTCCTCAGTGTACCCAGAATCAATTGTCACTTGACCCAGGACCAGAGTACTAAGCATAAAAAATATTTGGGCCAGGCCCAGGCATGGTGGCTCATGTCTGTAATCTCCATGATTTAGGAGGCTGAGGCAGGAGGATCACAAGTTCAAGGCCAATCTCAGCAACTTAGTGAGGCCCTGTCCCAAAGAAAGAAAAGTAAAAAGGGCTGGGGATGTGGCTCAGTGGTAAAGCACCTCTGGGTTCAGTCCCCTGTACCAAAAACAAAACAAACAAACAAAAAAAAAACAAAACACCTTGTTAATTAAAGGTGATGAAAACATGACTTTATGTCAAAATTCCATGTGATATCATATCAGTTAAAACATGGCATATACAAATAAAAGTCATAGAATATAACCAACATAAATTTTTTGTGTGTAACAATAACCTTGAAATAATAAATTTAAAAAAATAATAGATGCAACCAAGTGAATCTTAACCTAGGGATTTAAATGTTGTTTTAAGGCAAGAAATTTCATAATATTATATACTGTGTTGAGTACAGAAAAAAGACCACATTGTTTTTTCAGAAATGCCACAAAGTTTTGACAAATTAACTTCCATAACTTACTGATTTTTTAAAAAAATGATATAGGCAGACACCTTAGTGGATTACAATTAATTCCATGGCTCCCTCTCTAATAACCAGAATTGAGAACAGTAGTAATTTAACAGAAACATTTCTAGTTAATTCAGGAGAAAATAACCTCAAAAAGATCAGTTCATTATTATTAGTATTATCTGGAAGCTCCAGTCAATGCAACTAGGAAAGAGGAAAAAAAAGAACATGTGTATCGTGGAAAAGTGACATTCATTATTGTCTGTAATATGATTATATCCCTGGACAACCTTATAAATTCTATTGAATGAATATTTGCACTTTTTAGTTAATTGTAATTTGTAACTCACTGCTTACATTTAGAAAACCCTGAACATTTTTAATACTAATTTTATTTTTTACTGAACTCTAGAATTTCAGAGTAGAATTTTAGTTACCAAGAAGCTAGCTGTAACTGTAACTATGTAAGCAAAACATGGAAACCTTGCTCTGAAATTTAAAAGAGCTTGTTGATGTGGGGTGTTTAGGACAGGGCAACAGTCAGGAGATACTCTCAGAAAGAAATCTCTAGTAGAATGAATCCACAGTTTTAAAGCAAAGAGGGTGTCCTAGGTTGAGAGTTTAGCCTGCCCAGACTTGAAAAAACATGGTGGATCTGGGAAAACACTGGTTGTCCACTCCGTAACTATGGAGGCAGCCTTGGGCATGGCTCCTAACACAGTGTGTAGGTTATGTAGATTCATATTTCTGGGCTCCTGGGAGCTGGGTGAATATATTGATTAAAGACCCACAGTTGACCGATATAGACTTCCTGGTTAAGACTGAAATGATCACTGACCTGGAGTTAAAAGGCCTGGACTTTAATTTGATTCTGCTATTAGCAACCACAAGAATTTGAGCATCCTTCTTACGACAGTCAAAGCTATTGTCATTTCAGTATGACATCAAGTTTCCTTTACAAACATTTTGAAAATGACTTTCCCCTTCCTCTGAGCCATTTCCCACTGATATTTCAGTGAAAAAGCTCAGTGGGATGCTCTCTTGACCTTAGGAGCTCTCTCTTAAATCTAACACTGATTTTTGACTATTTCCTATGAGACAATAAAATTTTTTTATAATCCTCTTATACTTTAGGTTACTTTACAATGAGGCCTAATATAGTATAAAATGAAGACTTCATTGAAACAGTCTTATCTGTACAACTTCTTTTTCTTTTTCTTTTAAAATAATTAAAATATATGATTTTGAATTCGAGGTGAATTGATAATCAGAAGAATTAAGTTGAAATTTGAAATTTCAGATACTTGTCCTTTGATCAAGAGCTTGTATTCTTTGTTATGTTTATAACTTTTAGCTCCTGCATAATTGTGAAATTTCATCCTTATAATTTTGTGTTCTCTTGATTTAATGTGTACTGGGTGAAGCTGATTAAAGGTAAAATGATGTACTCAAACATCAAAATGACATAGGGGTTGAGAAAAGCAGAAAATTGGTCTGAGGATGTTGCCTAGTGGTAGAGGGCTTGCCTAGCATGCATGAGGCTCTGGGATCAATCCCTAGCACTTCAAAAAAGAAATAAAGAAAAGCAAAAAGTGGGGTTAAGAAAATGTACAGAACTCATTGAAACTTTTTAAATTGACAATTTGGTTTAGTATGTATTGAAATTAGTCTTTTTTTTAATTAAATGATAACTTCATATTACTGTGCAGTTAATTATAGCAAGCTTCAAAATTTCTGGCCATGTATATTAACATTTAAAATTTTTAGCACACTTCAGTATGTTTTATTTGGTTATTTATAAATTATATACATTTACCAAGGCATATCCAAAATAGAAGTAAAAATAATGACATAAAATCAACACAGAATTCCTAGTATTTTGTTTCAGCTTCTGGGTAGGTTATTTTATACATTTCCTGGTATGAGTAAAGTTTATATTTTAGACATATTTCATATGTTACATCCCAAAATTTCATGTTATAATGGATTTTTAGTGAATGTTCCCCGAACACAATGAAAATATTATCAAAGTATTTATACTTGTTTGTCACGACTCTATGTATATAACTAAATAAAATATACCAATGTCTGCTGAACTCACATCCTAACACATGGACCTAGGTCCTTCTTTTAACAACACATGGTGAGGGTTTTTTATATTTTCAATCTTTTGCCATTTTTTTCTTAATTATGGTAAGATTGATAAAGTTCTTTTTATTCTTTAGAGCTGTATCTTTCCTTTGTTTACATTAGTACATGGAAAAGGAAGTTTTGCTGAAGGAGGTCAGTTTCAAGGTGCTTTTGAAAAGTATGTCTGTTTCCCATGTGGACACAAAGCTGGAGGAAGTAAGTAAATGCAGCTGCATTATCCTATTAGCACTAGGGTATCTTTGCTAAGTCATTAACATATAAAGAGCAAATACAGAGCAGAACATATGTATCCATTATGCCACTTAAAATAGGTGCAGCTCACTAGGTTGTGTTAGCTCAGCTGTAAAACCACAGGCTGAATATTCAAGATCATTTGGGATTGGAGGAGAGGGTTGGAAATGTTGGTGATCACGACCTCAGAATTCTGAACCATAGTGGTTCATGTGCTGTTGGGGACCTACTGTTAACTTCTGTAGCCACCAGCACTTGAGCCCTAGGATATTTCTCCTTTTTGAGCCAGAGAGGGCTTTATGTGTATTAGAGGTATAATAGCTTCCCGAGGCTTCAGTGTTTCATTGAAGACTCTTGCCTATGAGAGCTGCATTTATAGTACCCTGAGAAGAAATGTGGAGAATCCTTGAGTGTTCTTAAATATTAAGCATATTTTCCCCCTTCATTTTGTTTTATTTTTAATTAATGTATTATAATTATACATATTTATGAGGCATAATGGTATCATGTTATGATGTATGTGCATATTATATGATGATCAAATCAGGGCAATTAGCATATCCATTACATATATAGAATCTAAAAACGTTGATCTTTACCAGTGACTGAGATGGGGAGAGTGGAAGAAATGGTAGAAAAAAGTCAGTCACTGGGTACAAAATTGCAGTTAGGTAGGAGGAATAAGTTATGGTGTATTTCCTGCTCTTGATCACCAAGTGACCCCTTTTATATTGAAATTGGGATTATTCTTCCTGAGGCACTAATTATTTAAGTCTTAGAAATATCCTTCCTGCAACTTTGTGAAATTGTTTTTATGAATATTGTTGATACTTCTTTATGTTTACATGAGAAGAGTTAAGTGAGCAATTCAGCCCATTAAAACTTTCATAGAAGTCCTTTGATGTTCTAAAGACTCTAAAATATTTTCTAGGATATTACCTCACCCACCCAATACACTGGATGAGTTCTGCTTAATAGGACTACAATGCAAGCTGCGTAGTTAATTTTAAATATTCTGTTAAACAAGTGCAAAAAAAAAAAAAAAAAAACCCATTAATTTAAATGATGTTTTATTTAATGAAGTACAGCCAAAATATTACCATTTCAGTATAAAAACAATTAAAATGTAGGGTTAGTACACATGTTTGTAGGTTGCTTCAGTTTGTTCAGAAACCACCTGTGTGTACTGATTGCCGTATTAAACAATGCAGTGCTGGACCAATAATTCACCTTGTAACTATGTCCCTTCTCTATATGTAGCCACGTTACTTATGCAAATCTACCAATTAGTACTGTACACTGATAAAGATAATAAAGTCATCATATTCCAAGCAGAACATTGCAAAATTTGTTTAATTTGCTTCCTAGAACGTGAAAGCTTTCCCATTCCTAGGCAGTCCTTCGCTTTCACCAAATTGCAAATATGATTATCCTGACATTCTTCCATTTTAGGTCAGAGCAGCGGAATTCGAAAATTATGTGCAAAAGTCTCTTCCTGCTCCTCTTTTTTTTTTTTTTTTTTTTGTTCTGAGCCACCTAGAAGAGTTTTACTTATTTTCCTTTTGGAGCCTGAGCCATTTCTACAGCTGATATAACCTTGGCATATCTTCTTGGTAATTATTGTAACTTCCACAGTGCTGTGAAGGTTGAATTGCCGTAACCTTATATCTCTTATGCTTCCATCACTTCATATCCTAGGGAATTAGCAACCTACATGAAGATGTTGCTGCATACCTAAGTCTCAGGACCAGACCTGGCCAGACAATATTTTATGACCCCATCACCATATCTGAGCATTGCTTAATTAGCAGATGTTTCTCACAATCCATTACAAATCTTATTTTAGATCCACATAGTGAGGCTTGGTGTTACCTGGCAGATCAGTATAAACAAAGATGTCAGTAGCCAAAACTACAGGCTTCAGGATTTCAATTAGGTGGTGATGGTTTAAAAATTAGGAGACCAGGAGGAGGAGTAGATTTAAGAGATCTGTGATGACAACTTGTGTTTGGCCTTTCTGGTCTTTTCTTTCAAATATGGTTTAACCATTTTGCCTGCCATAAGTAGACTTTCAGCTGCCTTTGGAGCCTTACTATTTGAAGATTCTCAACACATTTTGGGGAATTCAATGTAATATAGTAGGACAAGGAATTACCTTTCAAATACCAACATGTCAAATATCACTGGTGAGGAAGGGTAACTCTTGTTTCTTAGTTCCACAAAACAAAAGTATCATTGTGAGTGAGATTGCATGGACCCATTGGGTCAGAACTAATCTTAAAGTTGAAAACTTAAGGTGCTGAAGATTATTTTTTGCATTGCTAGTGTTACATATAGGACAGTCTTGGTAGCAGTTCATAAATTTATTCCTTGTTGAATATCACATTCAAAGAGTAGCTAACTTTCCAACCTATTCCTTAGTGATATTTAAGTGAGAAATTGTGGTTTGCAAATGTGCTTACATGTTACATTTCAAGTCTAGGTTAACATTAATTTTCAAAATAAAAAATGTAGCTGCCTAGGTCACAAATTCAGCTCTTAAAGATCAGGGAAAAAAAGGATGATACATGTTTTGTTTCTAGTCTTCTGTCTCTGGAAGTCATCTATGAATCTGATTAGAATTTCCCTACAGCTTTTTTTTTCTTTTATCTTCTTTGAGTACCAGGGATTGAACTCAGGGACATTCAACCACTGAACCACTGAGCCTCATCCACAGCCTTATTTTGTGTTTTTTTTTTTTTTTTTTTTTTTTTTTTTTTGTGGTACCAGGGATTGAACTCGGGGGCACTCGACCACTGGGCCACATCCCCAGCCCTTTTTTGTATTTTATTAGAGACAGGGTCTCACTGAGTTGCTAAGTGCCTCACCACTGCTGAGGCTGGCTTTGAACTCGCGATCCTCCTGCCTCAGCCTCCCAAAGTGCTGGGATTACAGGCGTGCGCCACTGCGCCCGGCTTTATTTTGTGTTTTCTTAGAGACAGGATCTCACTGAGTTGCTTAGCATCTTGATGTTGCTGAGGCTGGCTTTGAAATCATGATTCTTCTGTTTCAGCCTCCTAGTCCCTGGGAGAATTTCCCTAAAGCTTAGGTGAGTTTCAGTCTATTGACACACCTGGGTGTAGATGCAGATCTGGAGGATTTGAGACTTTGTCTAAATAGCTGGAATAAAATATTCATAATTAAAGGGATTTGAAGGAAATACACATATTGACAATTTAAATATATAGGGAAGATACATTCAAAGTAACTAGTATTGAGCTGAGATTTTCATGCCTTTGCTTATATTCAGAATCTCAAATGTTTTGAAATGGGAATAAAAATTAAAATGTAAATGTTGAACATCTTTAGTTTTACTTTGGTGGTTTAAGAGTAGTTAATATATATTGCATATGTTCAGATTTATTTTACTCTTTTCTGTATAGTGTAATTAATTTTTGTAGAGTGTATTTTACTCTTTTCTGTACAGTATAATTAAGACATTTTAACTCTAATAATATCAATACACAAAAATTTTTTGTAGTGAAAAACTTATGAAGTGAAAAACATGTCTAGTCAACAGTAAAGATAATTGTCTTAGTTTAGTGTATTACTATTGAATATTTGTGATTTGTATGTTCAGATGAATCATTATATATATTTTTTTAAATTATGGACACAGAAATAATGAAACTTGACCTAATAACATTTAATTAATTTGACTTGTGTGTGCTTGATAATGAATCTTTCAGGAATTGTCTTATTTATAATTTATAAATGAGGAGTGTTAATGTCTCTTCAGTGATAGGTAATTACCAACCCCTAAGAAGTTTTGGGTAAAGATATCTGAATAGGAATGACTGTTGTATACACTTATTTTGATGACATAAAAGATGGACTAATGAATCAGGAGAATTACTATTTTTAATCCCACATGTTTAAAGAAAAATTTAAAAACATTTTCCAGTAACTAATTTTTGTCTTCACAGTTACTTAGGTTAGTTCTTCTCTGGAATTTTCCAAGAGGCTGAGCTGATTATTTGCATAAATATAAAGCAATGCATTTGAAGACAGGAAGCAGAGAATTACTTTCACATCTTATTTAAGCTTCTGTAGAGACTGTAGAATTATCCCCAAGGGAAGTAAGTAATGCTTGAGACCGAAAATGCAGCAGACCACAGAATATTGGCAGAATATTAAAATACGCACTTGCACATGCAGACACAAACACACACACACACACACACACACACACACACACACAGACTTGCTTTTACGCTTTCAGGGCTACAAGAAGCTGCCCACCTTCTTGTGCTGTAAGCTGTACTTTTGTGTCTTTGCACTGTGGGTACCCCATGGCTCAATTCTTATGTCCAATTCTGCAAATTTTAAAATGTGCTTATAATTTTAATTTTATAAGCTACTTACCTTGAAATATTATAAGACCTGACATGTAACAGCCTTAGGTTTTTTTGTGTACTCTATCTCAAAAATATGATTTGAAAGCAACCACCAGAAAATAGGAATGTCTGTGACATCTTTAAAAGCCTACTATTTACAGATGACTAATAGTGCTATTAGTTGATTTTATGAAGGTCAGGTATGAGGATGTCAGATTCATAGCTGCCAAGATTATAAGCATGGATTCCCATCTTCCATAAGAAGAAAATAACACTATACTGTATTTTTTTAAATGTCCACAAAGTTTTTATGTTTAATGTTGACCTGTTTTGTTCTCTGATATTTTTATTATAACTATGAATATTAATAATAGGCCACCCCAGGATGCATCTTATTAGACCTAATTATGACATGTGGATATTAAGTAATACGTAACAAAGAATGAAAAGCATGACAGGGATCTTTGAAAAAAAAAAAAAAAAAACGGCTAAGCTGTGTTGGAACTAAAATCATTCATTATTCAAAAACTTTTTAAAGAGTAGAGGTAATTTATCTTAGTCTTAAAAGACATTAAGGAAGGACATTATCTGACTACTTAGGCTTATTCTATGATTCTTATTGAATTAACACATAATAATTTTATTCCAAAGAATTCGTTCAGTTAGTACGTATGTATATCGTAATTGTTTCTACAATTACGATATACATAAATTATTACATACGTAAATTATTAACTAGTATTCCTTTTGATATTTATCTAGATTCACCAAAATAAGGGAAGAATAGCTTACAATTTTTATTCTTTCAATTCCTTTTCAGAAATAGTACACTAAAGCTGAATTATTCATGTTCCTATTTACTTTAAATGTTTAAATATCTTCATATATCTTGTCTGGCTAGCCATTGTTTTAATGTAGTGACTTTTATTGTTCTTTACTCTTTAATGTGATTCTTTTTCTAGAAGACAGTGATCTTTTGTAAGGCTAGGTCAGATAATTGGGTATTTGGGTAATGATGCATAAGTATGTTTTTGTATATGTATTCAGAATACTTTTAAGTTTTGGTGACATTGCTTGAATTTGTCTTTCCAAGTTTGCTGAAGAATGTTTTTGTAGTGATATTGGTCACTCTGATTGTTTATTCCTCCTCAGACTGGCTTTAAGTATCTCTTTTGGTATGATTCTTTTAATCACCTGATACCTGGATATTAATTTCCTTCCTTTTTAGATAAGCACAGATGAACAAGTCTTATCAGATTCATTTCCTTTCCACAGGTACAGAGCTTAATAATTACAGATTAAATATCTTGCATTTTAGTTGTGCATCTGTTGGAATCTGTTTTGAAGTGCCATCTTTTTTTCATACATTTGTTTGACACATTTTCATTTCAGGGTTGACTTTGTAGTAAGTATATTACTTGGTGCTAGAGATTTGAATCCAAAGAAGACAGAGTCTCTGCCTTCAGGGAATTTTCACCTTCTTTTGGGGAAGACAGGTGCAGGTTTATGTACCACTCAGAGCCCCAGGGGAAGCCCTGAGAGCTTCAGAAGCACTGAGGGAACTAATTGAAGAACTGAGGATCAAAAGACCAATTAAGTGCTTAGCAAGTGAAGAAGAGGAAGAAAGAGTAGAAATCCAAGAGAAAGGAGGCAGTATTTGTAAAGAGATAAAGATGATAGAACACCTGATATATTTAGGAACATGCCTTCCAAGAGCTGAATGAGTTTGAGGGCTTAGGTGTTAGTGGTGAGTGAGAGAGAAAATATGTGATTGGAAAAGTAACCAGAGACTGTCACAAAGAGTGCTATTATAAAAACAAAACAAAACAAAACCATAATCCTTTTCTTAGAAATGCATTCTTCTGTTCCTTACTTGATTGTATTCCAGGTACAGGCTCCAATTGATAGATCCCATGCTTGCCCCTATGTCCTTGAACATTGGGGAAAACAGAGATTTAGTGATTGTTCTCACTTTAAATGCATCACCATACAAATGTAACACACTTACTGAGGATATGTGAACGTGCTGAATCTTCTGAGGTCATTCTGTGGTGTTCGCTTTCCTGCTACAAAAATTAATCATTTTATACCTCTTTATTGTTAGTCAGTAAGTACTAGCAGATGGTGATGGTGAGGAAGATGACAAAAGGACAGGTGTGACAAGGCTGGCACTGCCTTTTGGTGTCCCGCCTATCTTATTACCCATACCTCCAGTGAGGGTTAATTTGAATTGTCAACTTGATTGGATTAAGAGAAAAAAAAAATGATGAGGCTTATGGGTGTGTCAGTGAGGGTGTGTCTAGGAATGATTGGCATGTGGGATAGCCAAACTAAAATGGAGACCCTCCCTAAGTGTGGGCAGCGCCATCCAATAGAGTGATGGCTTGAATGGAATAAAAGTTGGAAGAACAAGGAAGCAATAGCGGGATTCTTCTTGAGTGAGTTCTTGATTGCTCTTGCATCATTGGAGGTTATCGGACTCTCACTTTGGAAGAGTTAATCTTCCAAAGGGGACTCTGACAGTGATTCTCCAGAAGCCTTTGGTCTTGGACTAGGGTAGCACCATTGTTCCCCCTTGTTCCGGGGGTTCAGCCTCTTGGACTGCAGGGCTACTGGTTCTTCCAGCTCTCCAGCCTGCAGATGGCCATTGTGAATTATCCAGCTTCTGGTCTTGTAAGCTAAACTAGTAAATCCCTTTTGTTATAATTACACTTCCTGTTGGTTCTGTTCCTTTAGAGAACCCTGACTCATATACCTTGATTCTGCAGTCGTAACTTCTCTGCTCTATAACATCCATTTCTTTCTTCACTTAGTTGTTTCTGTTGGCATATCAATGTATCTTCTAGTTTCATTCACACATGTGCACATACCTGTCCTTATCTGAGAGAGAGAGAGAGAGAGAGAGAGAGAGAGAGAGAGAGAGGCTGTGAGGGGTGGGTATCCCCTGAACTACTTACTGCTTTATTTTTCTACTTACAATAAAGATTCTTGAAAGTGTGATCTATAATTGCTGTCATTGCTGTCCCAGCTCACACCCTCTAACCAGGAGTCCAATGTCTACGCTCCCCATTACACAGAATCCCAAGATTTTAAAGAATGCCAGTGATCTCTATGTGGCTAAATCCACCTGTCCCCCTCTTTGCTGCTCTTCACTGCTCCATTGCTTTGGAAGTACTTTTCCTGATTTCTTTGCCTTGGCTTGTGCTGACTTTCCTCCTACCTAGGGTCTGCTCCTTCCTGGCCTTTGTGATGACTTCTCCTAATTTTTACATTTTGTCAGCATGAAGTTTCTTTGCTCTGATGGCACTCCATCTTCTCACTGAGTTCTTTCCTAAGGAACATAATAGTTTTGGGGATACAGTTATTGCAGCTATTAATTATTAAGAGGGAAAAGTGCATTTGAAGATACTGATTAACCATTTCTAGTATTTGTATGCCCTCAGCAATAATTTTACATGGATTTTTAATTACTTGAATCAGAAAAAGTTTTTCCAAGGAGAAACCCATTTAAATCTATAAAACATTGGAAAAACTGACAACTAATTCCAAGCATTCTAATTAAGACATGATCATGTTGGTGCATGACCATTCCTTTATTTCATTTATTCGGTTTAAGTCTGCGCGTGTAACCTAGTGGCAGTGTGCTTGCCCAGCATGTGTGAGACCCTGGGTTTGATCGCTAGCATGGCAAAAATAAATAAATAAATAAATAAATAAATAAATAAATAAATTTACTTTGTAACTAAAAGGTGGATTAGTGTGTTCCTTGTCAGAACACACTATGTATTCTATGTCACTTTGCAAGATTTAACACAGAGAGAAATGGCATGTTACTCAAAGGGTTCAGCTCAGAGGATCCAGGACTAGTCTTCTTTTAGGAATACACTTTCTTTTTATAAGGTTTTATCTGAAGCCAACCAAGTAGCAAAGACTCAGCTCTGGTATTCCATTGTACTTCTAGTTCATGAGATTTGTATAAGATTATGGAGTCATAGACTAGGGAGCGGCGTCTTGAGGTCAGACAGGCTAAGCCTAGTATTCAGTGTCCCTGACACATTCACTGCTCCTGATTGCTCTTCCCTTCACTGTGTGCTCACAAAACATCTCTGCTAGAATTTTATCAGGGATTGATGCTCACTGGTCTGCAGTTTTCAAAATTCATTTCCTGCTGAACTTTTCAATATGGGTTTCACAATTGTATGTCTGTAGGTTTTGGCTGCTTTCCAGTTTCTCATGACAATACAAATATTATCCTCCATGGTTATGGGGTCACATTTACTTGCAAATTACTCATTTCCCCCAGGATATCATTTGTCTGGATTTGAAGATAACTAGGGGGAGTTCTTAGTCTCCTGTTTTCTATCTCATAACTTCAGGTCTCTCTTCCTCATGTTCATGCTACCTTTTTTACTGTTTATGGTGATTTTCCTGGATAGAGAAGCAGAGACAAAATAGGATTTGAGTCATTCTGCTCCTTTTGTTCTCTGTTATGGTACATATGTCTCAAGTATGAAATTTTATGTATTCTTTGCTATTTTTTTACTCTGGCATGAATTAAAAATAGTATCTTCTTGTCTGAAGTGAAGATTATTGGGGATGATGGTGATGATATTGATTATGAAGATATGATGAGATAATAATAACCATACACTTGATATGACACCACTATAGCTCTGAGAATGATAATGATGATAATGTTACTGCCAATACAATACCAACACTACTGGAATACACAACATATATACACACATGTGCATTTAACAGTTTGCTATGTGTGAAAAACTGTGTTACATACTTTATATGTAGTATCTCATTTAATCTCTACAAAAGTTATATGAGGTAGGTAGGTGTTCCCCCATTTTACAGACAAATTGACAACTCAAGTACCTATTAGCTGGTAGGTTTCTGAGGCAGAAATTGAGCCTTCTGCAACCCCAAAATCCATTTATATGGCCATAATGTTCAAATTCAGCTTTTTCTAGCCCCAAAGGCCATTTATATTATGGTAATGTAATATATAAATGGATACACACTTTACATGCTTAAACTAACTTTTCTTTTTGACTAACAAGTTTTCTCATTTGTTTTGTAGCTCTTCCTTTTACTGCCTCATTTTTTTTTTAATGTTAATAGCAGCTTTACTCATATGAGCCCCAAACAACAAAACCAAATGTACATGAAGAGGTGATTGGACAAGCCAATTGTGGTATACTTACTCAATAAAATGTTAGTCAGCAATAAAAAGGAATAAACTACTGAAATGCACAACAACATGAAATAATCCCCATAACATGCTGAGCAAAAGAGTACATAATTGCATGATTTACAATTTAGTACATGATTTCATTTGTACGAGATTCTAGAACAGGCAAAATTAGAGTGACAGAAATCAGAACAGCAGCTGGCTGAAACTTAGGGTGCAGGTGATTGACTGTAAAGGACGAGGAAAATTTGGGGCATGATGGAAACATTACATTTTAATTAAGATGGTGTTTACACAAATGTATACATTTGTCAACACTCATTGAACTATGCACTTGAACTGTGTGGATCTCTCAAATATATATCAAACTTTGAGGAAGTTGATCTTAGAGAACATAAAAAATGTGTTCTCAAAAAAGCAATTACTTTGGCAGTCTTTTTTTTTATTCTTTTTCTTTTTTATTTATAATAGCAGTATGTATTACAATTCATAATGCACATATATAGCATCTTTTTACATACAACTGTTTGTATACAAAGTATATAAGTACCATTCAGATCTTCAATCATGCATTTAGGATAATGATATCCATCTCATTCAACCACCAATATTTTTTCTCCCCCCCCCACTCTCCCCCCTTGCTCCCTCCCTTCCCCTCCCTTTCCTCTGACCATTCTAGTGTTCCTCTAATCCTCCTATGTACCCCCATCCAACAACACTGTGAACTAGCCTCCTTATATCAGAGAAAACATTCGGTATTTGGTTTTTTGAGATTGACTAATTTCACTTAGCATTATATTCTCCAACTTCATCCATTTACCTGCAAATGCCATTATTTTATTCTCTTTTATTGCTGAGTAAAATTCCGTTTTGTATATATACCACATTTTCTTTATCCACTCATCTACTGAGGGACATCTAGGTTGGTTCCACAACCTACTTATTGTGAATTGTGCTGCTATAAACATATTGCCTCATTTTTAAGCCAACATTTTTTAAAAACCTGGGACTCTAAAATTTGTGGTTATTCATTATTTTAGCATTAGTGTCTATGCAATTATCCTTAAATATTTAGCTGGAGTTTTGAGACTCAATTTTTTCTGAAATTCATATCCATTCATGATAATGACTGATGTGTCCCCTTAAACTCTTTTATAAAAATCTGTTGAGATATCCTTGTTCATATTTTACCAAAACACTTCTTATCTTATTCAGAGTCAAATTTAGGGAATATTTTGCTACATTTGCTTCCATCCAAGTTATGGAAGAATGGTGTAAAGCACATTATAGAGCCATCACTATTATTTTTAGTAAATTAGAGCTCTAAATAGCCACAAGAAGTTTTTTATAAGTACTTCTTGTTGTAAGTTTTATAACTCATAAATTACCATGTGTCTATTTAGTTACAGAGATTGTGGTATATTCTCCCGTAGAATAGTATGTTTTTCTCCCATTTATTTCCTGTTCAACTGTGTTTGAATACAAACATTATTAGCCTCTTAAGTCCAAATCAAGAGTGCCTCCTTAACTTTTGTCTCATTTATTATGCATAAACCTAGCAAATGCCAGGCACAGTACCAGGCCCTGGGTGTGTGTAGAAGTAAATGAAGTAGATATGCTCACTTATTACTTTTTCAAATTGTTTCTGCAATGTCAGGGATTTGTTTGGGTTAAGATTCATGTAAGGCCATTCTTTCTAGGAGGCCTAGTGGGAAGACAATTGACTATACAAAAACAGTAAAATTGGATGAGCATTAGAAGAGAAACCAGAATACTTTGAAGGCTCAAGAAAAGAAATGTTGCATACTTTAGGATTTAAGGAGACATTTTGAAAGAAATGACAATTGGTTTAACATCCAGTGAAATGAAAAAAGAATTACCTCTGGATGCTTATTTTGATTTTGTGCCCAAGACTTTTAATAAGTTAGATCAAACATTTATTAATTCTGGGACTACCTAATCCCTACATCTTTGCTTGCTACAAGGCACTTCTCAGACACTCTACTTCCTTATCTATAAAATTTGCATAATAAATTATTGTATATATTCAGTAAGCAATATGTATGTTTTTGTGAAGTATGCATTGACTTTCAAATCGCTTCTCCTATTCTGCTTCCATTTCTCTTTAAGCTACTATGTGACTTGCAGTTGTAAAAAATTACAGGCCTTATTCTCTGATTCCTGTACAGGATACTCAATTCTTCCTTCTTTCTCTCCTTGGCTTTCACAGACATGATCTGATACATTTGGTAGGAAATTTGAAAACGGAATTGTAACATTAGGTGCCATAAAATTCATTAAAGTTGTTTTATTGACTATTTGACTTGAATCTAGTCTTCAGTTTCTCACATAAGTTAGGACATTTTACTAATCTTGTCATACCTTTATTCGCCAATAATTTATTGAGATCCTGTATCAGTCACTGTGTGCTGCACTGGAGTTTTGCTGTGCTTTGTCTTTAAAAAGTGGGTCAGAAGGCATGTCCTTTGAAAATGGTTTAATTGAACATCAGCTCATGAATTCATTCATACTTTATTGGTGTTATAAGGTGCCTATTCTTGATTCTAACTAGAATAAAGTAAGGACCTTTTATGCCTGAGTCTAATATAAGATATTCTAGTGTCTGTGAACATGTGAAACAGTTATGTATTTTTTTGGGGGGTGGTACCAGGGATTGAACTCAGGGGCATTGGACCCCTGAGCCACATCCCCAGCCTTTTTTGTATTTTACTTAGAGACAGGGTCTCACTGAGTTACTTAGTGCCTCACTTTTGCAGAGGCTGGCTTTGAACTCTTGATCCTTCTGCCTCAGCCTCCTGAGCTGCTGGGATTATAGGCATGTGCCACACCCAGCACAGTTATATAGTTTAAGGGAATAGCTTGAGAAAATGAGCTGTTTGTTTTAGGTCTGTTTTTTGGGGGTTTTTTTATTATTTTTTTTGAGGGGGGAAATTTTTACCTAAAAACTAAAGAGTCTCCATTAGGAGTAATGCCAACATAATTTAATAGATGATAAACAAAACAGTGGTGTGGGCTAGATCAGGATCTAGAATGTGACTGGGTGACTCTTATCACGGTGTGGTTTATTATTTGAAGGGAGTGGTTGGGACAGTGGCTGTTTACCTGCTGGATAGAAGATGGCTGTTTTCACACTCTACTGGTGCTTTCTACGTGACTAACAGTAATTCTCCTCCGAGTCTGAGTTTACTAGTTTTACTTGATCACATATTTTTTTGTTTCTGAGTAAATATGTTATTCTCCTGAGTTCTCTTTTTTGTTTTCCTAATTTTTTCCCTGCGATGAGTGCAGAGACCTTGTGGTTGCTGTGTGATAGTTGCCTTGTAGGGAGGCCTCTGATTTGTTCTTTTGTTCTTATTGCATTCACAGTGAAAGGCAAGGGTGGTAGCCATGACAGGCTTCCTGAGGCTTGAGCTTAAATGCCTTAGGTCATGTCCCTTTGGAGGCTGAAGGAAATGCCCAAATGACAAAATTGTACTGTACACTGAATATTGGTAAGTTCCTCCCAGTGCCCTGACAGAAACACCTCAGTGATTACATATTATCACTAATAACTACTTAGTACTATTTTCCAGGAATAAAATTCAAATGTTAATTATTAAGATGGTCAAATTCTAATGAAGAAACACCTTGGCACTTTACCAGTATGCCCTGCCCTTCTTGCAGTCTGTTCTGCAGAACCCTACCTTATCAGCAAGTTCAGTGGTTTGTGGTTGCCTGTTACACACATCTGAGTGCTTCAGTCTTGATTGCCAATTTTTACACTTGGGGAACTCTGCTTAGATTCTGCCTCTCAAAGTCCTGGGAGAAATACCCTGTCTTTGTGTAGGAAATGTAGCGAAGAACAGTGGCAGGTGTTCGATGCTTTTTGTATGGGAGTTGACACCTGGGAATGGAGATAGTGGAAGAATCATGAGCAGGGAGATTAGGAAACAAACAGCAATAAAGGAGTGGGAAATTTCAGAAGAAATGGAGAGAGAAATACTTATTGGCATGAAGATGAACACCAGCAACACATGTACATAAATTTCCATTATATGGATGGGAAGGCAAAACTAAACATTTGCTTAAAATCCAGATGCTTGAAAGGGTAGATTAATGAGTCTCTAACTGTGTAGAGATTGGCTTCTAAGGAGTAAAGGCAGTGGAACTATTGCTGCCCTCAATGCTGTCATCATTTTTATCCAGAATAGGCTTCATTTTATCTCGTTTATTTACTAGGGTTCCTATGATGATTTTATTTCAGGAGGAACAAAGAACTGTCTGGGGGGAAAGGTATGGTAATCGTAAAAGGAAACTATATGCTCTTTTGAGTTCCTGTATTCTTCATGTGTGGCATAGAGTAGGCCTGTTTGTTGAGTAGATGAATGAATGAATTTTTGAAGGGAGATTTGTTGTTCTCTGGAGATCCTGGTGTATTAGGCAAGCACTTCTATTTTATGCAGATAAAGCCATGCTTAAATTCAGTTTTTTTTTTTTTTAAAAATTCATATGAACCATATTAAAAACTGCAGTTTTTTTCCTTCAAGCTCTTCATTCAGATTGCTATGTAATAGTGATACATTCATCAGTTTCATTGAATAGGAATATGAGATGAATTTTAGGATCAGTTACAGAACTTTCTCAAACACTGTGACCTAAGTTCTACAGTTATAGCTTTTTACTTATATATTAATAAACTATTATGAGCTTACAAAAATTAAATTATACTGAATATAATGCAACTCAGATTTCCTTGTGACTTTTTCAGTATTTAGGAAAAACAGCATTTCATTATATGCTATATTTGGTAATTCTACTAACCCTTAGTTTTTTTACATAAAGAGGAAAATATACAAATAACCTGGAAGTGGCATTGATTTTTATGCATTCAGTGAGCATTTATTAAGTGCCCACCATGAAGCTGGTGTTGTGCTAAGGGCTGGCTATTTGAAAGTAAGGCTGATGTTGTTCTGAGCCTATAAAATCCCAGCCTGGTGTGACAAGGAAACATGTTAATAAGTGAAGTCAGCAGTCCCTTCTGGGCATTGTGGGGGCACCAAGAAATCACAGTGAAAGGGCATCTTGGGTAAAGGCAAGTGTTTGAAATCTAATGTGAAAAGATTTGTATTTAACACTTGACCATTCCTAGTAGAGATGTCTTGGGCAGGTTACCAACCTTTTGGATTCCTAAGTTTTCTCACCTTTGAAATGGCAATGGAAAACTGTCATGTTTTATAAGAATCAAATGGTCATATTTTCTGAAGTGTTTTGTAATTTGTATGTACTATAAGAATGTTAGCTTGCTTTATAGCAGCAAATGAACATTCCTTGATCTATATGCAAGTGTTGGGTGGTAATATGTGCAAATGATTGATAACATGTTAGGTGCCCACAAGTGTCTTGTAACTTAGCACTCATCACACAAGCATCTTCCTATTGTATGCATATTGATTTCCAGTGATGATCTGGCATCCAGGACATTTGGGTATTAGATTCTCAACTAATGTGACTAGTTTCTGTGATGAAATGTTTAAAATGAAAGTTTTCAGGAGTCATACAATAAAATAGCTATTTGCAGGTAATTGCCACTGATTCAGCATGATTGAAACCCAAATGATAAAAATTGGTTGTGAAAAGACTGCCATATGTTCCCTTTTTCATGCTCTAGGGCCTCCCATTAAAAATCTGAACAGTTGCTTGCATTCGTAGGCATATTTATTTTTATGTTTCTACAAGGTACTAAATAGATGATCTTGTGCAAACAAAAAGTGAGATTTTACCACTATGAGCAAATTTCCTCAAAGTTGTGAAATGACCATTTTAGCAAAGTCAGAGGGTATGTGTGAAAACCAGAGCATCAGCTGAGTGGAAGCACAGGCCCTAAAAGGAGCCCTAGATACGGTTTTCTTATGTAAGTATAAACATTACACTATGTTGTCCATCTACTGAGTGATAAATATATACTAGCTAATCTCTAAAAACACTGAGAACACTAGTTTTATAAAAAGTTATTGAATCTCAACTTGCTGATCTATTTTTCCAACTGAGTAAAGTATGACAAAAAATAGCATATTAGATAGAGAATGTTAGTCTGATGGGTATAACATAGTTATAGATGGCAGAATCAGAGACCTTGAGGGAAATTAAGAATGTATCTAGCCAACTGGTTCCCACCAAGGATGGTACCGCATAGGTGTTGGGGAGAAAATTTGGAAGCGTTCAAGGTGATTTTGTTTGTCACAGTAATAGAGATAGCTTTGACATTTTGAGGGGCACAATGCTCAAGGTCTTATAATGTTTGGAATTGCCCTAGACAATGAAGAACTCACCCTCACAGGATGCCAATGGTTCCCCAGTGAGAAGTACCAATAGAGCAAATTCTCATTTTACCAAGAAGAAGGCAGTTTTAAGAAGCGAAGGATGATGGTCCTGAATGCTGATTCCCAAGCTATTCAATTCACTACTTTTTCTCCTTAATGCCCCAGTTATCAGTATAGATTTGCTTGGGAAAGCTCTAGCAAAAGCCAGCCTCTTTTTTATAGGCTACACAAAATTTATCTAAACTATAATGCCACTTGTCAGCTCTTTGTTCTGGTTACATCACTTGCTTCCAGAGCATAAATCCTCTTGTAGTCATGGATTCGCTAAATATTATTTTCTCAAAGAACAAAGGAGATGATTTTGAAGGCAAGTTTGCTTGTCTGTTTCTCTTAAGGTGCTTTCACACTGTACTGGAAATAGAATCACAGATTCTTTTCTCCTTAAAGGCATCAATTCTGCTGCAGAATCTTCTCAAACTTGTCCAAGTCTGTATAAATCTTCCCACATTTTTGGCTCATTTGCTCCTTTCATGACACCTACAATGTTGCCATGATTTACCCAGTTAAGGGTCTTTTCCTTCCATTAAACTGAGCTCCCTGTCATCAAGGAGAATGCTTTATGCACTATAAAATTGTCAGTGCCTCGTGTAGTTTTAAGCTGTCATAGTATTTCAAATGCTTGAAATCTTAAATGGAAAATTAAGAAAGGTATTGGAGCCAGAGGCCATGATGGAGTGCACACCTCTGCTAAATTAATGTATTGTGAATTTGAGTTTTACCTGTAGTCTATGTTTTTATCTAAAAAGTAGAAATGATGTTTCATCTGGAGTTTGTTGACCTGAGGACTGAGTTTGAGGCCTGGTAAAAGTGAGAGGCCTGGTTAAAGGCCAGACACTTTCATTATATTCAAATGAAACCTTTCTACAGTAAACTTAAAGGATTCTGCTCACAGCAAAGGATGTAGGTTATATCAAATAGAGAATAGTTAATCAGCTTAGTTTCTCAGGTTCCACTTCTATCATGGTAGAGTACATGGTAAACCAATACAACGTGGTGTCCTGCCAAGTATCTGAAACTATAGCATGGTTTTCTTTGGTATTTGTGTACACTAAGGCCTGGGTGTAGGGCACTATTTTTATAATACACCATATCGTTTTATTAGCTTCATATTGTATAATAATATGAATAGCACATAGCAACTGTGTGGTAATTACTGATGGTGTGATGGAAGTTGTATGTGTGCTGTGCCCAAGGCCCAAGGGATTCTGAGCATGGCAGTCCTGGTCATGGCCTAAATCATATCCCACAGTTTGAGCTATGAATGGAGATAATCACTTTACACTTCGGAGCTGCTCATTTCATAATGATGCTTCTTAGAGTTTATCTTCTGTCTGTTTCTAATGCCTTAAAACATATAAAATATTTAAATGCTCAAAAATATGGTCTTTTATTTCTGTTGTGTTCTCAAGTCTAACACTGACCTAACACAAACATACATATGTGTTATATTAGATCAGTGTTAGACCTATGTGTATGACACATATGTATCATGTTGGTAAAGACATTGGGCAGAAAAGTATGTCAATCATGCACTTTGTGTATTTTGTAGAGATTTTTAAGCCCTAGCCCCTGTGTAGGGATCATTATGAATTGAGGTCCGGCAAAATGTTATCTTATTTGAGGATAGGGTTTCTAGGAGATTAAAGTTAAAATGAAGTCATTAGAGTGAATTCTAATCCACTGTGCCTGGTGATCTCATTGAAAGGAGAAATTTGGACAAAGAAACACACAGAGGGAAGATGTCAAAAGAGGGAGAAAGAAGTTGGCCATCAATAAGCCAAAGAGAGGTGTTTGAAACAGATTCTTTTTTTAACAGTTCCCATAAGACACCAACATTGTTGATGTCTTAATATTGGATTCTAGCCTCCAGAACTGTGTTGATAATCAATTTCTATTGGTTAAGCTACTTTGTGTATAATACTTTGTTGCATAAGCCAGGCAAACTAATATGTGTGGTGGGTGGAGAATTTTTCAGGTAGAGTACCCCCTCTGCCTTACTTCTGCTGTAACTTATGCCCTACTTTAAGGAACCTAGTCAAAACCGTTTATATGTACTCCCGATACATTTGAGAGAATAAATTTCTTTGGAAAATTTAAATTACTATATCTAGGCATTGGGAAAGGAAATAAAATTGAATATATAAAGGAAATTGCATCTTTATGTCATGTTTGTTTTTGAACACATTTATGGTGACAGTGGAAAATGACATTATTATATTGCACAGAGCAGAAAGTGTTGATTCTCACAATTGATTTTCTCTATAATTTCTACAGAACTGTCATTGCAAAGATAGTAATGTATCAGCATTCCTCTAGAATTCAAAAACTTTAACTCTTTCCAAATTTGCCAGTTACATGAAAAGAAGTTTTTAAAATGAGGAAGAATTTTATAATTGTTCAAAAAGGACCAAAGAAATGCATAAATCTAAGAAGGAAACCACCAACAATCTATATAACTGCCACTATATTGATAGAAGACAACAAACCTGAACATGCAGATTCTGCTAAGTATTCTTCCCATAAGGGCCCTTGAGGTGTGTGCTTTCTGCATAATGGATACAAACATAGTAAAGCAAAAGTGGGTAGTTTAACCCTTCATTCTGCTGAAGTTCCAGAAGAAATACTTTTAGAGTTTTATGGAGCATAATATTGGTAGAGAAATCTCTATTTACTGTGCCAAGCTCTTGGAAAGCCTTGAGAGTCCAATCAAACAGAAACACAACTTGGAAAATGAAGTAGTTTTTAAAAATTCCTATCTTTTCTTGCTTTGATAAAATGTGGGCATAGTTTTGTTGCATCTCTTAAGCCTATTAAGTGCCTTAATCTTATAAAACACATGGCAGTCTTTTGTAGGGTTAAATTGAAGTAATGTATTATTTATTAAGAAGTGTATAGCATATACATACATATATATGTGTGTGTATATATGTATATATGCATATATATGTATATATATATATATATATATATATATATATATTTCCTGTGCCCACTTTTTTCTTATATTCTTATAGCAGTACATCATCATGCTGCACATAGTCCCAAGTGTGTTTTGTAATTTCATTTGGTGAGAGTAAAGTTTGGACTTGGGTTGGTTTTCAAATGTTACTTTAGTCTCAGGAATTGAAACACCCATGTGTGGTCCTGTGCTAGGCACTAGAACACAACCAGAAAGACATGGGCCTTTGCCTTAAGGAGTTTGTAGTCTTTAAGTCCTACTTACCTACTCTCTAAGTGACCTTGGTAGATCATTTTCTGAATCTTAAGTAGTTTCCCCTGCCCATTATCCATAGCTTTGCATTTTGAGATTCCATTTACCCATAATCAACTGTCAGAAAATATGAAATGGGAAATTTCCCAAATAAACCATTCACTAATTTAAAATTGTATGCCATTCTAAGAAGTACCATGAAATCTTGCACCATCATGTTATCTCACTCAGGTTATGAATCATCTCTTTGTGCAGCGTATCCACACTGTATATCTGACCATCCCATTTATCACTTGGTAGCACACTGGGTTATTAGATTCACTGTCACAGTAAATTGGTGTTTGTGTTCAAGGAAGCATTATTTTATTTAATTATGTCACCAAAGTAGAAGAGTAGTGACGCTGACAGCTGAGATATACTAAAGAGAAGTCATAAAGCACTTCTTTTAAATGAAAAGTAAAAGTTCTCAGATTAATAAGGAAAGTTAAAATTTGTATACTATGGTGGTTAAGGCATACTTTAAGAATGAATTTTCTTATGAAATTTTCCATGAAATCTCAAAGGGAAAATGGATTCATTCTAGTCTTGAGGTTACACCTCAAACTGCAAAAGTTGTGGCCATGGTGCATGAGGCTTGCTTAGTTAAGATGGAAAAGGCATTAAATTTGTGGGCAGAACACAAAAACAGAAGGCATATTCCAATCAGTAGCAGTGTGTTGCACTAGAAAGTATTGAGTTTGTATTTCTTCACTTCATCAAGAATCTCCTTAAATCAATGACACCAAGCTATTCAATCCAAGCAATAAATGGTTACAGGGTCTCAAAAATACGTTTGGACTGAAAAATATACAAATTATTGAAGAGGCTGTATATGCCAATGAAGAACCTGCTACCACAGCTTCAGGCAGATCTAAAAAAGTTGACTAAAGAGAAGGAATACTATCCAAAGTAAGTCCTCTGTTGTGATGAAATTGGGCTTTTCTGGAAGAAGATGCCCAGTAGAATTTACATTTATAAAAGTGAGAATGAGAAACCAGGGCTTAAACTATGGAAAGACAGGATATCTCTGGTGCCTTGTGGCAGCACTGCAGGGCATATGGGAAAGTCCACAGACCAAAGACATGTATGCACTCTCAGCAGCAAAAACAAAAATTACCGCATGTTTTGACATCATCATCGAAAAGTGTGGGTGATAGCCATCCTATTTATGGAATGATTCTACTACTACTTCATCCTGTAAGTGAAAAAACACTTAAGAGAAAGGGTTGAAATTTAAAGCTCTATTCATAAAAAACAGTGCATCTGGGCCATCCTCAATTATTTTGCCATGAAAATTAAAATTTGAGGTTGTATTTCACCACTACATACAACCACATTGTGTCTCTTGACCAGCACATTATTGCACTTATAAAGGCCAGATACACAAGCCTGGTATTTGATCACATTTGATCAGCAGTTCATGCAGACCCTGATTTGGACATATTATAGTGCTAGAAATCCTTCATTATTACTGAAATAATAAAATTCATCAAAGTTGCAATGGATGAAACCAAAAAGTATACATGCCTGCTGGAAGAACTTACAGAGTGAAGTCATGAATGATTTTAAAGACTTCCTAGAGATTGATATTGAAATTAGGAAAATTAACTTAACGTTCAGTTTGTGGAGAAGGACTTAGTAATATGTTTGAAGTGTAGAGACAATGAAGGACATCAAGAAATGTTGGAATAACTTGTTGAGTCACTACAGAAGAAGAGGAAGAAGAGACTGAAGTAGAACCAGCAATGTGGGTATTACTGAAATCTGACAAAATGTTTGAGATTGCACAAGATACCTGGAATATGATCATCAGATGGTGCTGTTATTTGGATCTTGAATTTTACCCAAAGATCCAGGTGTTGAAGACTTGGTCCCCAGCCCATGGTGCTTTGGGGAGATGGTAGAATCTTTGAGAGCTGAGGTCTAATGGGAATGTATTAGGTCACTGGGTTGCTGGGAGTATATCCTTGAAGGAGAGATTAAAACCATAATCCCTTTCTCTCTTTTTACTTTTGCTTCTTAGCTAACATGAGGTGACCAGGCCTCCTTTGCTGTGTTTTTGGCCATAATGGGCTATAACAGACCAAAGTAATAGAGCCAATGACTATGGGCAGAAGCCTGTGAGCTAAAGTATACCCTTCCTCTTTTTAAGTGGATTATCTCAGATATTTAGTCATATTAATAGAAATCTAAATAACAGATGGAACAGAGCATTAAAGTCACTGATGTGATCACCTCAGGATTGTGATGAATTAAAAACAAAGTGAAAATACCTTTTGATTATAAAATTCTTCTAAAAGGTTTTGGAAAGAAAATAAAACAAACCAACTCCTCAGCTATCAATATTTTCTGCTGCTAACATTCAACCATATCACTTGAAGCATATTATCCTCATGATATTTCATTCCAATACTAGTCTAATGCTATATCAGCTCATTTCCTCTCAATCTATACTCATTGCAATATCTCACATCATTAGCCAAAGAATGAGGATAATACAATGAGACCACATTCACATAACTTATTACAGTGTGCTGTTAAAACTGTTCTATTTTATTGTTAATATGTTATTCTGCCTAATTTATAAATTAAACTTTATCATAGGTTTGTATGTATATAAAAACTAGTGTGTTTAGGATTTAATACTATCCATAGTTTCATTCTGCTACATATGGATTTCCAGTTTTCCCAGGACCACTTGTTGAAGAGGCTACAATGTATGTTTATGGCACATTTGTCTATCTAGTATGAGATAACTGTATTTGTGTGGGTTTGTCTCTGTAACTTCTATTCTGTTCCATTGGTCTACAGGTCTGTTTTGGTGTCAATACTGTACCGTTTTTGTTACTACTGCTCTGTAATATAATTTAAGGGTCTGCTATTGTGATGCTTCCAGCTTCATTTTTCTCACTAAGAATTGCTTTGGCTATTCTGGGCCTCTTATTTTTCCAAATTAATTCATGATTGTTTTTCTATTCTACTTCTATGAAGCATGTCATTGGAATTTTAATAGGAATTACATTAAATATGTATAGCACTTTTGGTAGTATGGCCATTTTGATAACATTAATTCTGTCCTTCACCTTTTTTTTAAGATTGATTCCCAAGTATTTTTTTAAGCTATTGTGAATGGTATAGTTTTCTCAATTTCTCTATCAGTTGATTCATCATTAATATATAGGAATGCAATTGGTTTATGGGTGTTAATTTTATATCCTGCTACTTTGCTGAATTTGCTTATGAGTTCTACAAGTTTTCTGGTGGAGTTTTTTGAGTCTTTTAAATAAAGAATCATGTTGTCAGCAAATAGGGAGAGTTGAGCTCTTCTTTTCCTATTTGTATCCCTTTAATATCTTTCTTTTGCCTAATTGCTCTGGCTAGAGTTTCCAGAACAAGGTTGAATAGAAGTGGTGAAAGAGGGCATCCCGGTCTTATTCCAGTTTTTAGATGGATGCTTTAAATAGTTTCTCACATCTTCAGTGGTCCTGGAACATATCTCTTATGATTCAGGAGAGACTACCATAATTATAAACTCAAAGTTGCCCTGGAACTTTGATGAATCAACTGATAGAGAAATTGAGAAAACTATACCATTCACAATAGCTTAAAAAAATACTTGGAAATAAATCTTAAAAACGAGATGAAAGAATTAATGTTATCAAAATGGCCATACTACCAAAAGTGCTATACATATTTAATGTAATTCCTATTAAAATTCCAATGACATGCTTCATGTGTATATGATTTTAAGTGTAGCATTCAGTGTGTTAGGTTATGCTTGATATTTCGCTTCCATCAGTAGGTAGTTAATGTGTGTAAGTGTATGTACAGGTAGATAAAATAGTATTGGAAAGTGCTAAAGAACTTACTAATATTACATACAATGATTCATGGTCTTCTTTTCCTGGTATTTTTTGCCCAAAGGTTTGTAGAGAGTCTGAACGTAGGAAGGAGTTTTAATTGAGTGGCAAGGGTGGAAAACATGATGAATGGTAAAGGGGGGCGAAAATACCAAGCATATTATCAAGTATGAAGTATGAGAGTAAAAAGGGAACAATAGGACAAAAGTTCAGGAGATTGTGTTTTAGAGGTATAATGCTGTTATAAATTGTAGGGATTTTTGCCTACCCAAAACCTAAGTGTTAAATATATAGTAACTGCTTTTTTTCTAGATTGAATGATATGACTATTCATGTGAAATAATATTTGAATCAAAGATGGGCATTTTCATCTCCCAAATGTTTTCTAATCTCCATAAACTAAATAAGCCAAATCAGTACAGATCCAACCCCCTGCATGTAACTACCTGCACTTGATAATGGTGAAATGGTTGTTCATCATGGTACTCCTGAGGTCAAAAGGAATGATTAAATTTGAATCAAGTATGCCTACTTAATAAAGCAGGGACATTTGCAATAAATTGGAGGAATATTTTCAACAAAAAGTGTTAAATACCTTAAGCATTCAAAATGCAAATTATCCTCTTGCCTTTGAAAGGCTGACTAAAAGGAACTGTTTTATGTGAGGCCCTGGATTCAATCTAAGGCAGGAAGGAAGGGGAGAGGAGAAAGAGGAAAGAAAGGAAGTGGGGGGAGTGAGGGAGAGAGGAAGGGGATGTTTGAGTGCAAGTACTTGTTGAAGTGCATTTGTTATTTGAGATCACTAATGTAAGAATTAGCCATTTAGAATATTAGAAACCATATATGACTTAAAATTATAATGCCTATCAAATGGCAATGATTTACTTATTTTAATGTACTAAGATTGATATCTGACAATGAATTGTTAGAAGTTCTATTAGCTGAGAAATACTTAAAACTCATTAATAAAACATGAGAATGTTCCCATCTCGTAGCTATGTTTTAGATTGTTATATATAGACTCTTTCCCTTAATCTTTTATCTCTACTGTGATTGCTAAAGTTTCATGTAACTATCATTGGTTGAAATGTTGATCTTTTTTCCTAATAATTTTTGGTCTTAGCTACTTGGCTGTGTTTTTTAGTAAGAGTAGAAAATCTCTCTCTTTTGGACTTTATGTGTAAATTGATTTTGTTATTGCTAGACTATAAAGAGATGATATCCTGTTTTTACTGGTAACATGAATGCTCAGTTAGAGCTCTACAAAATAGAACAGAAATTCATATATACTTATTTTAGAAACTATTCAGAGACTTTCAATAATTGGCTCTAGAAATCAAAAGAAAAAACATAAATTTTTAGATGAAAAATGAAGATACACTGATGACTTAAATGGGAATAAAAATAAGCCTTACCTTCATTGTGATTTCATTTTTTTTTTTGATTTTATAAAACAAAATATGAATACTTAGTGAGGGAAATATGCTTTTCAATACAGGTAAGAAATGTTCTTTTTTTGGTAAAAATAATAAAATCAGAAGGTAGGTAAAAAACATACTTTTTTTTTTTTTTTTTTAATCCTTCAAATGCTCCTACTGGCTTTTATTGTCTATTCTTTTCCAATGATAGCATTGTAGATCTGTTTTTCTAGTCCCTTTTATTATGCGATTTATATATACTTGATTTATATTTATCATTTATTTGATTCGGTCAAGTAAATTAAACTAATGCTTTCTAATTTTATAGCAGTGTTAAATTTTTGGAGGCAAGATAGGAAAGCAAAAATTAATCTGCTTATTGAGCCGGGCGCGGTGGCGCACTCCTGTAATCCCAGCACTTGGGAGGCTGAGGCGGGAGGATCACAAGTTCAAAGCCAGCCTCAGCAATGGCGAGGCACTTAGCAACTCAGTGAGACCCTGTCTCTAATAAAATACAAAAAAGGGCTGGGGATGTGGCCCAGTGGTCGAGTGCCCCTGAGTTCAATGCCCAGTACCAAAAAAAAAAAAAAAATTAATCTGCTTATTTGACCATAACTTGTTCCCACCAGATGCCAGATTGACAGACCTCTTAAGAGAATCCTGCTTCAAATCAGATAGTTTCTGTCCTCATTGACAAACTCCTGGGGCTAAGGTAGAATGCTCAGTAGTATTTGAAGCTGAGGAACAGACCAATATGTACCATAGCATTTGTACCTCTTCTTAAAGCAGTCTTCAAAATAAAATAAAAAAAAAAAAAAAACTGTACTTTCTTATACCTATATTGTATTTAATGGAATTAAGTTTCCTTCCTTCCTTCCTTCCTTCCTTCCTTCTTTCCTTTCTTCCTATTATTTTTTATTTTTCTTTCTTCTTTGTTGTGTGTGTAAGATTGATTATCTGAAATATTGATTGTGACGGAATTGCTTCACAATAAGCATATAGCAACATAAAATGCCTTATGTCTTACATCCTGTATCCTCACCAGTAAATGGGCATTATCATGTTCATTTTGGTTCTTCTGTTTTAATAACTCTTATGAGCTGTTGGTCTAATCATTATAGTATGCTTTGTTTGAGACATTTCCATTAAGAATCCGTCCAATTTTCTAGCATTAGCCTGTCTTTTTCTAATGTTTGAACTGTGGCTCACAAAAAGTATCCAGACAGTTACATGTATGCTGCACGTGGGTGGTCTTCTCCCTAGCTCCCTATCTGGAGGGAGTGGGTTCAAATGCCAGTGTGGCTTTTGGACAGGGCACTTGCTCTTTGATGCAGCATCTTCATTTTCATCTCTAAGGTGGCATTAGTGAACCACGACAGGAGGAAGGAAAGGCACAAGTTAGTAGGCATGTGTCCTCCTGTAGCCGCCCACAGGTTCTTTGGATGTTTATGGTTGTTCCAAGATCATCATCTTGCTATACATGGGAGATGAAGTCTCTGAATCATGGCTCTTCAACTTATAGACAAAATCCACCAAATATTTTATTTAGTTTCTATCAGTGATTATTCTGGTTTTTTTTTTCTTTTTGCAGTATTCCAACTTTTCCTCTAGACCTTCTCTTTATAAAAATAAAAACAAACCCCCAAATGACAATATTTCTAAGTTGTTGAAATTGGAAAACAATAATAACATGACTCATTTTTCCCAGGTCCAAAAAGAAAAAAAATGTCTCATTTTCTTCTTACTGTAAACAGTTGTTTAACACATATTGTGCGCAGAACTGTGTAGAAATCACATTAAAGAAAATTGATCAAAAGCCATACTTTGTTCATAGAAAGTTTTATTTAGTCTTGATTTCTTTTTATGGTTTCCTTTGTTTTAGAACAAAGGGCAGCAAGCAGGATGGAAAGCTTTAGGGAAAAGAATGATTAGGCAAAGTGATTTCTTGAGTCAGGGGGAGACTTGGTGTGGTATTAGGCAGGAATTAGTATGCCTTGCAGCTGACTCATTGGAAACCCACTTTGGTAACCTATTCCTAGTTTTTGAAATTGAAACCCCATTTCAGTAACATCTTAAGCTCGGGCTTCTGACTGCAGAGCTAGGTGCATTTTAGTCTTCCTTCTTCTTGAAGGCAGGCAAGAAAGGAAATTTTATTAACCGAGCAAAGGTATGAACACAGGCAGCCAGACAAAAGCATCTAAAAGAGAGGAGATGTGAAGCAGGGAAAAGTCATTAAATGGTGACTTCTTCTAGCTTTTACCAGTTATATGACCTTCCTGGGTTTTGACTTTTCCTTACCATGAGCCTGCCCTTCTGTTCCTAGAAAGTATTTTTCTTTCAGAGTTGAGAAGTAAGCAAATAGGCTCTAATTTTGTTTTTTATGTCACTGCTAACTTTTTGAGACAAAAGACAAAGTTTGGCTGGCCTTTTTTTTCTTTTTTATGCTGGGAAATCTAACTCAGGGATGTACATAGTCTGTCATGTGCTCTACCACTGAGCTATACACCCAGCTCCCCTCTGCTTCTCCCCTTTCCTTTCCTTTTTCCCTCCTCTTCCTTTTTTCCTTGTCATTACTAGGGATAAAATCCAGGGCCTCACACATGCTAAACAAAAGGTCTATGTCTCAGCCTTTATTTCTTTCTGAATCATGTTTAGTAAGAGCGAAAGAGCCAATATATTCCATAGGCAGTGTACTCTGTAATGTTTATAAAAATTAAATGCTAGAGTATTTCATTTAGTTAGGTTAACAAATAATGCATAATTTTTATACCCACTGAATGCTTATAATGCATCAGTGAACAAAAGGAACTTATATTCTAGCAGAATTCGTAGCAGAAATAAAATTAAAATGAGATTTACTCATAAAGATATCAAACCCCATAAAAGTTAGATTCCTTAGGGGGTTTCAGTCTGTCTAGAAATATTTAATATTTGCTAGGTGCATGGAATACGCCAGTGAGAGTAAAAAATAATTATAGGTTATGTTTAACTTCTTGTCTGTATCTATGTTTTCAAATTAGCTGCATTTTTTTTTTTTTTTTTTTTTTTTTTTGTACACACTTCAAAATTCAGCATAGACATGACTTTAGTAAATGTTCCCAGCTGCTGGACTATGACTCCTTCCTTTTTCCTGTACCATGTGTAGGTTTCTAGAGTGCATTGCTTATATGTATTTACTATTAAGTATACACAGCTGGCTTCTTGAGACTCTCTGGGATCCTTAAGGGCAAGGACTGCCTCACAAGTTTGTTGAATGAATACTAGATTCATAAGTTTAATTATAAATAAGTCTTTGTATGAGTACATTCTCCGGATCGAGTGTAACAGGATCAAATTCAACCTTCAGTGTTTGAAGAACTATTAAAAGAATGCAAAGTGACAACTCTTTATGAAATTCAAGAAAATAAAATTGTTGAATTTGAAACAGTAGAAGGGAAACAAAGCCATTATTTTATGCAGAACACTGATCATTGTTACTGAGGGTAAAATAAAAAGATTTTTTTTAGGATTGTAATGAATTTACCAGTTTTTTATTTTGAAAATTTACAGATTATATTATGTTCAGAATTCCTTAAGTAGATTCTAAAATAAATGGAAAGAACATTTGACTATGTAACCTGCCATAAACTTCTAGAAAGGAAATTTTACTCATAAAATGTAGACATTTACATTGCTGCTAGGGATGTTATAAACTAGTGATCCTCTGAGTGAGTTATAAGTAGGAGTAGCAGTGTATCTGATGTGTGCATATAGAGGGGGGAGAGTGAGATGTTAATTATAGAATAGAATAGGAAGGAGGAAGGGAAGAAAGCCAGATTATAGCAAATGCATCTATATATATATGTGTGTGTGTGTATATATACACACATATATAATATATATACACATATATATGTGTATATATATATGTGTGTGTGTGTATATATATACACACATATATAATATATATACACATATATATATATGTGTGTGTGTGTGTGTGTGTGTGTGTGCATATACAGACTTCAGTAGTGTCTCTTTCTTCTCAGCAAAAACCATAAGTATTGGCTATAAAAAAAAAAATGCCCCCTACTATTTTTTTTTTCCCTGCATGTAACTTGGTGCCTAGTCCCAGACAGGAAACTCAAATATGCATATAGGGCTGAAGGTAAGGGAATGGAGGTGAGTAGCGTGCCCTAGTCTTGTGCAGGCAGAACCCCTGGCCTTGGTTTCAGGAGGTGTGATTTTTCTTGATGGGTTAAAAGAAGTCAGAAAAGGGTTCCAGTCCCTAAATACTCTAAAAACCAAAAAGAAACCAGAAGCTCACAGCAGTTTTTGATTGTAGTGAATGTTCAAACTATTTTATTTATCTGATTCTTTCCCCACATACCATATTTTAACTAAAGTTAAAAAGAAATAGCAGATTTCTTTTAATTGACAATATGTGGTTGTTTTCATATATGTACTAGAAAATGCACATTTAAAATGCAATTGCTTCCAAAGTCTATCATTTTTGTCATCTAGAACATTTTCCTACTAATAGAAGCCTTTCACAATTGGTTGATTAAACATGTTTCCATAAAAAACAATTCATATGCTGGGAGAGAAATTTTCCATGGATCAATCACTGTTGAATTTGGGGAAAACTTGCCAAGTTCTTTGAATTTGTTTAAAAGTCAGATTGATCCTCATTAATCTCAAATACATGAAGACATCTTTAATTAGAAAAACAAGGTTTTACCTTTATTTCCATTTAAGATTTCACCTTCGTTTTAAGAATTTTTTAAAAAATTATTCTACACGGAAATGTTTAATAGGTACAAGATGAACATGGTAAAAATAGCATCTATATTACAATCGAGAGGTCTGAGTTCCCACCTTTGTTTCTTTAGCTGTATAACATTGGGCAAGTTGTCAAATTTCTGTACAAGCCAGTTTCATCAGCCATACTATTAAATCTTTGGAGCTAGAATAGTTGATATCTAGGTCCTTTCAGCTTTAAAATTCTAGTTCTATTATGTTAACCTTAATATTGAAAATGCTGAGTAAATATTAAGTATCATTGGCAGGATTTTTTTGCAAGGAATGTTGTGAAAATAATACCAAGATTGTGGCCAAATGGAAGAAACTGATAAAATTTTTGTGACCTAAAACTTCTAAATTAGTTCAATGGATTGGCTTTTCTAGATACTTTTTTGCCATCTCAGAATGACTCTCTGAATCACTCATAGATTTGACTCCAGAAGTTCTTGGCAAGCCTTTAAGGACACAGTGTGAGTCTCCACTGCTGCTCACCAACAGTAGACCTTTGTATTTCATTGTTAGTGTAGGAACCTTGGGGAAAGAACAGTTTAGGAACAGAAGAAAGCCTGAATTGAGCCACAAAAATAAGAAGATGATGTTTCATTGGACATGTTATTCCCTTTCCATTTTTTGCTTTCATTCATGAAAACAGTAGCATTTGAAGGAAACCATGTACCGGCTTCTCTTTTACTTTTAGACAGCGTTGACGTCAAAAAGGATGTGGGTTGGAGATTTGTTAAACATCTTACAAAGTCTGTTTATGTATCTGATTTTAAACAATACTCTAACATTAGAGCTAAAGTAATAATAGTTTAATATAGCTGTCACCATGCATTATCAGCTTTATTTCAAAGCCCATTTTTATGGTTGAATTTTTAATATTGGGTTTTTCTCCTTGTAGATTTTTAATGGTTCAGCTTTCTACAATCTTTAAATAGTTAACATAATTTAAAAAAAAGTTAAAGCAAAAGAAAGAAAAGTGTCTTCAGGAATCTGCCAGCTCTATATAGCCTTCTCCTTTAAGTCTTACTCTGTTCTTAAATCTCACAGGTCATTTGCACATTCTTAAGGGTAACAAAGCAAATTATAACTACCCAAATTGTAATTCTTTGATATGCTTAGTTTCTGAGATGGTCTTCACAATTTAGTTTCAGTTCCTATTCTGAAAGAATTCAACAATTCAGCAAACTCTTAAAAAAATCTTATCACTTGCTGAAGCTTAATTATGCCTTGGAGATTAAAAGATAACTTGAACCTTGTTCCCACCTAGGGAACAAGTCTGAATGCATGAAAAACTCTTTTATCAAGGGAGACCAGTTAAGATAGGACTGGGGAAACCAGGAAGTGCATCCCTCTATGTTAATGCCTGACTTCAACCACCTGGATGTATTCACCTGCTTCCTGTCCATCCAGGCATTATCCTGGAAGAGTCTGTCCATCCGAACCTTTGTGCACTGTGTACAGGGCTCATCCCAGATCTCCATCGAGGGTTCCTGCAACTTCTTCTCCAGATGTTGATCTGTTGTCCATGGAGCAGTAGTGTCACTGGTTATGTAGGTACCTGAACTGTCAGAGGAGACTTGATAGATAGAGCACAGCCCCACTGCTGCTGGGCACTGAAGGTCTTGGGCAGTAACAACTCTGGGCTGTTTCCTTTGCTGTGTGGCAGGGCTGGCCTGGTGGCCACCACTTGGTGTTATATACATGTGGAACATAAAAGTTAGGGTTGTATACAGGAACAAGTTTATTGAATTCTAAATGTTTTGGGTCTTTATTTCTAGCGTGTGTGTATGTGTGTGTGTGTGTGGTATCAGAATCCTACATAAGAATAAACTTTATTTTAAAAAGAAAACAAAGCATTAGGTCACATAACTACACATGTAGATCATTCAGTGTTGGAGGTTGTTGGGTAAACTCCATTTCACTCTTCAATTTAGATTTTGTTAAAAAACAACATTAACTCATGTGTCTCTTTCACTGAAAAGATTATTTTATTTTATTTGGTACTGGGGATTGAACTCAGGGGCACTCAAACACTGAGCCACATCCCCAGCCCTATTTTGTATTTAGAGACAAGGTCTCACTGAGTTACTTAGCGCCTCACTGTTGCTGAGGCTGGCTTTGAACTCAGGATTCTCTTGTCTCAGCCTCCCAAGCTGCTGGGATTACAGGCGTGCGCCACTGCACCCAGCTTGAAAAGATTGATTCTTATAAAATAGGCTAGTTGTAAATTAATAAAATTGTTTTTACAAATGTGAGAACAGTCTGATAGTCCTGATGTTGATGAAGAAAATAATGGAGGCATTTTGTTTCTTATTTTTTAAGTATCTAATACATTACTTATAAAATGGTTATAAACTTGGCTTAGAAAATATTCTACTACACAGGACAGAATTGGTGAAGGAAGAATAAATGGGTTAAAAATGCTGCCTAGAAAAATCACAAGCTGAAAACAGGAGATGAGCTGTTTTAATAAGATCAGGGACAGCAGGTGCAGAGACATTACAAAGATAAGCTGGGACAACCTTGAAGTTCAACCAAGAAGAAAGATAAGAATGACCTCTGGATAAATGAAAAGATAGGGTAGGAGAAAATGAAACCAGCATCTGCAGAAAAGTTCCCTAAAGCCATGACTGCAGAAATTGAGATCTAAATGATTGGATACTACCACTTTCAAAAAGGGACTCCCCAAGCCATATGCTTTACTGGTGGAAAAATTAGACTATTTGCTAAGTGTCTGTCAGTGTGCGTGAGTAAGTCTGATGTGTTTAGTGCATATATGTGTGTGTGTGTATTTTCATTACATATATATGTATATATTTATATAAAATCCTAACGATTAACAACTTATATATATATATATACATATATGTATATATGTGTATATATATATATATATATATACATATATATATTTATAAAATCCTAACAATTAACCCTTCTCTATCTGCTAATCCTGGGCAAATATGTTTGTTTTTTTTTACCCAAATAAATGTGTTGAATCTTTATTTATAATTAATATACAATACAGAAGCAAATCTCATATTGGAGGAAATCTTTGCTTTTAGATTTGAAAGTTATTTTATTGTTCAAATTCAACCTCTACTGGTGATCCAGACGAATGTATGGATGTACAAGAAGCTCTGTTTTTTCAGTTGTATATTAGGATAATACCTGCATGTGTGTGTGTGTGTGTGTGTGTGTGTGTAGGTACACATGAATTTTTTCCTGCATTTAAAAATAATGTAAATTAGCATATATTTAGATTAACAGAAGAGTTCTGATGATAATACAGATAGTTCTCAGAGTCTTCAAAATGGATTTTACCTTTTATTAACATCTTACAGTGGTACTACATTTATCACAATTAATGGCCCAAGATGGATGCCTTAATACTAAGTCTACAGTTTGTTGTTTGTTTTTGACATTTCCTTAGTTTTTATATCATATTCTTTTTCTGTTCCAGGATCCCATCCAGGGTACAACATTATATTTAGTGATCATGTGTCCTTCCGTTCCTTTTTGTTATGATGACGGTTTCTCAGGTTTTATTTGTGTTTGAATATCTTGCTAGTTATGAAGAGCAGCCATCAGATATTTTTGTAGCATGTCCCTCAGTATGGATTTGTCTGATGTTTTTCTTATGATTGGGTTGGGATTTTGGGGAGGAAAAGCACAGAGGAGTGGTACCATTTCTATCACTTCATATCAAGGTCCATAGTATCTTCATGACATGTCACTATTGGAGTTTATCTTGATCCCTAGCTGAGAAGCTGCTTCTCTCCATTGTAAGATATTCTTTTACTTATCTTCCCATGTTATGCTTTTTGGGAGAAAGTTACTTTATGCAACCAACACTTAAGGAGTGGGGAGCTATGTTCTATCCCCAGGAGAATACCCATTTTAGGAGGGCTATTGTATGGACCTGCTAGGATAATGCATGTAAAAAGTTAAAAAAATATGGTATTGTGTAAATAAATATTGCTAATGATAAACATTATAATAAGAGTGTCTAATGCATCCTTGGTATGCTATTAACCATCACCTCTGGAAATAACCAATAGCTGTTTCATAAAGTTGAGGGGATAGATGAGAAAATAGAAAATGGATTTTTAATTAAGAGGATAACAGTCTTCCTAAAGAATTGTATATAAGAGTTTTCATTTCTACTGTTTACCATGTGTTTGAATTGGTTCAGAGACTTGCTCATTTATTTTTCAAATCTAGTATGCATTTAGCACTTTTTCAAATATATTTCACTTGAGTCAGACAAATGAAGCTCTCTCATTTGCATTATCCTTTTACATTTTGAATTTTTCTACAATAATGCTTTGACTTTGCTCAAGTATTAAGACTACATATTCTCAGGTGAATATTAAGTTGATGTTTTTAAAAATTTTTATTATGTACTACTTATCAGTGTTTGGGGAGTATAATTTAAAATTCTGGAAAACTGTGTCAGTGCATTTTAAATTCCTGCAATTCTGTTCCATTTTGTTAAAATACTTCTTTGTTGCTGTTAAGAAACAGAAATATGCATTTTTTTCTGAAATTTTCTTATTATAAATGTTATTCAACTTTTACTTGAATCTCAGATTTTAAATTTATGCTTTATGTATTCCTTCTTTGTTTAACTCACAATGTTGGTGTGTTTTTATGAAGCTGGGAAAATAGTTAAAATGAGAAGTAAATGAAATGTATTTGCTATTCAGAAGCTGGAGTGTGGGCAATAATAAAAGCTTTCTATTAACTTCAGTGATTGAGAAATCGGTTGGAGAACTATAATTGTCCATTAAGATAATGAGCATCATAAACTAGAAACGGCATGCAGGAAAGAAAGACTAGAACATTGCACTATAGAAAAAAAAATTGCAAGTACTAGAACCTCACAGGAACTTGAGGAATATAAAAACTGCAGGAAGGAATTAGAGACATTGAGGGTTGCCTTGCTAAATTCCAGGGGCTATTAATGGCTCTCTTATATATTTTTAATGTAGATTTTAATAGATGAAATATCTTTGTCCTTTACCAATTGATCTTTTTTTAAAAAAATATTTATTTATTTGCTTTAGTTGTACACAGTGCGTTTATTTGTATGTGGTGCTGAAGATCGAACCCGGGCCCCGCATGTGCAAGGCAAGCGCTCTACCTCTGAGCCACAACCCCAGCCCTACCAATTGGTCTTTTGCAAATTTCCTGTAGGATCTTGTTGATGATTTTACTTAACAATCTGATTTAATGGTTGAGATTCCTTTATCTTTTCCAAGGAGGGGAAATTGCTCATATTTAAGTGGTGCCAAAATGAAATTAATAGCAGTCTCACATTTAAACCTTTATGGCTTTTATTTAATGAACTGAAAAATTCAAAACCTTTTTTATTATTATTAGCACTTCAATAGAAGAGATATTTATAGTATCAAATGCAAGGAACTGAAAACTTGGTAAGATGTGATACCTATGCCCAATGAATTTCTACATATGATTATACTGAGATTTGTTCTGTAGAAGAGCTTTCTTCATATAGAGTTTTCAAGGTTTCTGTTTAGGAGGTACTCTAAATGTTAATGATTTCTGGGAGTTGAATCATGAAAATTGAATAGAAATTTGTGAAACAGAGAGTGTTCTAGGCACTTAGAACATAGTTTAGGGAAGTTGCTCAAATATGGTATAATGCACGGGGTAAAAGTTATCTACTACCAGAATGTATTTCAAGTAATGGGGAAACAGAAGAATCTGATAGGAAAGATGTGAAAATGGCTCCATTGATGAATTTCTGCTTTTACAGCTCAATTATTAATGTTTGTAAATAATGTCAAAATAAAAGAATAAAAAAATGTTTTAGGGATGTTATATTAGATGCCTATTGAGAAAAGACACAAAAAGCTTAACAGAATCTTAAAGTTGGTTTCTTCAATGGACCCTCTTGCTGCAGGTTATTAGAAATATCCCCCAGGTGGATACAGATACACCTTTTGTCAGCTCTTGTCCCTCTTTCTCATATATTTTCTTTGCCACTGCAACCCTCATGTGGTGTAGGGTTCCACAACCACTATGGTTCTTGCTTGCCTTCTCCCTAAAGTCACTGTCTGAGATGACTTATCAATAAAAATGCACTTAGTGGGGAACTGAATAACCATGTGGGACAATTCAAAATGTAAAAGGATAATGCAAATGAGAGAGCTTCATTTGTCTGACTCAAGTGAAATATATTTGAAAAAGTGCTAAATGCATACTAGATTTGAAAAATAAATTAGCAAGTCTCTGAACCAATTCAAACACATAGTAAACAGTAGAAATGAAAACTCTGATATACAATTCTTTTTTAAAAAAATATTTATTTATTTACTTTAGTTGTACACAATGCAATGCCTTTATGTTTACGTGGTGCTGAGGATTGAACCCGGGCTGCACACATGCAAGGCGAGCGCTCTGCCGCTGAGCCACAACCCCAGCCCTGATATACAATTCTTTAGGAAGACTACAATCCTCAGGCTGGGGAAGAAAGAACGAGACTTGGAGTTCTACTTGTCTGCCCAGAGGGGAAGGGCTTTCTCAGTTTTTGGTCAGATGAATGTGTTTTTTGCAATTAGAAGGACCATCCCAACACTAGGATGCTGAAGTGAGTTGTCATTCCATGAAACTGAAAGGTAGACACTCTCCTGGGAGATGAGGGGATATAACTCTTCTTCAGATGGAAAGGGTATAAGCATGACTGCAATACTAGGAAGGCCTTCACTGCTCTTTTCCTTGCTTCAGGTCACCCTGTCAAAAGGTCCTCTGCTGGACCTAAAAACCAGTCAGTCACTTGGAACACTTCATGTCCCACGTGGTTATTCAGTTCCCCACTGAAGTGCATTTTTACTGATAAGAACTTTTATGTTCATTCTTGCCTGACTTCCAAATTTTTGAGTTTTTCCTTAAACCTTCATCTGTCTAGATCATATCGATTCTTTGCTTCCTCTTCCTCTTCTCTCCTCCCCCCAGGTAAGGCATTTTGAATGACACTTTGAACCTTGGCCCTCTTGCACATCTGGTGGTTTTATCTGTTTTCATCCTGTTTTCTTGCTCAGTGTTCCCTGTTGGCCCCTCAGGTGCAGGTTGCTGGCCTCCTGCATCTCTCTTCAGAAATGGAATCTTGAACCATCTCCAGGTGGCTAGTTCTAGAGAGCTGTGTTGGTGATAAGACTTTTTTTTCCCCCCCTTTAATGATTAATTTTACAGGAGACTGAGTAAGATTTGTTTCCCTAAAATTAAAACAAATTGAATTGCAGATTAAGTTTGCCAATATTATTCCTTTAAATTTTGAATATTGGCCATAGTAATATAAACTGTGTTGTAGCTGGGAAACACAATACAAAATGTGTTTTAACTATGTCCAGTATAGCCCTAGCAACTGGATCCTCTTACCTGCTTCCACCTGGAGGATACCCTCTTCCTAGGGCCCATATTTCACAAGTCCTTCTGGGAGTACTGTGATGATAAATATGTGAGAGATGACTGAACACAGAGAATGGCAGTATTGGAAGCCATGGGGACTTCATCCAGGAGGTCCTGGAAATTGAGGTTCTCTGGTAATGAAGAAGAAGCCAGCACCTGTGGAAACCTTGGCTATCGATGGGGACTTCTGTTTATGAATTTTCTGCCTTAATCTTCCACATCTCCAAGACTTTTCTATACATTTCCCACCTTTAATTCTTTCCTGATAGTTCTGTGGATACTCCTTGACATGCACTGTTTGCTCGCTGATGCATTCCTTGTCCCAAACCATCTGTTCTTCAGTCTAATTGCTTTCACTATAGTATTTTGCATATCCATTATACCCAGTTATTTGTTTGTTATGTCTTCTTGTGCTTGCCCAAATTTCCAGAATTCTTGTTTATCTCTGATATTTAACAAGCTTATTTTGAAACGCTTCTTGTTCCTGGGTTCATTAATTCTGTATCATATAGGGTAGATATCTGGTTGATTACCTTGTCTTTTTCATTCAGAGGCTGTGCTATGGATGGGGGGAATTGTCTTGGATTATCAGGTAGTGGAGCCTCAGCCTCTACCTGTCTCCCAATCTTTGGGAGGCATATGTATTGATGGGGAGGAAGATGCCTCAGCATGGAGATTGCTACAACTTGACATGCCTTCATGTTTCTCCCCAGCACCTCACCTCTCTACCCAACAATTCTAACTCAGTTGGTCTGGGGTGAGGGCCACACTGTAATATTTGGCGATATCAGTGTGCACTTGTGAGAACCTCAGAAGTGTAACCAGTTGTGATGGGGACAGGGTAGAATGGAAATGCTGAGGGATAGCCAGGTACCCATATACTGTCATGTGTTCCCATGACTTTATTATTGCAATTGGGAACACAGAGAGAGCCATTAAACATCCACACAGAGCAATGTGGAGAGAAGGGACAGCTGATGTGAACTTTGTCTCTTCTATGTCTATAACTCATCTCTGTGTCCTTGATCACCTGTTCTCTAGACTGCTCCACCAAAAATTCTCTTAGGGATTTATCACCTTTTTATTAGCAATCATTCTATTTGTACACTCTTTCCTGGATTAGCTAGAAAACAGTCTTGTTAAAAAACATTGCCAGTTCATCTTCTGGCCCTTCAGCCTGTTTCTTTGTTAAGTTCCCTCATTGGTTAGCCTTTCCCTAGGAAAATGGCGGAGAAGCACAGGAACAGCTCCTGCTGCATAGGAAGTGTGTACCCTTTGCTTCTTGGCAACTGTCACTTCTTTAAACTGCTGGGTTCTCTGTCATGTGTTTTTGAAACTCACACAATTTATGTTATTTCAAGAATGACAAAATTCTACAAGTGACAGCATTGAAATGGTTGGCAATAGAAAACATTCCCGTGGAATACTGTTACTTGACTTAACTTCAATATAATTCTCTAGAAAATCTTGTTTTAAAGGTGTATGAAAATTACTCTTACTGAAATAAATGTTGTCTTCTGCATATATTTTAAACATTTTGTGAAGTTGTAAAATAATCAGACTGAATATTATTGATGGTTCCCCTGCACTGAATGACCCCCATTAGGCCTTTGGAGCTGTTTAACATTTTTTTTTTTTTTTTTTTTTTTTTAGTTTTCATTAGATATTATTATTTCCTGTGGCCTTAGGAAGAACTGCTTCCTCTGATTACTATTTGATTCTTTTATAGTTAAAATAAAGTGATATTTATTCTGTTTAGAGTCATATGATAAAGAATAAATACACTCAGAATGAAATTTAACTTGATGAACAAAATTCAATGCAAATATATATTTTTTTTTTACTTCTGGGCAATGATGTTTGGCATATTCTTATTTTAGAACTACATCCCAATAATGTAATTTGCTGGATCTTAGTGACCACTGGATAAGAGAGAAGGTAGTCTAATTAAATAGTATAACATGTCTCTTGATAGGATCTTTTCTTCAAACAACAACAAACTTATATTCCTCCCCTCCTTCTCTACTTTATCAACCATGTGACTTCAGGCAAGTTACTTAACCTCTCTATGTCTTAGCTTTCTTATATTTTGATGTATCATATAGGGTCTGGTTTGAATCAATAGTTAATAAATGTAAACTACTTATAAGAGTGTTTGGTACATAAAAAAATGATCACTATGTGTTAGCTAAAAAAAAAAAAAAGTCATTATTAGGGAAAGTGTGTTATGCATTGAGAAGAAAAGCAATAATGTGCCATAGCTGTAATTGAATTTGTTTTTACCACTTGACCTTTAATCACTCATCCTCAAATAGTTATCAGACCCTCACCTGCAAAATTTTACTTAACTTTTATATTTAGATCCACTGATGCTTTTAAGACCCTGCAAGTAGTGCAACATATTTCTGTAAAATCAGAAAATAATGGCAGTGTCTTACATTTTTATATTTCCCAATTTTAAAAGGTCTCTGCTGTAGGTTGGCAGGTATGTTGTGCAGAGAAGAAAAGTGAGTCTGCTGAGAAGTTTGCCTTTTGTGCTCCTGATCTGACAGTGCTGGCTTTAGGCCAAAGAATCCTCAGTGATTAGAATGGCAATGAGCTGTTGCCCTGAGTACAGGAAGCATCATCAGCTTTATTCTAAACTCTCTTTACTAGGATTTTTAGGTGGATAAATTAAAAACAATAACAACAACAAAAAACTTTTATTATTTTTACATTTAGTGAAAAATAATTCTGTTAACTAATTTACCTTTGTAAGATACTAAATTGCAGCTGTCTTTTGCTTCCATGTTTCCCCTTTTGTTAATGCTTTGGCTCAAAGCATTGACTGTAAGAGTGAAATTCTAGGAACCTGAGCTTTACATTATCTTCAACAGGCAACCTGAGGACTATTACCTAGAAAGCAGTTCATTATTCATTTCTTTTGAGCAGTTGCCCAAATGAAACAATGGTGTCATACATTATATTAACATGCAGCACAAAAGATCCCTGCTTACTAAACAATTCTGAGCTCCACTGAAGGATTTGGGCCTTCTTCCAACTATTAACAAAAAAAAAAAAAAAAAAAAAAAAAAAGAAAGAAAGAAAGAAAAAAAATTGCCTACATCAGCAGAAAGCCTGTATTTAATGCAACTGCATAATAAATTTGAGGTTTCTTGCCCTAAATACATTTTTTTAAAGCTTCTATTGTTTCATTCTGCCTCTCTTCCAATTTGCTATAGCATTTTCTGAGTGAAGTCATGCTGACTAGGAACAAAATTAGAAGAATATTTGTGATAGGACTTAAATGTCTTTAGTTCCAAGAATGGCCAGAAAAGCTGTGTCCCATGCTTGCAGATGGAGCCCTAGAAGCAGTGGAGAGAGGACCAGGTGTGCCTTCAGCCTAGTGGCACCCATGCTGGTAGGTCTCACCACCCAGCTCTTCCAGGGCTCTTGCTCACATGGATGGAAGTACAAGCAAAACTGGCCCATCAAATGCCTTCCTAAACCATGCCACACAAAGATGCCTACTGGTGTTTAATCTCAGTATTAAGCCGCAACAAACATATATGACCTTGGAAATACTTTTATCTTTCTCTCCTGAAACTTATTGATCACATAACTTTCATTCTGGGGTTCCACCTTCAAGCCTGAAGCTGAGGTGGAGAGGAAGATGAGAGCTTGGTGAAAGGACCAAATGTGACATGCTCAAGGACACAGAATAGCCTTGGTTTCTGAGATCACAGGGCATTTGTTTTCAGATAGGTTAAAGAGCTATAGTTTTGCCATCATAAGCTAAGGCTATTTTTTTAGAGGACACATGAATGATATATACTAACAAATAACATTCTTTACAGCTCCTTCTTTCTCCTGCTCCCCACTGGTGTAGGGATATGAGGATTAACTCCTGCCTACTAGCCACCCTCAAAATAACTAAGGGTCAAAATTTTCCAGGCATATACTTAAACCAAGACTACCATAGGCCTTTATTATTGTGATTCTCATTGCCCAAGATAGAGTTCTTCATTTAAAAATCTCAGGGTTCTGTTTTTTTTTTTTTTTTTTTTTTTTTTTTTTAACTGTAGCATAGACTGAAACCATCAGTTTGAGCATTCACGTGGCATTCAGATTGGAAGTTCACTGTGCCTGCGTGGAAGTTTCTAGGACGACTTGGTAACAGTGCATTTCTGTGGCTCCATCCCTCTGCAATTTATGAGAGCTTGGTTTCAAGTCCTCTGACCAGTCTCCTGGGCCACAGTTCTTTGTACTGCTATGTCCAAACAAGGAAATATACTTAACTTTATTCCAGAGTACCATTTGGCTTTAAATATCTTCCCTTCCACTATAATCTTTAGAAATGTCTAGAAAAGATATTGTCAATAAGGCCTAACTTTTTGATGAAACATCTAGAAATTTTGTCAACAACTTTTACTACAAAATTAAAGACACAAATGTTAGGAAACAAAAGTAAGAAGGAAACAGTGATAAATCTGGATTTACTCATGTTTAAATACGATTACCCATAATTATATACTCTTTTGCTTTCACAGTTAAGGGAGGAGAAAAAGGAGGGGGAAGATATCTGTTGAAATTACCTCTTTTCAAGATCTTCTATTTTATTTTTATCCAAACACTATAATATTACTCACATAACTCCATGACATAATAAGCATCATGTATTTCCTGATACTTTTGGGGGTTTTTTATACTGGGGATTGAACTCAGGGGCACTCAACCACTGAGCTACATCCCCAGCCCTATTTTGCATTTTATTTAGAGACAGGGTCTCAACTGAGTTGCTTAGCACTTCGCTTTTTGCTGAGGCTGGCTTTGAACTTTCGATTCTCCTGTCTCAGTCTTGAGCCACTGGGAATACAGGCATGTGCCACTGTGCCCGGCCCTGATACATTATTTAAACTGAAAAAGTTAGACTTCCTATCTTTCCAGTAAAATTTAGGCTAATTCTTCAATTTTAAGATTAAGTCCACTACAAAAACAGGAATCAAAAATACCACATTTGAGATTCCTATAATTATATAAACTATATTGCCCTTGGTTTCTTTCCATATCCATCCCAGCTTAAAAAGAGCATTTATTAATATGTTTTATGAACATTTAAAATAATCTTCCTGAGTTTACAAGGTAATATAAAATTAAGGATAATCATGTCTGTTGTTAATTGTTGACAAGCATATTTTTTCTGAAAGGTGTTGAATATTAACCTCCAGGGTGATATTATTATCTATATTTTGCTTGTAGTTTATAATTTTTCTTTCATTATACATTTGTGAAGTACAAATAATTATTTAAATTTTATTTTTGAATAGATGTTGATATTTTGAAGGAGGCATGTGGTGTTTTGTAAATTATTGATAAAAAGTATTTTGTGTATGCCAAACAGAAACCTTAGCTTGTCCTCATGGTATGCTTATTAGCCTAAAAGAGACCCCAACCTAGTAACTGCTAGTGAATTAAATTTTATGGAACATGTAATTTTTGACATGTTTCTTTAAAAGCCTCTTTTCAATGAAAAAAATATAAGTGAAAAATGGGAAGGAAACTTTGTTGTCATAGGTTATTTTATGAGCATAAAAATGTAGTATGTAGCAATTTGGGGGGGAGGGCATATGTCTCCGTGGTCAGTATATCCATAGAAATTATTTTTTCATATAGCAAAGCACGTGTCTCTATCAAAAAGATTATTTCCCTGGAATTCTTAATCTTGTCCCTAGTTAAGTATTGTTCAGACACAGGAGAATTTTCTATCCTGGGAAAATTCTTATGTTAATAAATAATTATTTTAGACTTATTAATATGGTAGTAATTATATATAGCCTATATGGAAGCAGAATTTTTTGTGTAATGTGTGTGTGTGTGTGTGTGTGTGTGTACACACTTGTGTGCACGAATGCATGCTTGACTCAGAATAGTGACTGGTACATGGTAGATACTCAGTAAATATGTATTAATGAATGAATGAATGAATAAATAATTCACCATAACTGAATCAAGCTAAATATTGTTGGCGCTCCACTATAGAAGTGTAGAATAGTATTTTCTATGTTAAAGGCAGTCATGTCTTCCTTATTCCAAGTTAAGGAAATACCTTACTATTACCATCTATAGTTGATAACATAGAAAATTTACTAAATACTCCTTCAATTTAGAAGCAAACTTTCTTCTTGGTGACACTTTTGTTTAATAAAATGTGTTTAACATAGTCATTATTGAACATTTGAACATGTGTTATGGTTTAGATGTGAGATGTCCCCCCAAAGCTCATATGTAAAACAATGCAAGAAATTTCAGAGGTGAAATTGTTGGCTTATGATAGGGTTTAACTGGGTGGTAACTGTAGGCAAGAAGGGTGTAGCTAGAAGAGGTGGGTCTTTGGAGGCATGCCTTTGGGGATATATCTTGTCCATGGCTGAATGAGTCTTTCTCTTTGCTTCTTGGTACTATGTTCTGAGCTGCTTTCCTTCACCACAGTTTTTTACCATGATGTTCTGCCACACCTCAGACCCTGAGGAATGGACTCTGGTGTCTATGGACAGAGACCTCTGAAACTGTGACCTTCAAAGTAAACTTTTCCTTCTTAAAATTATTCTAGTCAGATCTTTTGTTCATAGCTAGGAAAAACATGACTAAAACAACCTGGATTTTTCTGTTTTAGAAAAATTGTCCAAATTATAATTAATTTGATAGTATAAAATTTTTACTCATTAAGAAAATTATTTTAAATGATACTATCATGTTTCTCATAACAAAATCAGTTATACAATAAATAAGTTTTCCTTTAATATGTTTTATTTGGGACTTAAATAAAACTAATTGGTTTGCTTATCATTCATGAATTAACACCTGTATTAGGCACTAAAAAATTTGAGTCATTCCACAAAGGCCAAGAGATGCAAAGTCATGGATGCTCCTGAAAGTATTCAAAGTCTAATAGAGGAGATGATAATTCCAAGGGGTGAGTTAAGTGCTCTAGGTGGGAGCAGGTAGAAAAAAAATCACACCACAAACCAGGGAAATCACAGAACTTTCCTACAGGAATTGATGCTTAGTGTTTTTTTTTTTTTTTTTTCCCCAGAAACAATTTCACATTAGGTCAATGTGAAGTTTTTATTGTGAAACAAGGATGGCAGATATTAAGATGAGGAAAGAGAATCTATGAACATATGGAAAAGTAAAAATGAAATACTAAATATTTTTTTTTTTTTTTTTTTTTTTTTTTTGTGGTACCAGGGATTGAACCCAGGGGCACTCATCCACTGGGTCACATCCCCAGCCCTTTTTTGTATTTTATTAGAGACAGGGTCTCACTGAGTTGCTAAGTGCCTCGCCATTGCTGAGGCTGGCTTTGAACTCGCGATCCTCCTGCCTCAGCCTCCCAAAGTGCTGGGATTACAGGCGTGCGCCACCGCGCCTGGCTATTACTAAATAATTTTATATGACTGATGGTAGTACATGATGTCAGGAGCACCCTGGTAACGTACAGCAAAGATTTGTATGGTGGAGAGGGAAAATGGAAAGCCCAGAAATAAATATACACATTTACAGTCAATTGATTTCCAACAAAGATGCCAAGAACACACACTGAAGAAAGGACATCCTCTTTGGTAGATGCTATAGGAAATGGATATCCACCTGTAGACCCTTACCCTACACCATTAAAGGAATCAATTGAAAATGGATTAAAGCCTTAAATATCATAGCCCAAACTGTAATGATACTAGAAGAAAACATAAGGGAGAAGCTCCATGACATTGATCTCGGTAATGGATTTTTTGGCCATGACCCCCAAAACAGAGGCAAAAGTAGACATATGGACTTACATCAAACTTATGTGCTGCACAGCAAAAGAAATGGTTATCAGAGTGAAAAGACAGCCTACTAAATAGGTAAAACATATCTGCAAAGTATGCATCTGAAAATTATTAATATTTAAAATATTTGAGGAACTCAACCAATTCAATAGCAAGAAAATAAATAACCCAATTTTAAAATGGGCAAAGGATACAAATAGACATTTGTAAAAAGAAGACATACAAATGAGCAACAAGTAGATGAAAAAATGTTCAACATCCCTAATCATCAGGAAAATAAATTAAAATCACACTATCACTTCATATATCTTAGAATGGCTCTTAAAGAATAAGGAGAGATACGGGCTGGGGTTGTGGCTCAGCGGCGGAGCGCTCACCTTGCGCGTGTGCGCGGCCCGGGTTCGATCCTCAGCACCATGTAAACATAGATGCATTGCGTTGTGTACAACTAGGGTAAATAAATAAATATTTAAAAAAAAAATAATAAGGAGAGAGAAAAAGTGTGGGTGAGGAAGTGGAGTGCCCCTGAATTCAACCCCCGGTACTCACACCCCAAAAAAGAGAGATCTATTGTGCATCCTTGGTGACTGTAGGTAATAACACTATATTGTATATTTGAAAATTGTCAAGAGAGTTGATTTTGGGTCCTTCTCTCTCCCTCCCCCCCCCCCACCCCCACACACTCACACACATATATATACACAAAAGTATGTGAAATAATAATATGTTAAATAACTTCTGTTAATCATTCCATACATCATGTTGTACACCATAAAGGTATACAGTTTTTTTCTTGTTGATTAAATAATCATTTATGAAAAAAGGAAGAGAATTGCTTTTCATACTGTTTTTACTATATTAAACTCTCTAACTAGGTCATCTCTTCCATGCCTGTGGAAAATGCTCATATTTAGGAAAAGCACTTGGGGCATTATTATTAAGTGTCTGTTGCTGAACTATAAACTTCAACATGATAAAAAGTGTTTCATGCAGAACCCATTTCTGACAATGCAATAAGTCAGAATTTTAAAACACTTATATGGTTGGAAAAATCATATATTATAAAATTTAAAAGCATACTTCTAAGCAACTCAGAAGAATTGAATTCATACTGAAAATTATGAAATATGTAAACTGAATCACTGCATAAACACCATCACTGTGTATCAGTGCATTCTAGTACTTGGTTCTATTGTCTTATCAAAATAGTGCTCTAGAAAAAAAAAGAAATTTAAAGCCCAAGTGCTGCATTGGAAAGACACAAAATTCAGAATTCATTAGGTAAGCACCTAACTTAGAATTTGGAAAAGAAATAGCTAAATTTCTATAAATAATGTAGAAAAAAATGAAGATAAGATCATAAATTAATGAAGGAGAAAAATCAACATAACAACAAACAGTAGAGTGGATCCTCAGTAATACCTTGTTTCTCTGAAAGGCTAATAAAACCAGACAATTCTCTGGCAGGATTACTGATTATAAAAGAGAAGGCACAAATAAACTGGAAACGGGAGAGGTGATTATAGATACCACAGAGATTGAACCAATAATAAGAGGATGTTATGAACACCTCTATTATGTCAATAAGCTCAGAAGACAAATGAGCTGGAACCATTCCTAGATCACTGCTGTAGACTGCATCAGCCCTCCATGCTTGGTTCTTACTTCCTCTCAGTCCATTATCCACACAGCAAAGTAACCCAGCTACAAAGCAAATCTAATCATGCTATGTTTCTGCTTAAATATAAGCTTTAAATGACTTCCTGTTACTCTGCAGAGAAAAATCTGTCCTCAAGGTTTCCTTCAGTTTCCAACATCCTATCCTGTCTCCATCCTCATCTGTCTCTACTGTGTCCTCCACTGTTCTTTCTTTGTGTTCGCAACATGTGCTGAATCTATCTCTGTCTTGGACCTTCACCCTGGCTATTCTCTCTATTGGTGGCTCTTTTCACCATATTCCTTTGTACAATTCCTACTTACCTTTCATATCACCTTTCATCTCTCTACTATCTGGGTGCAATGGCCTGACCACATTGACAAATAGGATTAACCATCACAGCTACTTAGTGACCAGTTGACCACTAGGTCACCAGGACACAGGTCAGGTCCACTCGTTATTTCCCCTGTTCCTCATTCCACAGTGCACAGCAGGCCTTTCAGTGTTCCACCTTTTCAGCATCTCTTCCTGACACTTAAGTGAATGAGACCAAAGCACAGGAGCAGGATGGGTCTTTTATAGCCTGTCATGCGGTTTTGTAGGTTGTAGGGTTTGTGTCTAGATCCCCTAAGTTAACTTTGTAAAAGAAGGAATTTCTTAATAAATCCTCAAATATTTTTAGCCCATGTTTTAAGAAATGCATGCATGTTAGTTTTTATTTATATTTTACTTTTAGCAAAGGGAATTATATCTACCAGTGGTAATTTTTTACTTTATTTCCAATTAAATGAAAAAAAAATATGGACTGCAACAGTCTCATTAGTTATTATGGTTAAAAATAGTTCTAATTTAGTATTGAGCTATATTATCATCTAATGTGTCCTTTGAATTATGAGGACTTTGTTGCAGACACTTTAGGGGAAATTCTTAGTGTTTTAGTAATAATGTAAAAGTTTTATTTACATTTTTAGAAGTAGTGGGATTTTCTGTTTAATGGCCTACACTTTTTCTTTCTTTCATTTTCCCTTCCAATGCATGGCTGCTTCCAGATAATGTATGTAGAGGCCCATTTTAGCAACATAACCTCAGATGTTTGTACACTGAAATGAGGTAAATATAATTCATATTTATTTTACTAGAAATATACAACAATGATATAAGTTAAAACCTAAAGTTATTTTATGCTTTTTTTAAAAAAAGTAAATAAACCAATCAAAAAGTTAAAGAATGTCTTATATATCTAAAAAGAACAACAACAACAACAACAACAACAACAAAAAAAAGTAAAAGAAGCTTTTTAAATCTATTTTGGAATTTTTGGAATTTGTTTTTCCTCCATGATACTCAGTATTGAACCTAGGACCTCATGTATACCAGGCAAATGCTTTACCATTGGATTACAACCTCAGCTCTTTTTAAATTTATTTTTGGGTCAGGGTCTCACTGAGTTTCTCAGGCTGATATCTAACCTGCCATTTTCCCGCCTCAGACTTCTGAGTAGTTTGGATTATAGGTGTGTACCATCATTTCCAGCTGAGATTTCCATTTTCAAAAGTCACAGTATTTTCTTGCTATAATTAACATAAATATCATAAAATTTAAGCATATTAAAATTCACTTCAGAAGCCATATGCGGTATAAAAGTACTGGAAGTTAGGGATGAACAGTCAGAGACACTGCCATAATATTTGATGTGGTTTTCCCTTGCACATGACTTTGATTATCTAATACCTAATGTGAGGTATGGTAGGGAGACAGGCAGGATGACAGCTTCACCATATTCCACCTGGCTTTGGTAAACATAATGAGTTTGCTTTCTGAAACAATTCATCACATTTTAGTTAATTTCTGTCTGCAAGGCTGAGAGAAGTACATGTTACTTTGAAGTTCATCCTGCCAACTTTAGGTTGACTGATGCTTTCATTTTCTTTGAGAGAGTGATGGGCAAACTGCTGTATGTGCTATGCTACTTATGGTAACTAATAAATGGTAACTAATAAATAAGTATACAAATCATTTCCAAGTTATGTGATTGGTCATAATAACAGTCACCTGTTATTTTCATTCTTTATGAGATCAAACAAACAGATAAGCAATAATAGCCTCAGCCTCATTAGTAACATTTTGTGCTGAGCCCCAGATACAATTTAGAAAAGTATGTAATTTGGGCATGTAAATTTGGATCAGTACAATTACTAGGTAACTGTGATTTTAAGTAAAATGCATAATGCCCATGCCTTACTTCTTCATTTTAAAAATAAGGTAGTCAGACAAAAAAGTTTCCCTTCTCATCTAAAATTCTTGTCAGAATTTTTATAACAGAAAGTATGAAGGATAGTCTTATCAGTAAAGTGGGGATACTGACGTTTAGGAGGATTATTTATTCCCAATTGTTCATATGAGCATTTAAAATTATTTTTATAAGCTGGGCGCAGTGGTGCACGCCTGTAATCCCAGCACTTTGGGAGGCTGAGACAGGAGGATCGCGAGTTCAAAGCCAGCCTCAGCAATGGCGAGGCACTTAGCAACTCAGTGAGACCCTGTCTCTAAATAAAAAAATACAAAAAAGGGCTGGTGATGTGGCCCAGTGGTCGAGTGCCCCTGAGTTCAAGCCCCAGTACCACAAAAAAAAAAAAAAAAAAATTATTTTTATAAGACTTTGAACAGTTGTAAAGATACATTTTTCAGATATTTGTATACCTGGTTTGATCTGCCATATAACAGGAACTATCAAGTCCTGTATGGGTTGGATTGGATGTATGATTTTATTTTTATTACTAATAATACTCATTCTACCTTAAGTACTATATGATGTGAGAAATGTTGAAAGGGATAGCTGAAGAATAAATGTTAGATCATGTGAGATCAGTAGTGGCCCAGATATGAAAAGTGACTCATAGTGAAAAGAGAGAAGTTGAACAGCCCCAGTCCCCATGGTCAGTCTTAAGTACTTACTGTTAATTTTAGGCGAGACCATCTTCCATCCTGAGTATTACCACGACCAGCAGGCATCCTCAGAAAACAGTTAATGCATGCTTCTTTGTGTCATGCACTGTGCCAAACACATTGCATATAAACTTCACAAAAACCCCATGGGGTACAGATGTTGAGGACACACCATGAATTTGCAAATAGTAGATATAGATTTCATTTCCCATCCATGGGCTCCAGAATATGTGCTCTTGACACCTCCACCACAATGCCTCTGAATCCTGCTCTTCTGTTTTCTCTGCTTAACTTGCTCATCGTATACCTTTTTCACCTCCAATTTCATCTCCCTGCACAGATTTCCACTTTATGTGACTCCTTCTGTTGCCAATTCAAGATAAAAACATTGGTTTATTTAACACTAGTGCATTCCTGCTAGGAAACCTGGTTCTTCAATCAGGGACACATGTGCTTATGAATTAGGAGTTAAGTTCTGCCTTGAATGTGAGCTTTGAAAATAATATATTTATGAAACTTATAAAAGTCACTTGGGCATAAATTAATCTGTGTTTTAACATCTATCTTATTATTCTGTGTCAGTGGTTTTTAACATTTCTGGGGTGATACAGAATCCTTGAAGAAGTTGGTGAGGCCAAGAGATCTCTATGCAAAAGGAGAGGAAGCAGTGCATGTAAACAGAATTTTCATAAAGCTGAAGGCAGTTGGAATCCCAACCCCCTTCATGGGGTCACAGGTTAACCATACCTGATCCATGGTGTGAGCTGTATTTACCCACACGCAGTAACTTGGCAAATGCCATAAGCTTATTACTATATTACTTTCTGAAAGACATTTGAACAATGAATGAGTAATTGAAATAAAGGGCAATGTATACTTGGGGTTTTGAAAGGCCACTCTGCCTCCTTTCTTCCATTAGTCTTTGACCTTTCCTTGCTGCCCTTCTTTACGCAGGTCAGTTTTACTGAGTCTCTGTAGTTAAAAGGACCAGCTCTAATTGTAAGGAAAGGTCAGAGCCTAACCCTGGATTTCCTATACTTGTCCTAATATCTATTGAAGGAAACAAAAGATCTGCTGCAGTTAAAGAAGGGTCAAGACAGAAAAGTTAGTTAAATGATTAAATCAAAAAGCAGTCATTAATTTTAAAATAATTGCTAGGAAGAACCAGGGCACCCTGTAACATTAAATCAGAAAGAGCTTGGGATACATCATTCCTAAGGCCAACTCCTTTCCTGTAATGGGTCAGTCAGAAAAGTAATTGTGTTCTCTCCATTTGGGTTATATAATATGCTTGCCAAAATGCTTTAACATTTATTTAGTTCTCAGGAAACCATGAATACCACATTTCAGATCTGTGGAATACTTAAAATACTACCTTATATTTTAGGTGAAGTTAGGTTTGCAAAATAACAGACTCATGTGAATAAACATATTTAGTTAATTAAATGAATTTCTAAGTTATATGTTTACTATATGGTAACACGAGCACAACTTCACTTTATGTTGCGTTATTAAGGAAAAGTGATTTAGGATTTTCTTCCAGCTCTGAAATATGAGCATGAGTCTGTGTTTCTGAGAGATTAAAGCATACAAGTAATGAAATACTGATTTAGTCATCCATTGCTAGCTTTTTTTTTTTTTTTTTTTTTTTTACTCTGTAATTGAATAAAATTATTCTCAAGAGACTGGACATAGTTCTTTGGAGACATACTTAATATATGTCAGTTTGCATGTTTGGCCATAAAACAGAATTATCATTATGAAATAATTAGATTTGACACTTACTTGGGGGACCTTTCAAGGATAGTAATGAATAAAACTGGAAAGCCCAGTGATTTGGTATCCTGAAAATTTTTTAAGTCTCTTTCCTTTATCACCATTCAGCATTCATCTCAATCTTGCTTTGAGCAGAGAACGCACTGGAAGCTTTGGTCATGGAAAGGACAGCAGATCCCTAACAGTAAAAATCTCACTTCTATAGTGGAAGGGGATCATGATCCAGGTAGAATGTGCTTTCAGAATTAAAGAGAAGGAGACCTCTTACCTGGTCAGGAGAATCAGAGTCACATCATGAGAGAGGCTGTACTTGGATTTGACCAGCAAAGAAAACTGACTTTGATAAAGAGAATGTAAGATAGGAAGGGCATTCAGGGTTCATGAAAAGGGAAACTAAAGGCAGAAAATAGGACAATGTGGAAAAATGCACCCAGAAGAGGAAGAATAGAAAATTATGGGGAGAATTCTGGGAAGGAGAAACTGCAGCATTGCCAATAGGAGAGTGGTATAATAGAAATCTATAAAAGCTAACTGTGCAATAAAGTGAAAGGGCTTCAATTCTGACTCTAGAAGTATATAATTTGTCTGAAATGCAATTTTAAAGGTCATTTTTGGAAGGGAATGGTGTCATGAGGATAATAATATCTGATATTTGTTGAACACTTATTTTGTGCTAGGTACTTTGCTAAGAATTTTCATGTTATTTTATGAAATTCTCATGGAAAGTTTTAAAGATATATAGTATTACCCCTGTTTTATAGAAGAATAATTTGTAGTTTAGAGACATTGGTTAAATTGCCCAAAGGTAACTAAGTCACATACAAAATATAATAAATGGCAAAGTCAGGGTTTAAAACCCCATCCACTTGATTCCATAGTCTAATTCATTTCATTTACTGTATCATGATCTGACTCAGGTCTTAGGAAATTCGTACGTAAATGTTTTATTTTTCTAGGTAGATTCTACACTTGCCAGAAACAAAGATAGCCTCTCTTATTATTGAGGCTATCCCACACCACCTTAACTAGATGCTAAATATGTTATCACTCAAGAAGAAATTGTCAGCTGGGTACGGCGGTGCACACATGTAATCCCAGTGGCTCAGGAGACTGAGGCAGGAGGATCCTGAGGGTGCAAAGACAGTGTTAGCAACTTAGTGAGGCACTTAGCAACTCAGGGAGACCCCTATCTCTAATAAAATATAAAAATAAAAAAAGGGCTGGTGGCGTGGCTCAGTGGTTGAACACCCCTAGGTTCAATCCCCAGTACCAAAAAATTTAAAAAAAGAAAATGGGCTAAGGAACTGAACAGACACTTCTCAGAAGATGATGTACAATCAATCAACAAATATATGAAAAATTGTTCAACATCTCTAGCAATTAGAGAAATGCAAATCAAACTACTCTAAGATTTCATCTCACGCCAGTCAGAATGACAGCTATCAAAAACACAAAAAACAATAAATGTTGGTGAGGTTGTGGGGAAAAGGGCACATTCATACATTGTTGGTGGGGTTGCAAATTGGTGCAGCCAATCTGGAAAGCAGTATGGAGATTCCTAGGAAAACTTGGAATGGAACCACCATTTGACCCAGCTATCCCATTGCTCAGTCTATACCCAAAAGACTTAAAAACGGCTTACTACAGGGACACAGCCACATCAATGTTTATAGCCACACAATTCACAATAGCTAGATTGTGGAAACAACCTGGTGCCCATCAATAGATGAATGGATAGAGAAACTTTGGTATATATACACAATGGAACATTACTCAGCACTAAAAGAGAATAAAATCATGGCATTTGCAGGCAAATGGATGGAGCTGGAGAAAATGATGCTAAGTGAAGTCAGCCAATCCCAGAAAACCAAAGGTTGATTGATTCCTTTGCTATGATGATACTGAATTATAATGGCAAAAAGGGGGGATGAGAGGAATGAAGGAATATTAAATAAAACAAAAGGGGGGAGGGGCAAGGGAATAGAAATAATGGCAGAAGGAGTTGGACATCAATATACTAAGTGCATGTATAAAAGCTCAAATGGTATGAAAATACTTTGTGTAAAACCAATGACTTGGAAAACTGTGCTCTTTATATGTAATATGAAAGGAATTGCACTCTAAAAGCATGTATAACGAATTAAATTAAATTTATAAAAAAAGAAATTTTCATCCAAAAAAAAAAAAAAAAGAGAGAGAAATTGTCAACTGTTATGATTTTGATATGAGGTGTCCCCCAAAAGGTCCTGTGTTAACTCAGGAGGTGAAATGATTAGATTATGAGAGCTATGATCTAATCAGGTGGGTTAATCCATTTGATGGATTAATAATTCAAATGGACTAATGAGTAGTGACTGTAGGCAAGTGGGATGTGACTGGAAGAAGTGGGTCGCTGGGGGCTGGCCTTGGGAATTATAATTGCTCCTGACTCCTCAGGCTCACTCTCTGCTTCCTGGCTGTCATGAACTGAGCAGCTTTCTGCCACCATGACTTGCCATGATGTTCTGTCACACCTCAGGCCTAGAGCAATAGAGAACTACACCTCTGAAACCATGGGCCTGTAAGCTACCTGGTACCGTAAACCGGGATAAAAACTCTCGGGGGCAGAGTTAAGCTTTTACTACTTTTACTTCTACTTTCTTAGAGCTTAGAGAGGGAAAGAAAGATTTTTTCTTAGTAGCTTAGAGTAGCTTAGAGTAAAGAAAGATAGAGCTTAGCTTTTCTTCTTAGCTTAGAGTAGAGTAAAGAAAGATAGAGCTTAGCTTAGAGCTTAGAGTTCTTAGTTAGAAAGATAGAAAGATAGAGCTTAGCTTAGAGAAAGATTAGAGCTTCTTTCTTCTCTCTTCTTTCTTCCTTCTTCTTTCTTCTGTCTTCTGTCTTCCTTGGGAGCCTCGGCCTAACTCTGACCAGTCATTACTTCTTCTATCTGGTTTCTCTTCTGTAACCGCTCTGCCTACGTTCTGGCCGCTCTGATTCTTCTGACCGACCAAGTGACTGCCCGGCTGACTGAATTCTCCGTTCTCCTAACTTGGACCGCTTTCACCCGGTTATATACCTTCAGCTTTTCGGGTGCCTACAGGTGCGTCACATACATATCAGGTGGAACTTATGGCTTCCAGCTAGCTACAACAGCCCTTCCTAATTAGGGCTCCTTCATGGGCCAAAAGAAAATTTCCCTCTGTTAAGTTGTTATTATTAGGTATTTTGGTCACAGAAACAAAAATCTGACTAGCATATCAGCTAACATTGAAAATCCACTTGCTGTTTATTGATAGTATTTGCTTCATTTCACTGTGTGAGATAGGTGTGCTGACTTGCATTGGCTTGGTTGCTAGGTATTGATTGCAGAGTAATCATATATTTCACTGCTTTCTCTTAAGATCGAAACTATTTAGAAGACTTCAGAATGTATTTTGACTCTGTTTCTATGAAGAGTCTCACAATTTAGAAACTTCTGTGGATAATGTGATTTGTAATCCTGTCTTTAAGTGGCCACATGGCATCAGGCAGAAATGACCTGAAAAATAATAATGAGAACTCAACAAATATGTGGTTGTTTAATATGAAGTAAATATAAATTTGCCAAAATTGGAAACTGTTTTGCTGTTAAGAAGTACCTCTTTTTCTGACTCAGTGAAAGATCGCTTCAGTTTTCCTATCTGTAAAATGGCATAGTCTATGTTGTTTATGGTTAAGTCCATGCCATTAAGAATGTAAAGCCAACTTTCTTACTAAACTACTTTAAATCAAAGATGAAAGCTGTGTCAGAAGTTTAAATTGGCATTAAATATCCATTGAGGTTTAAACTGATAATGGGAACCACTTCTTTACTTGCCTGTATGTGAACTTTGATCCTCAAAGATGAAAGACTCTTCAAGTAAATGCTTGATAGCCTCTCATTTCCCTCCATACTCTATTCCCACTTTTTTATGGTTTAATGTCTGGGCAAGAAAATAAATGTGGAATTTTGAAATATATTGACATAGGAAGTATCATTAGCATCATGTCTCAGTAGAATCTTGAATGTTTTAACAGGATTTAGATAATGTGATGAATCAGAATCAAGGTCATCACCCAAAAATACACATCTATGCTTTTTACATTTACACATATGTATGTGGGGGGGATTTCTGTCTAAGTGGCCACATTCCATAAGAGAACTTGTTTTTGACTTTAAAGTATTTTAAAATAAAGAAGTTAGAATCATTTCAGTGAAAACGATATGAAAAGTTGTAGGTGTAGAAGAGAAGGGACCTACCCAAGATACTTTTGCAGTTGTTATTTAAGGTGGGCAAGACTTGAAAACTTCTACTATTTGCCAGCTGGTCACTTAGGTGGCCTCTTGGTGGCCATTCGTGTCGCTCATGAACTCTGGTTTTAGAGAAGAGCTGCAGGGTTTGGGTATGCCATGTATGCTGGTTGTTTGCCTTCTTCTCTCATTGGATTATGATCAGAGTCTGGGTGGAATGTGTGCTCTTCGGCACCTCTCTGTGCTGACACTAAGCTTTCTGCCTAAGGGTTTTAGGTAAAAAGATGATGAATAATTTTTTATTCTACTTTTCGTCTGATTCCAGGGAAGATGTATATATAAAACTAATCAAGTGAATCCTAGCCCACACTAGAATCCTCATATTGAATAAAGAATTGGTGATTTTATGTCTGCATTGGGTTATGTCTCTAATGGTTCAATTTGAGTTAAATAAACCCCTCTGTTATTTCAATGAATCATTAGAGAATCTAGTTACTCTTTCTGTTTTCTATTCCACTTTCTCTTCTCAAATCCATCATAGGTACAAAAGATCAAAAACAGAATTTTTTCATTAGTTTCAAGATGGTTTTATAGCTGTTTCAAGCAAAAACAGCTAAATAATGCTTACTAAAGTCCTTGCACTGACATATATATTGCCTGACTCAATGCAGCAATATTTTGAAGCTGGAATTTTTTATCCCCATTTTATCAATAAGTACACTAAGACTTGGAAAATTTATATGACCTCCTAATTCTGGATAGGTAGTAAATTCCAGAGGTTTTTCTCTACATGTCTTAGAATGCCATGATTTCTTAGTTCTAAGATTTTGTAATACATGCCACTTCATATGACTCGGAGTAATTGTGAAAATAGATATGCAGTGGAAACTTGTGAATTAGAAAAACCATATAGCCTATTTATATAGCATTTTTGAGACTACATACTAACCTTATAAAATATGATTGCATTTGCAGATAATATTGAGGTTGGTTTTATCACTGATATTATTGAAAAATACAAACTTAAAAAGCTCATATGGTCTGATTTTCTAACCCTTACCCTGAACTGGTTTGTTATTTATCCAGGATCAAGTAGTAAAGGGAAATTTTAACTGTTAGCTATGTTTCCATTCCTTTAATTTTTATCCCTTTCTAAAAAGTGAAATCTGATCTAGTGACTAGTGTAAGTATTTAGGTTCAGTTTGAAACTGCACTCTAGGTTCTCTGGACCATAGCTTATGATGCATCAGCAATGAAGTGTTAATACATGCCCAAAGTGCCATTTGACCTTTCCGAGGTCTTATATCCAGCCTACTCCAAAGTTATATTTTGAGATGTTAATTCATCACAGTATTTCTTTCACCCTTACTTACTTTAGTTAGTTCAACTTTTAGTTAGTTTATCATTCCTTGGGGAATGTGGTTCTAGGGCAGTGGTTCTCCCCCTGTCATCCCTAGACAGCACCGTCTGCACCACCTGAATCAGAAGCTTGGAATCGGAACCAACAATCTTGTTTTTAAAATGCCAGCTGATGATTCTAAAACACACTATAGTTTGAGAACCCTCGTTCTGGGGATGTGCTAAAACAATATAGACATTACAAATAGGTATTTCTGTGGTTTGTGCAATGTTATTTTTTTTCTCTTAGTCATTTAGAATTGGATGAACACCTCCATATGATTTTCATCACCCTTATTATCCACATCAATAGATTTTTAAGTTTAGCAATTCTACTTCTAAATCTTTCTCAAGGACTAATTTTTTTGTTTTTTTGTTTAACAATCACTAGGTGATAAGGTCAGTGCTCTGGTTCCATAACTGATCAAATGCCCCTGTGTTTTTTTAATTTTTTAATTTTTTTGGTAAGGGGGATTGAACTCAGGGGTACTTGACCATTGAGCCACATCCCCAGCCCTTTTTTGTATTTTATTACAGACAGGGTCTCACTGAGTTGCTAAGTGCCTTCTCATTGCTGAGGCTGGCTTTGAACTCGCAATCCTCCTGCCTCAGCCTCCCAAGTGCTGGGATTACAGGCATGTGCCACCGCGCCCGGCTTGTATTTTTTAATCTAAAACATTTTAGATTATCACTAAAATATTTCTCTCACCCTGTCATCCTTTCTGAAATTAAAAACGAAACAAAGCAAACAGTTATTTACTTCATCAAAGTCAAACATCTCCTCCTAAGATCGCTGTATTTAAAACCTGACTTTGCAGCACCATCACCCTTTTTTAAAAAAACCTGTTTTGTAGCCATATTGAGATTTGAAAGTATATCCTGTTTTGTTGTGTTTTACTGTTTTTCTGTGTTTTCTTCAGTTTTGATGTTGTTTAGTCCTGCTGTAGTTTACTCTGGTATATATGTTCTCACATAACATGGTCATCTAGTAGAACTATTAAATTCATTCACATTTTTATCTGAACATACATGAACATTTGGGAAAGTCTGAATATAGATAAAATATGTAGAAGAAAGCAACAGTATAGTATTATCATTTCTGTATTCCTGGTCCTATATTTTATCATCTTTCTTTGTAACTTTAACTATATGTTATACTTAGTTTTACATAGTGCTTTTAATTTAAAATATTTATGCTATTAAAATTTTGCTTTTAAATACAATTGTATTGACTTCAAAATAGCCTAGTATGAAGGCTTCATAGTTATTTAATAAGAGTTCTTCAATACAACATGCAGGCTATTTCCTCACATGCAGAAGAGGGGAGAACTCTTGTAAATATTGATTCTAAGAGCATCTTTATATGTCAGCAGTTTACCCATAGTTTTGGTTTTAAAATAGATTCTCAGAAGTGAAGTTATTCTGTTTAATTTTATGAATATTTAACTAAAAATTACTCTTCATGGGTCATTTAGAAAGAATTATATGTTTTCTTGCTATAAATCTACTTGAAGGCTTTCTTTGACAACCAATTTTTATATGTCATTGGTGCCATGAATGTTTTTCTTGATGTTTTCTAATAATATTTCATGCAAGAATTTTACCATTTCAGTAGAAGGAGTTAATAAAAATCATTTTAGGGACTGTGTAATGTTCCATTTGAGTATCAGTATTTAATCATCTTAATTGTTTTATACTTTTAGTTATTTTGATATGTCTGTTAAAATAGTTCTTTATGAACATCATTATGCAAATGTACATTTCATTTCTCTTATTACCTTCTTATAATAGTCTCCAAGAAGTGCATCAAAGGGTATGAACATAAATTAAAGCTCTTTAAACATCATGCCAAAATTGTTTCCAGAATGGCTTGCCAATTTATACTGTGAACACGGTATGAGAATATCTTGATTCAGTGCTCCCTTTTTAGCACTAAAGATTATAATGTTTTAATCATTGCTAAGTTATAGGGAAAACAGTATTTTAATTTGCATTTCTTTGATTAGTTGTGTTTGAATATTTTCATGTTCATTAGTCATTTGAATTTCTTCTAGGAATTTTCTGTACGTAGTCATTGCCAATTTCTAAGTTGTGGTTGTACAGTTTATACTTGGTGTAATATATTGTATTATATTTTGATGATTGTTTTTTAAACAATATGAAAATTATTCCTTTTTTTTTTTTTTGCTCTGTTGGGGATTGAACCTTGAACCTAGGGCATACCCTACAACTGAGCCCTATCCCAACCCCAACAATTATTTATAATTTTCTTAACATTTTTGAGAAGTTTCTCTTCAAAGCTAAATTAAATGGAGGTATTTCTGCACCTCATATTTGAAGGGTGTGCTTATTAAGCAAATTATAGGCCATGGGGTAGAAATTCTATTTTAATTTGTAGATATTGTAGACTTAGGATTTCTTTAAGCAAGAGTAAAAGACACAGTAAGCTTCCACATGAGAAAGAACAGAGATCTGGGAAAGTATCATAGATCAGGTTATGACTGAGAAAGGAGATGGTCATTTAGGAAGCTGACCACAGTTGGGGAAAGATTACCATTGCTTCACCTAAAGCAAGAGGAAAGTAGAGGAATCAAGACGTACTCTCAAAAGATGATAGTTCTTTTTCATATATTGATAACCTGGTTATTTTGGCTTCCTAAACTCTCTCATATTTTAATTTTGTATGCTTCTTTTAGATTTGGGAGTTTCAAATTTGACATTACAAAATCTATAACTATTTCTATGATAATTTTTCATCCTTTTAAATAATGGAACTCCCCTCTGTTGAAATATTTAATAAGCATTCAAGATTATACTCTTGAAATGTCATTTAATGTTTTATATTTGAACTTTTAAATCTCCTGGAATGTTGCTGTTTTATATTATAATAATTTACAATATTTTCTTTTTCTTCCAATTGTTGAGATATTATCTTAGAGCAGAGATACTTTGCCTTTCAGGAATAAACTGAATTGCCAGGCTATACTTAATTATCATTGTTTTTTTCCAGCCATTTTATAGAAAGTTATCTTCCTTAGAGAATATAGGTGACTAATTTTTTTGTTTTCTCTTGATTATTTTTGTGTTTATGTAGGTAGGAAGAACAGCTGATTTGTACATCACATCTCGAGTTACTGCTTTTCATTCTCAAATATTTTCATCAAAACTTTTTTGAGAGCCGGGTGTGGTGGCGCACACCTGTAATCCCAGCACTTGGGAGGCTGAGGCAGGAAGATTGCGAGTTCAAAGCCAGCCTCAGCAATGGCGAGGCACTTAGCAACTCAGTGAGACCCTGTCTCTAATAAAATACAAAAAAGGGCTGGGGATGTGGCCCAGTGGTCAAGTGCCCCTGAGTTCAATCCCTGGTACCAAAAAAAAAAAAAAAAAAAAAAAAAAAAACCACTTTTTTGAGGACAAAAATGTAGTAAATTAATAGCAGGCTCTTTGAGTATCTCTTGTTCACTATGTATCAGGAGACAGATTTTTTTCCTGGATGTTTTACAGAGGAGCAGGTTGGAAGTATTACTGGTAGAGTCGCTTCCATTCTCAGTGAAGGAAGTAGAACAGACCCTGGCCAGATTTCTCAGACTTCCCCAAGAGAGGAAGGATGTATGGCTGGCTTTGGGTATTTAGAAGGACCCTATAGACACCTACAGTCTATGAAGAAAAGAAATACAGGTAGAAAGAGCTAGGAACAAGAAGCATGATCAATGTGAGGATAATTGGAAAACTTGACTGAAATTAATGCATGATTTTAATTAACACACACACACACACACACACATACACACACACACCATGCTCTCTGATGCAATAATTCACATCAAATACTGTAGAACTTGGCAATGGGTCCTTTACAATGAGAAGGAATGAGTTAAAATCCTGTGTCCTCCAGTTATTTTATGGGAAATAAAACCTATTCCCAAATATCTTAATTAGTGCTATTAATATGGTAATAATACCTATCCCTATAGTTTGTAAGGCTTTAGAATGTGGCCTAGAAAATAGTAAGTTTTCAGTAACCTAAAACTGTTTGGTGATGGTAATTCTATGAAAATTAATGTACCAGTTCACTACTTATAGTAAGAATTCACTAGGAGGAATGGAGAAGAGAGCACAGATTTGAAATAGTAACTTGATTTCACCTGAAACAAAGAGTAGGTCTGAAAACTTTTAGAAAAGGGGAATGTATGTATAAAATAAGTTTCTGTTTGTTAGAATCAAAAGACAAATACCTAATTCAGAAAATAGTTTTAATTTATATAAAAAAGCTTTCAAAACATAAATATATAACCATGTCAAGAATGTGAAATGTGGGGCTGGGGTTGTTGCTTAGTGGTAGAATGCTCAGCCTAGCACATGTAAGGTCCTGGGTTCTATCCTCAGCACCACATAAAAGTAAATAAATAAAATAAATGTATATTTAAAAAAAAGAATGTGAAATGTGCCAATAAAGAAGTGGAGAAAGAGAATGAATGTGCTATTCCCATATTTATACAAACACAATTCAAACTTCCTAATAATCTAAGAAATACAAACATAAATCATACATTTTTCTCCCTGAAATTGACAAAAAACAGCTAATCCACAGTGTTGTTGAGAGTGGAAAAATGGGCTAGCTCATGGTTAATGGAAGTGAAAATAATACAAACTTTCTAGAAGGAAATTTGGCAATATCAAAACTTTCAAATATTTATGTATGCAGATTCTACTTATAGGAATTTTCACAAAAGAAAATAAGGCTCACATATAAAGATTCTTACAACTTTATAATTATGACTCATGTCAAACAATCTAAATTTTCAACAGCAGAGAATGGCTTAATGATCAGCTTATACATAATAATCCTATGCAACATCTCATGTTTTAATGGCATAGGAAATTATTCATGATATACCTTTTAATTGGCAAGATGAAAATAATTCAGTATTATTGTGAACCCAGTATGTACATGTGTACATATTTGCATCTGTGTGTATGTGTGTGTGTTTGGAGTATAAGTATATATGATGGGATGTTTAAGGTTTAACATGCATGTTCATGAATATGGGCCACTGTGAGAATATGGGTATGTGTGTGGGTGCATGTGTGTGTGTTTAAGGGTTGTGAATATGTGTTTGTGTTTATGGGTGTTTTCTTGGATCAATGAATATTAAAGATAAAAAAATTCAAATATATCAAAAAGATTGTAATAACTATGACTGAATAGGTGGGATTAATTTTCTTCCATTTTTTCCAATTAATGTGCTTCCATGTATTTCATTATTCCTGAATAAATATTGTTATAATTACTTACAAAATAGTCTCATAAGTATAAAGAAGTACCTTTAATCATTAAAAAAATAAAAAAATCCTAATAAATGGAGTAACAAAGTCTAACTAACTTGAATAAACTTATAAGATGGATGAATTTTAAAAGCAGAAAATAGACAAGCAGCTATTTGTATACATTTTTAATATATCATGGGAACGCTTCATATGAAGTGTGAAGTTTTACTTTGAACTAAATAATATTAGTGTGAACTCTTCTGTTTTCTCTCTCAGTACATTTTTATCCATTTTACACAACATAAAATGTCTTATGGATATTTTACACTAGAGCAAGTTAAACTGGATAGTTTCAGGATTTATTTTTGGTTTATAAGAGATCCTTTATGCCTCAATGTAAAATGGAAGTATTTCAAATATTTAAACAGGTGCTGTTTGTTCATTAATGATTTGAAGTGTTAAGTCAGGATTTATTTAACAGCTCACTCAGGAAATAGCAAAAAAAAGATCAGAGTTTAATCCTCCAGACCGGAGACTCTCTCAAATTGTGTTCAGAGATGTTAATGGGTATTCTGGGGAAAAAAAAAAAAAAAAAATATATATATATATATATATATATACATATATATATACATACACACACACACACATATATATATATATATAAATTAAAGATTATATGGCAAATAAGGTGGGAAAATGCTGTCTACTTTAATCCTCCCATTCATTTTTCAGCTCACATTAGCTCTTTGAGGTTCCTCACTTTTTAATTTACTTTTATTTTTTTTTTTTTAAATTTTCTTTACATCTAGGTGCAATTCATAAAAACCAAGATAGTACATATTAATTGGTTATCATGTGTCAATACATTGTGTAAGGTTTAGGTGAAGTTATACATAGTTATCTCCTCAAACATTTATTAATTGTAAGTTAGTACCCATTAATCAAGTTTTCCCATCAAATAAATAAATTCTTATCCCCACCCCTCCCTGCCTTTTGGTAACTACCATTCTACTCTCAGTTTTCCACATTTTCAGATTCCACAAATGAGTAAGATTATTCAGTGCTTGTCTTTCTTTGTTTGGCTTATTTCACTGAAAATAACAATGTCTATTTTCATCTGTGTTGTCATGAAATGATAGAATTTCATCCTTTCACATAACTGAATAATGTTCCACTATATGTATTACCACATTTTCTTTATCTGTTCATCAGTCGATGGACACTTAGGTTGTTGTGAATAGTGCTGCAATGAACACACAAGTGCAGATGTCTCTTTGACATCCTGATTTTTATTTGCTTTGGACAAATACATTAGTGGGAATGCTGTATCATATGGTAGTTCTATTTTTATTTTTGTTGTGGAACCTCCATGCTGTTTTTCCTAATGGCTATGCTAATTTCTATTCACATTAACAGTGTACCAGGGTTCCCTTTTCTCCACGTCCTTTCTAATACTTGTTACCTTTTGTCTTTTTCCTAATAGCTATTCTAACTCAAGTATTATCTCATTGTGGTTTTGGTTTGCATATTCCTGATGATTGTGATGGTAAGCATTTTTTATATACTACTAGCTGTTGATATAACTGCCTTTGAGAAATACCTATTAAGACCGATTGCTCATTTTTTAATTGGCTTACTTAAAAAATATTGCAATTACGTTGAGTTCCTTATATGTTCTGTATATTAACCACTTTCAAATATTTCTCCACATCTCTAGGTTGTCTCTTTATAGATTGTTTCTTTTGCTGTACAGCAAATTGTTTGTTTCCTATGCTTTTCGAGTCTTATCCAAAAAATCCTTAGTTTGTCCTAAAGTGTTTCCCTTGATTTCTTCGAATACTTTCATTATTACGTGTCTTAAATGTAGGCCTTAAATGCATTTTGAGTTGATTTTTGTAACTGATGAGAGAGAGGGGTCTAGCTTCATTCTTTTGCATGCAGAGATCCTATTTTCTCAATACCATTTATTGAAGAGGAAATCTTTTTTCCAATGTATATTTGTGGCACCTTCATCGAGAATCAGTTGAAGCAGGGCGCGGTGGCGCACGCCTGTAATCCCAGCACTTTGGGAGGCTGAGGCAGGAGGATCGAGTTCAAAGCCAGCCTCAGCAATGGTGAGGCACTTAGCAACTCAGTGAGACCCTGTCTCTAAATAAAATACAAAAAAGGTCTGGGGATGTGACCCAGTGGTCGAGTGCCCCTGAGTTTAATCCCTGGTACCACAAAAAAAAAAAAAAAAAAAAAAAAAGACTCAGTTGACTGTGTAGATTTACTCCTAGACTTTCTATTGTGTTGATTGGTCTGCATGTCTTTTTATGACAGTACCCTGCTATTTTGATTACCACAGATGACTTTGGCTATTTTGGTTTTTTTTGTTGTTGTTGTTCTTCCATACAAATCTTAATATTGTTGGTATTTATTTAGGTATTGCACTGAGTCTGTTTATTTATTTGGCAGTAGTTTGATTATATTGATTGACCAGTTTATGAACACAGAATGTGTTTCCATTTCCTTGTGTTTTTGTTGTTTGTGTTCAATTTCTTTAATCAATGTTTTATAGTTTTTATTATAGAGATCTTCACCTCTTTGGATCATTTTTATTCTTAGTTTTTTTTCTAATTATTGGAAATGAGATCATTTTCTTGATTCTTTTACAAATGATCTGCTATTGGAATAGAAAGGCATTGCTGAGTTTTGCATCTTAATTTTGTATCCTGAAACTTTGCTGAATTCATTAGTTATAAGTTGTTTTTCTTGTTTGTTTGTTTTTGTTTTTTTAATGGACTCTTTGGGGTTTTCTATTTATAAGACCTTGTAATCTCCAAATTGTGACAATTTTACTTCCTCCTTTCTGATTTTGTTGCCTTTTATTTTTTTTGCTTCACCTGTTTACTCAGGAAAGGACCTCCAGTACATTCTTTGATAAAAGTAGTAGGCATATTTATCTTGTTTCAGATCTTATATAACATTTTCACTTTTTTTTTTTTTGTACTGGGGATTGAACTCAGGGGCCCTCAACCACTGAGCCACATCCCCAAGCCCCCCTTTTTTAAAATTTTTTATTTTATTTGAGACAGGGTCTCACTGAGTTGCTAAGTGCCTCGCCATTGCTGAGGCTGGCTTTGAACTCATGATCCTCCTGCCTCAGCCTCCCCAGTGCTGGAATTATAGGTGTGTGCCACCATGCCTGGCTATAACTTTTTTTTGCTATCAAAAATCTCTAATTTTTCAAATCCATACCAAATTCCTTTGGCTTAATAAAACATTTTCTGATTATCTCATATTTAAATAAGTACTTTCTTTTTCTCATGCAAGTTTCTGTTTAATTTTTTTTTTTGATGGTACCAGGAATTGAACCATTGAACCTAGGAACACTCAACCAGTCACATCACCAGTTCATCTTTTATTTTGAGACAAGTTGTCACTACTTTGCTTAGGGCCTCTCTAAATTACTGAGGCTGGCCTTGAACTTATAATTCTCCAGCCTCAGCATCATGAGCTGATGGGATTATATAGGTATGTGCCACCATGCCTGGCTGTTTATAATTTTTTCAAAGCCTTTTACATCCACCTGATTGTAAACTCCTTAAAAGGAAATGCAATCTTCTGTAAATTTATCTTCTAATTTAGTAGAGTTTCAGAGCAAGCAACATTAGTAGATATACTCAATCTTCCAAGTTTATCTAGAAATCTTAAATATCACCTTTATAAATATGTAAAAATTTAGCATTGTAGGTCATTGCACATAGTTTGGATAAGCACTAAAGGCCAATTGTCCCTAACATCCACTTCATATTTACTTCAGTAAAGTGATTTTTCTTCCTTTTTCTCATATAACTTTTCTTTGATCCTCAACAGTAGGTTATGATTTTGTCTCTAAGAAATAAAGACCTTTCAACTCCTAATGAACAAACATACCCAAATAATGCTTATTAATATGTGATTAGATGCATAGTGGTTGTATAACACATTACCTGTCAAACATTTAAACTGGAAAAAAAATTGCAGGCACCCACACAGAATCTGAATATGCAGAGCTCTAACTACCAATTTACAGGACACAGGTTACTGGGGAACCTCATAAATGACAGAGCAGAATGTAATCAGCAGAACCTAGGCAAATAGAACTAGGCATATAGATGAGAGAATATGTATAGAACAATCCTTTTCCTTCAACAATAACAAAAAACAATTTGAAAGAAAAGAAAAAAAGCCTGAAACTTAAAAGACATAATATCTGGTGAAAGCAAACTATAGAAATAAATGACAAAAGATAAATGCAGAAACTTACTGGATATTGAGGAATTGTTGCAACTTCTTTGGGTGTGATAAAGATATTGTTGCTATTTTTAAGAATTTGTATATATAAAAAAATTGGTACTGAAGTAGATTATTAGTTGGAATGATGCTGCTTGTGATGTCTTGGATTTGTCCACAGTTATCTAAGTGGAGTGAGGAAGGGCTATAGATGTAACAAGATTAGGACTGTATTCATGATGACTAAAGATGATCTGGATGCACTAGGTTCATTTGCCATTCTTTTACTTTTGTCTTGGAAATTCTTCATGAGAAGTACTAAAAACCATTAGAAATACTGCTTCAATACTTTTCAAAAGATAGTTTTGTCTGCTTCTGAAAAACTCAGAATTCAAAGTCCTTTGAATTTAAACAAGAAAATGACATTAAAAATGCCAGGGAACAATTTGGAATGCAGAGCTCTGAATTTGAAACTACAGTGTTTGCACTGAGATATGCATGCTGATCAGACCTTGCTATTGAAATATTCATAAATAATCCTAGATATTATGAAGATTTGCTTTATTTTAATTCCATGCACATTGTTATTCTAACAAAATATTCTAAGTGGCTACTTGTCTCATAGCGCACTGTGTCTCTATATGTTTTAGGGTATCCCAAAATGAATCCCCCAAAGCCTACTTTTAAAATAAATTCTTATGAGCCAACAAAGAATCCATTCTTCAGTGGCCACAATATCATGCAAAGGATACTTCTAAGTCCTTAAAACAGCAGATGTAGTCTAATATTTCCTGTCTCTGCAACCTTCTTAGTCTCCTCTGGCTTCCCCTTCTCCATTCCAGCCTATAGCCACTCATCCCTGGTGTGCTTTATGATTTCTGTTGTCTTTTCCTGGAAGGTTTCTAATGAACATAATTAGTTTTAATATTAATTCAGGTCGTATTTTGAAATTTGTCAAATGTGAAATACTCCTTCTTGTAGTCTTTGTTTAAAGTACCATGTTTCACATGAACATGGTGCTGCTGTCACAAACGCCTTTCCCATTCCTCTGTTCTTGCTTTTTTTTTTCCCCTGAAGCTTTCACCTGCATACCATATTTTACATATTTACCTTTTTTTAGACAACCTGTTTATTTATTCTTATCTTTCTCACCTCACCAAAATGAAAGCTGCATAAACCCAAGATTTTTGCCTAATTTATGGTTTGATCTAATATTAGATTACCTTGCACATTTTTAGTGCCCCATACTTAATGATTTAACTATTATCTGACAACTATTGGTTAAAATGTAACTGACAATTTTTTAAAAATGTCTCAAGTGGGGGCTGGGGCTGGGGCTCAGCAGCAGAACGTTCGCCTCGCATGTGTGCGGCCCGGGTTCAATTCTCAGCACCATGTAAACATAAATGCATTGCATTGTGTACAACTAAAGTAAATAAATAAATAAATATATTTTTAAAATGTCTCAAGTGTAATGATCATAAACTCTTATTCATCATTTTCTGCAGTTTGCTTTGGATGATAATTCCGAATCATATTATCAAGCATGACTGATGTGCAGTGTTCCTCTTGAGCATATATGAACAGGCACAGGAGCTATCAATTTCCTGGAAAAACTGTTGACAGCAGGGCACCAACAGTGCTGTATAGATTGGTGAACATTATTAATTTATTTTTCCAACTTTAAAAGTTACATGATTTTAAGGTATTTAATTTGATGTTTTGATATACATATATAATTGGTGAAACAATTACCATTATCAAATTATTTAACATATCTATCACCTCACATAGTTGCCAAATTTTATGTGAGGAGAGAACACTTAATCTCTACTCTATTAGCAAATTTCAAGTATATAGTATAGTATTAGTAACTGTACAGATGTAGAAAGAGGAGTCGGGGGGAGATTATTTTGCTTACTCAAAATAGGCAAACAAGAGAGTACAGAGTCATAAGATCATTTGCCTGATATAGTTGGCCTCAGAGGAAGGAAACAAAACAAAATAATAAAAAGACATGGTGTAGCTCATCTTTTCTCCATGCTCTGTCACAAATATTCAATAACTAAGGGGCATGAGTAGAGGAGATAGAAATCAGTTGATCATAAGCACATACTTTTCTTTTGATTTGAAAAATATGTCTGCAAGCATCTAACTTACTGGCCAGGTGATTTCTTTGAATTCTCAAACAATTATGTAATTTGTAAACATATTATTTTTCTATTTATTTTTTGTTTTATATTAATTGAATGAATTGATAAAGTAGGGATCCATTTTTTTTTTTTCTGATGTTAAATAGAATGCCTCCAGACCAAAAATTCTAGAACTATTTGCAGATTGCAAAGACAGGGGAATTGGTGCTGACAGAGAATAGAGATTGGTTATATAGAGGAGGATTGACCATATATATGAATACATTAATGATAATGAAATCCAGTTTTCACATTGTCAGAGGAGGATATTACAAATGCCAAAGTAGAGAAAACTCTATTAAGCCAGTAGTAGATTAATATTATTTTAAGTTGTGGTCTTAAATATATAGATATAAATATGTAAATGAATACAGATTTAAATATATATCTGAAGAGAGCAGTATAGTCATAAATGTCAAAATATGTGTGTATGAATGTATGCACACACACATACAAAATCATATACACATATACATGCAGGTATTTCATTGAGACAGCTGAGATCAGTGAAAACTATAACAGTGATTACACCCTTTCCCCAGATAGTGACTTCTAAATACCATTGTCTACAAAAACCAACTACAACTCCTTAGAGAAATGGATGATTCCATTGGGAGGGTAGGAAAGTACAAGATGAGTCTGGAACATGTTGAAAGGACATAAATTCTAGCTTGAAGGATATACTGTTTGAGTCAAGGACAGTAAGAACATCAAAGTATGATAGTAATAGATTTTAAATCATTGAATAAAATAGCAAACCATGACCCCATCCAGATAAAAATACATAAGTAAGTAATTTGAAGTTTCATGAGGAGCAGGACACATACAGTTTCAGAATATATCACATAAAATGCTCATTAATTACAAAGTGGGGAAACATGAGTTTACTGGCAGCATAAACCTGGCAGACACCCCCTTAAAGCATGTGATCAAAGTAAACTTCATCTTTAACAGGATTCATTGAAATCACGCCCTACCTGAGCCCATACACACAGCATTGCTTTGAGATGGCCCTACCAAGGTAAACAACTAAATCTAATTATGAGACAATATTAGACAAACTAAAGTTCTTCTCCAAAATAACTGGCTAGTCAGTCTCCAAAGTGTCAAAGTCATGAATGTCAAGAAGATTGAGAAGCTACTCCAGACAAGAGATTAAGCTGATATTGACAAGCAACTCATGCTTTTGAACTGAAGTCTTTTGCTACTAAAAATATTACTGAGACACTCTATGATTTCAAGTGGAGACTGATGATAATAAGGTATTGATGTTAATATTCTGACATTGATGGTTATATTTAGCTATGTAGGAAAATATTCATGTTTATAAAAAGTATAGTACTCAGAGTAAATGGGCATTATAGTGTTGGCAGTTTACTCTCAATATTTTAGAAAAATTAAAATTTTCATATTATACAAGTTTATTGATTTTTTTTTTTCATTTTAAACATTTATGGATTTTCTCCAAGTCAAATCTGTGGCTAAGAATCAATTTTTAAATTCGCCGTCTAAAATACATCAATACTTACGTAAAAATATTCTATAATGTCAGATTTGCTAAAAACTTACTCATTTTCTGTACTTGTCACAGTTCAATCAGAGACAGTCCTGACCCCCGAGTTCTACCAGTGTGTGGATCATGCTTTGAAGAATACTGCTCTAGATTAAATATTGTCCTTTTTGGTAAAACATAGATTTTTATTCTGTAAAAATGACTTCTAGGTGCTGCAAATGTTTGTAAAATCACACTAGATATTTTTGAGCATGTATAAGCATTATCCAATGGTTTCCTTAAAAGTTATTTAAGAAGATATACATATGTATACATGACCCTGTATTACTTTTTTATTCTATTTATGAAATAAACCCAAGTTGCTATATGTATAAGTCATACATGTCCAGTGAGGATTCTGGTGGGGGAAAAATGGTACATTCCATTCCAATGGTTTCCCCCCAAACAATTTCAGTATGGAATTCTTTCCTGAGATTTAGGAATGCTTAAGGGAAGCCTTTCAGGGGATGGTGAAGTGTCCTGTGATTAAGATCATCTCAAAGTCCTCACTATTCCCAGATCTAGGATAGCAAGGATAGTAATTCAACTATAAGAGGCAGATGAGATCTGACATCATGAAGAGTAACTGCCCAAGAAACATGGACCCAGACAGAAATGCAGTGAGGGTCATAGACGGACATGAATATCTCAACCTCTTCTTTTCTCTGTTTTCTGGATAGAGCTTCCCAATGGCTCAATCCAACTGCAATTCAAATGGCAAGGGAGCCTTTGTAATGCAGTGGATAGAGGTCAGCCTCTTTGGGGTAGAGAACTGAAGGGGAATAAAAAGCAGATCTCAAATGAACAAATGGAAACTAAACTACATAGCATTTTTTTTTAAAAAATGTTTTTTAATCAGGTTTAGTTGGTACTGAAACTTACTACTTTAAAATTTCTTCACAATTCATTCATGAAATTTGTGTCTAATTTACTATCTGTTGGTGCATTTTCGGGTAGAAGGACCGAAAATTAGTTCATTTAGTGAATGAGTCAAAATAAATTCTGCCACTTATTCTGTGTTCACATACTCAAATGTTTGGAAGGTTCCCTAAAGAATATCACACTGGCAGATGACAGGAAGCTAGATGAGGAGTAGAGTCTGGAAAGTATGTTAGGAGGTCATTACCATTTTTTTTTCCAGTTTAAAAAGGTTGAGGTCCTACAGAAAGGATACACAATTTCAGTTAGGAAAGACAAGTTCAAGAGATCTATTATACAGCATGGTGACTAGTTCAGTAGCAGTGTATTGTATTCTTGAGAATTGCTACAAGATTATATTTTAAGTGTGTTTATAATTAAATGATGGACATAAGAAGTGATCCCTGTTAATTGGTTTGATTTAGCCATTTCACAGGGCATACATATTTTAAAACATTATGTTGCACACCGTAACTATATACATTTTTTTGTCAATTCAAATCAATCCATCATGAATTTATTTTTAATGCTAAAAAAGAAAAAGGTTGAGGTACTAATATGATACTAAGGATGGAGAGATAGGAATGGGTTTGAGATGTATTCTCTATACACAAGCAGTCAGATATGTAGACTAGGTGATTTTTTTGTGTGATGTATTTAAGATCATTCCCAGATTTGGAGTTTGGTTGATGGAATAGTAACATATACCTATATAAAGCATAAGACCACAGTTAGTTTTACCTACACTGGGAAAATAGTGAAAGGTTGAGTCTTAAGCCAAATAAATATGAGGTGCCCATGGAGGCAGCTGATGTACACTAGAAAATGTGATACACATTTCTGGATTTCCAAAGCATGCTTATCTGAAGTCATGCCTACAGGAGTCATCAGCATTTAGGTATTAAAGACATTGTTATTATCAACATTGATACAGTTGTTATTAGCAGCCTCTACAAATTGAAAAAATCATGATATGCTAGGCTCTGGCTAAAATAAAAGAGGTTCATAGCTAGAACTCCTATAAGAAGATGGGTTCTGTAAGTGTAGAGAGATCGGAATAGACAGATCATTCCCAAACATTTGGAATATGGTTTTTGAGAGTGTGGGAGGGAAAAACATCTGCAAAGGAAAGAAGAAAGAACAATCTGATTTCTTTTCCAATTTGGGATGTACTTTTAATGTTCACTATTCTACTTTTTCTAGACTGCTTTTCCATTGGTCTGTAAATGGTTTACAGCTAACATAACATCTGGGTCATCGGGTCAGAAAACTTATAAGAAAAACAGCATTTAAGATTAGTACGAGAAAAAAATTTCATGCTTATAATAAAGCAGTCTGGTGACTCTTGTCATTGATTTCATAATTGACCATTTTTCTATTTTTGCTCTGAGTTTTATGAAATCCAGAGGAATATTGCATCTACACAGGTGAGTACAATATACACAGTCTACATTATTCTGCCATCAGCATTGTCTTTTTTTTTTTACCCCACCCGCAATGTCACACTTATCTGTTACTTCCACTGAATACATTTCCACAAGAAACCCTAGATATTGAACAGGTGGGATATTTTCTTAACTGAATAAATATGTCATCATGTAATACTGTTCCAGAAAACAGTTTTCTTTAAGCATCCTGGGATCACAAATTTGACCCATTTTAAATTTTAATTTGCAGTGTTTATCAAATCGATGTGGTATGTTTTATAAGAGTAAATATGGAAGATCTTAACATCGTGTTTAGTGGTCTCATGATATTGCTGCAGAAATAATGAATTCATTATGCTTTATCACTACAAGTTCAGTTCAGGAAATCCATTTACAGTGCATTGTTTTAAACAGTCTGAAAAATTTTTATGTTATCATATGCTATATCAATAAAAAATAAATAAATTGCTTTTAACCAACTCTCTGAATTTTTATATTTACTGTCTTTAAAAATTATAATCAATGGTAAGCAATACAGAACAGTTTTCTATTTCAATCTTTTCTCATCAGTTCCAGTACTAAGAGTTAATCATTTTTAGTAATTTTTGTGTAAGCATCTGCAAATTGTGGAAAATTATACACTTTGTACATATACTAGCATAATATATAGACGTGTGTGTTTTCACTTACACTATTTTCTGTGTACTTCTGTCTGTTCATAGAGATTCATATGAATATTTATTATGATTATATAATATTCCATTATATAACAAATGATTAGAAAACAAAATTCACGGTGGTGGAGTATAGGTGCAGTTCAAAGGGACTACACATGAACAAATGAAATCTCACAGAGGTTCATAAGATGCTCATTATGCCATGTAATAGTGAAAAAAAAAAATTGTCGTCTTAATGAGTATTAAGATCATAGACCTTTTTCAAAAAAAATTAACAAATCTATTACCAAAAATGATTAGTTATTTAGATATTTTGGAAATTAAATTATGTTAAGTTAGTAATTATACAATGAAAATACTTATAATTTTTATAGTTTGCTATTGAAGTGTTTTGTGCTGATCTCTGTGCTAAAGCACTCTTGTAGGTTGTAGGGTTATTACATAACACACTCCCTCTGACCCTATGAAGAGGAAATATCATTATTACCATTTCATTATTGCCCAGTATCAATATTCCCCAGATATAGAAACTGAGACATAGACCATACACTTTTCTCAAGACCATAGTTTGAAGGTGTCCTCCCCAGGAGTCCCTGAACCTGTGACCTCCACACTCAAAGTCTATGTCCACACCCTCCACACATCATTACCTCTCACATGATGACTCAAGTACAGAACAGGTCACCTACACAGTAAATGCTGTCAAAGGCTAAAGAGTGAGGTAAGGAAATGCATAAACTCCAGGGAGGACAAGGACAAGGTTGGCCAAGGCATGCCAGTACTTAAAGGACAGTGGTGGCATGTCCCAGGACAAACCCAGGTGATTCATAAATAGTCCATAGGACATAGTCCATTCAGACAATATTCAGGGAGTTTTTAGAGTGATGTGAGCTTAGAGATATAGAAATATGGAACTTTGGGGTTTATTAAATGGGGATAAAGAATTTCAAACCATGTCCAGTCATGGTGTTATGAGCAGTAAAGATAAATAAAGAGAATGGTATTTTAGGATACTTAGTCTTTCTATATTAAGTAAGATACATCAAAATTGAAAGACTATGGATCCAGGGAAGTCAGTAGGCAATTGGAAAGTTCTACAATATTCAATAGCCAATTAGAACCTGGTACAGGGCGGTGACCTTGTACATGGACAGGGCACTGAGAAGACTTTTCATAAACTCAGGAGATTTAAATTTGGAGGATTGCTTTTTTTTTAGTGGTATTTAAGGGTCTCTTTTTATCCCTAAAAAACCTTCACTGTAACATTTGGGCACCCTATCCATGTGCACTTTTTGTGCCTATATCAACTTCTATCAGCATGATTATGTCACTAATGGTTAGACTGATTCTAGTGCTTAGCACCCTGTCCAATAAAGCTTGTTGTATTTGCATAGAACACCAGCATTAATAATAATAGTACCTGTACCATGTTGGATAGCTTACAAAGTTATTTTCATTTACCTCTGAAATGAATCATGACTCCATCTACTTATCCATTTCCCCAGCTACTGCCAGAATTGCATTGATTTCTCACTGGTCCTTTCATTACCCACAGAGCAGAGGGAATGCTACTTTTCTAACAAAAACCTGATCATATCACTTACAGGCTTAAAACTCTTCTCTGCTTTCCATATTACCCTGACACATACAAAATCCTACAGGTTGTTGAACAGTCTGAGTGTGTCACTCTTTCCTGGTCTCACTCCTTAACCACAGGGCCTTTCTTTCACTTCTTTGAAAACTTAGAACTCTTTCAGGCTGTTCCAGTTATCTATTGGGATGAAACAATCTGCCCTCAAACACAGTGAGCTGAAACAATAGCAGCATTTGTTTTGTTCACAAATTTGTCACTTGGCAAAATTCAGCAAGGAGAGCTTACCTTTGCTGGTGCTCCTCAAAGGCTGGGAGCTGGAATCTTCTAAAGGCACAGTGTGCACTTCTCTGGGGGTTAATGCTGACTTTAGATGAGGTTGTCAGTGGACACACCTACATGTGACCTGGGCTTCCCCAGGAGGTGGCAGATGGCTTCCCAGGGTGCGTCTCCCAAAAGAGAGATCCAGGCAGAATCTGCCTCACCTTTTCTCACCTAGCCTCCAATGTCATTCTGCTAGTCAGAACAAATACGAAGACTAGCCCACGTCTAGCAGAAGAGAAAAGTAGACTCCTTCTTTTGATCATTTGTCAAATAATTTGTGTACATGTTTTGAAACCACCATTCATACCACTGGGCATATTTACCTGCCTACCCCATTCCTTAGAATGAGCTTGATTCTCCGCTCTTTGCTAACGTGTAGTTCAACTTTCAGTTTATCACATGTGTTTTCATGTCCTCTAGATCTCATTAGGTTTTATAATTAGACTTTCACAACATTCTATATCCTTTTGCACTTGTTGTAATTTGAAGTTATGTATTTATTTGGAGGTCATTAATGTTTGTCTTTCCTGTCAATCAGTCAGTAGGCTCCATGAGATCAAAGACTACTTCTATGTCATTCACGGTTACTACGGCAAGTCCTTGCCTAGAACCTGCATGTAATAGTTTTCAGAAAATATTTATTGAATGTGTGCTTCATGGAAACAGGCTTTTGTTAGTTTTTAATGTCCTTTCTCCTGTAGAGGAGTCTGGAATGCTGCTTTGTGCCCTCAAGAAATTTATTTTCCACTCATTAACCCTAAAACATATAAATTTTTTAAAATACAGGTAACCTTATTTTAGAAAAAGAAGTTCTTTTGGGGATTGAACTCAGGGGCACTCGAACACTGGGCCACATCCCCACCCCTGTTTTTTGTATTTTATTAGAGACAGGGTCTCACTGAGTTGCTAATTGCCTCGCCATTGCTGAGGCTGGCTTTGAACTCGCGATCCTCTTGCCTCAGCCTCCCAAGTGAGGGATTACAGGTGTGCACCACCGTGCCTGGCAAGAAGTTCTTAATGTCACAAATAACTTAATCATTCAGTCATCTTAATGATACAGAGGTTAAACAATTTCAATCTTCATGCTGTTACTCCCCGTTAATTAAAAAAAAAAGAAAAAGAAAAGAAAAGAAAAGAAAAAAGAATTTTCGCATTTCCAAGAACTGCATTGCCTCTGAGGAAGAGAAGGATGCTTTCAAGATTTTTATTTTTAGCACCAGATGGTCCCTAGAGAGAAAATGATGATTTCCAACTGAAAGTTGGAAGAGTTATGTTTTTAAATACCCTTCCTCTCTTCTATGTTCTGGAATTATGACAGGAGACTCTCCCCCCATTACGTCTTCTTCTGTATGTAAAAAATAAGTTTAAATGCAGTGATTTGGAAACCTCAGTATTGTACACCAATTGATCAATAACCACAGACTTTTTATCATTGGGTGGAGATGGGAAAGAAGCAGGAGAGCATCTCTCCTTGTCTACAGAGGACCGTGCTCTGCTGTTTTGAACACAGAAAGTTCTACTTCAGAGGAATAAAAGCTGTCAGCCTCTTAAGAGGTGCTCACTCTTTCTTTCTCATTGATACCCGGTAACACATGGATCTTTTTGGTCAGCGAGGTAACACTTACCATGCATTTATCATTTGTTTTCGTTTGTGTGTTAATTTTCAAACAAAGTGTGTGAAAAAAACAAAAGACAGTGGATTTCTGACCTAATATGGCCCATGTAGACCTTCCATAAGCTTCCATAGTGAGGGCTGGGTTTGCCAAGGATCCACTCCTCTCAGCTTACTTGCAGTTGTTAAGAGTAAGAGCCATTTCAGACACACTGACATCTGAATCCCTGGATACCACCTACTTGCTCTATATCCCTGGGCAAGTTGATTAACCTTTCTCAACTTGTTTGTTCATCTGTAAAATGAAGATAATAATGCCAAGCTCACAGACTTGTGGTGATAATTATATGATCTAATGTTTTAAAGAGATTAACATAGTATCTGGCTTAATAATTGTTAGCTCTAGATGTGTGATACTCAATATCAGTATTTTCCTGAAAGCAGTTTCAAAAAGTTAAAAAAAATCCCACATTGAGTTTTTGAAAATGTATTGTTAATGTTATTATTGATTGACAAATCAAATTGAATACTTACTGAGTATGATGAGATGTATTGATTAATATGTATGTGTATATGTACATACATATACACATGCATATACACATATATGTAAACAATGTGGAATGATTAAATCAAACTAAGTAACATATCCAACACCAATTACCTATCATCTTTATGGTGAGACAATTCGCTGGGTGTGCGGATGGTAAGTAGAATCTGAAAAGACAAAGGTGAAACTCCTAAGTACTTTCCCCGATAATATCTATATTGTCAGCTCTTCTTGTACTTCGCTTTACATTTCCAAGAGCTTCTAAAGATGGTGCCAGGAAGTTAGTAACCCACACCACATACCCCATAAAACAGTTTTGTTATTCACCTTGGACTACTGGACACCTGATTTGAGGCCTAGTTTTGTGCATATTTGGGATGGGAGTGAAAGTTCAGTGGTTAGAAAACTGCAGAATTCATGTGTGCAGTTGATTGTGATATCTATTTGGCATTAATATGTGGGTTCTTCACTTAGCCCACATAGATCATTACTCAAGCTCAGGAAATGTGAGTCATTAGCTGTTACAGGTGTTGGGTGCTATTAATAGTGTTACCAAAACATATGAGTAAAAATAAATAGGGAGTGTGGAGTTCAGTTAGCAACATATTTGAGTGCTGGGTGGTGGTGGTGGTGGTGGTGGTGATGATGATGGTGATGATGAGGTAGTCAAGGGAAGCCCTATTTGAAATGCCTGAATTTGAACTAAGGTTTAAAGGATAAGAAGACACTTATTTTGTGTGTGTGTGTGTGTGTGTGTGTGTGTGTGTGTGTATTTTTAACATAGGAAAGGAAATGTAGTATCCCAAGGCAGGGAAAGAGTTTAGTTTATTTCCAGAACAAGCAAAAGATAATGTGCTTGGAATATTAAGGAAGGATACTACAAAATGAAATTAAAAGAGTGAACAGTGGGTCTCCCCAAATTTATGGGCCACAGTAAAAAGTTTGCATTGAAGATAAGATCAATAGGAAACTATCAAAGGGTTCTAATCAAATGGTATAGCTGGATCTAAGTTTTAAGAGGGACAACTCATTCCTCTTCACATCCATTAGAATAGTTATTTAAAGCAAACTTCCCTTTCTAATGGGCACCCCCCAATTACCAGATGTCCCCACAGATCCTTACCTTTTAAAGGTTCTACCATCTCCCATAATGCCACAGGTTGGAGACTAAGTCTCAAGCACATGAAACTTTGGGGGCACATGCCTATATTTTTAATTTAAATAGTATGATTGAAGAATGATCACCTATGGTACTTAAGGCATGATAACCAAGGAGAATATCTATGCAATTGAACAGCAACATCAAGATTACAAAACAGAAGTACTATGAAAGAATAAAGTGAGGAGAAATGATGAATGGCAGAGAAGGTTTCAGTGGTTTTAAACTATAAAACTGAAATGGCCTTAAGTGAAATATTCTAACATAGGAATAAGAATATTAATTGGGATGAACAAATTGGGCTGTGCAAATCTTTCTGTGGAAGTAGGAGTTGGTGTTACACCCTGCACATATGCAACCCAGCCACTTGTGGTTTTGCGATGTCCAGTGGATGTTTGCATAAAAACTGAGCACTCTTGGTTATTACAGATATGTTTTCAGACTGTTTGCCCTTATTTTAAAATGGAAATAGGGTCTCCAAGGTCTTCCTAGCATACAGAATGGCTGCTGGGTCTCTTTTCTGCCAAAGGGTAGTCTAGAATGACAAGCAAGCTTGGGTCTAGTGAGATCTGTTTAAATTCTGATTTCTTCTCTACCTGTTGGGGTACTTTTAGGCAAGTTACTTAATATTTCTGGGGTTTTATTCTGTCATTTATAAGAGATTATGGTACTTATTTTAAGAATTTAGTGTAAGAATTAAAGATAATGTATATAAATTGCCTCATACATGGTAGGCACTAAAGGTGTGGTGTTGGTTGCTGTTCTTATCAACACCTATGGGGGTGAGACCAATATTCAATTTTGCCAGAGAATAAACTGTAACAGGTAACAGATTTGAAACAAAATCATGAATGGCTCAGAAGTCATCCTGGGAAATTGTTTTAACAAGGTTGGGAATTGTCATAGTAAGATCAGAATCTAATAGGTAGCTATTGATAAGCTGTTTATCCTTTCTGGAGAGTCAGTATAATCCATTGGAAAGAATTTAAGGAAGTAGTTTCACTTTTTAAAGTTCAGTCGCTTCATACTCTCTGATCTGCAGTCTTCACATTTCAGACTGTACCTAGCTATCAGGTTTTTGTTATTTTAACATGTGCCATCTTTATTCATATTTATGAATAGATATACTAAACATTATGTCTTATAATATATTTAAAATAGACATATTAAGTTGACCTAAGGGTGACATAAATTTTCTAAAATAACTTTTATTTTACTTAAGAATTACATTTACAATTTTTTGCCCTTACTAGAAAATTGTTGAGAATTCTGATTGACTATATTTCCTTCTTCTTTACAATGTTTAACACTTCAAAATACAGTAATTTCAAGATCAGTTTATTGCTAATTGTTATCTTAAAAATCACTGTAGTCAAAAGGATACCTGTCAATGATGAATAAACACAACTAGAAAAATTGCATTATTAGGTAGTCATAAATCATGAGTTTCATATTATGATCCTACCCATCAATTATGCAATGATTTTTGGTAAGATTCAGCTGTCAAATTATCATCTTCCCTGCTATCTATCAGTTATTAAAAAAAAAACTAATCAGAAGGTGTTGAATTTTCATTTTTTTAAAATGGTTCTAAAATCCACCAAAACTACCCTTTTGGCAGATTATTTTAAAATACTCTTGCCAAAATTTTAAAGTAAAACACCATGAGAGAGTTTTAAATAGGTCATGATATTATAACTTTGTGATCACAATGTTATGTATGATGGGAATGTTTCAAAACATCCATTCTTAAAATACCCCTCATGTATATCTTTCCCTCAAAAGCAGCCCTTTTCTCTTGCATTCCTAGTACACCACTATTATCTTGATGGGAAAGATTAAGTTTTTAATTTCCCATATCCCAGAATAGCTATTGAGTAGCATACTATTTACAGCTTCTTGTCTTCACAGAAGTGAACAACACTTTTGTCTTTTTATAATACAAAATACAATACATTAATTTAAGTTGGACATCTTTAAGTACTTTGCCATGAGCTATCAAGCAAACATCTATGTAGTATAAAATGTTTTCTTGTTCATTCTCCATCATGTTTTATAGTATTATTGAGATATCTATTTTATAAGATAATATCAACCATAAATCCATTTAACCTGGCACAGAAGAATTGCCATGAGTTGTAATGTGATGGGATCAAACTGACTGTGGTAATGACAATATCAACCTCTCTACATTGTGGAATTGCATCTCCTCCATCAGGATACCTAGTAGAACATAGGTTAAAAGTGAATGTATGAAGATTGGTCACATTATGGCCATCAAGGTCAATCTGGATAGTAAATAAAAGTAAAATTTATTTTATTTCAGACTTCATAGCAATTGCGCTCATAGATGTATGTGTGGGTATGTGCATGATATAAAATATTTCTACATTTCAATGGGACATTTTGCATACCCACTTTGTGTGTTCTAAATGAGATTAATTTAATTATTTTTTGGTGTTGATGAGAATGAATCAAGTCCATAATCCTTGTACTACATAACTCCTGTATCCTTTTTAGAAAATTCACATGGTTACATGTGAAAATTACATGGTGTGTTTGTGCAGGCCTGTAATCCAAGTGACTCAGAAGGCTGCAGCAGGAGAATCCCAAATTTGAGTCCAATCTGGGAAACTCAGCAAGATCCTGTCTCAAAATAAAAACTAAAAAAGGGGGCAAAGGGATATAGCTCAGTGATAGAGCATCCCTAGGTTCAGTCCCCAGATTTGAGGGGGACTTCAGCATTTTGGGTTTGTGAGATGATTATAATATAATGTAATCATGCCAGTGATAATTTATAAGTAGTTTTTTAGTAATTATTTACTTCTGCATAAACATCATGAAAATTGTGGTATCATATGCATAGTCTGCTATTATTTGCTACTTGTTGTGATATGCTCTTTTTCTTTTTGGCCATATTTTGTATGCATGAGCATGTGTGTGCACACTAAACATACCTAGAAAATCTAAACATGCCAAAGAAAAACCAGTAAAGACAGAGGAGGCAGAGTGTGATAGTCCTCTGTATCTTTCCAGAATAAGGACCAACACATGAGGGAATCACAATTAAAGGTGATACTGGTTTTGATCACTGGATTCACTGGATGTCAGCCATTACTATGTAAGGGATTTGCTAAATACTCCCACATTTGCTAAGTACAAAGTACAGCTTACTTTTATGCAGAGTGGAGAAACTTTCCCCATCCTTTACACCCTAAGTTTTTTTTTTTAATTTCATAAATGAGTGATTTGAGGGGGTAAAATGAAGAAAAAGGTATTGTCATGATGGTCGTAACAACTTGTACTTATTAATAAGGTAGCTAGTTTCCTGTCTCCTTGACCAAATAACAGTTGCCTCTTGATTGATGAGATGGCTGGTGGAATAGCTTTGATCCTTCTACTGTTTTATTTCCAGTTTAAGAAGCCATTTAATAGACAGTAAAATTTCCAAATGAATTGAATTCTATATATGCAATTTTATACACTGATTCATTCATGGTGGGGATGGGATGGTGATTTAGAGCCCATTTAGATTTTTGAATGAAGAGAAAAGCTAATTTCTGCCTCGTTAACTTATTCCATGAATTTTCAATTTGACCAATTCTAAATGACTACTTCTACATCAGTTTAATTTTTTGGTTAATAGGTAGTTATAACTCATATTTATAGTCTCTTTTCAGACTAGAAAAATGTAGACCCTAAATCCTGCTGTTATTTATAACCAGTGAATATATATTATTTCAGAGGAAAATATCCTGAAGCTTTAGCTGACTTTGCTGATAACACCACAAAATGCAGAGTGGAGAAACTCAGTGATAGAGTACTAATCAGTTTTTAGTTATTAGTCTTAGTTTATAATAGAATTTAACAAATTTGTGTAAAAGGAAATTAACATTTTATAACATCAAGAACTTATCTATTAGAAATGCATTCTTTCAGTTGTACTTCAAGAAAGTCAGTTACTTATATCAGAATATTAACCATTGTAGATTTAAATATTTTTATCACTGTTAGTTTGATATGAAGTCAGTAATTAAAAAAAATCATTTTCCAAAATAACAAAAATGTTTATGTGATCACATAAATAGAAATGATTTGTATTAAATAAGTGCTATAAAACATTTATTACCACTGCCCTTTCATTCAATAGAGAGCCATACTTTAGATCATAGGAACTAGGTGCAAGGAACTTGCATTTGCCACAGCACATCTTAGCTGGAAATGAACTTCACTTGTCATAACCTGAAATAACTGGCTGAGCTACAAATGGGCATTGTGGACTTACATAGTGATTTTTCAGGTTAAATAAAATTTCCAAACCACCCCTTCTTATATTTCCCTCCAGTGATTTCTATAATTGCCAAAATGCATCCTTTCCAACACTAATAAATTTAGTAGTTAAATCACATATGCTTATTTATTTTATTTTGAAGGATATCTGAGCACCTTGCAATGTGTTCTCTCTATATTTATGTTGTCAGAGGAAAATTTTTAAATTGTTCACGCATATGTGATTTATCTCAGAAAATGAATATGGTAGCTTTATATGAAGGCATTGGCAGACTTATTATCTTCCCAAACTAAAGAAAATTTTTAAATAAAATTAATAAAGTACTTACATGTACTCTTAATCATGTGAACTACTAACATCTGCTGTTTTGTAACTATTTTTCAGAATGTTGTTTAATATGTGTTTGTAAATGACTGAGTCAATTCATGTGGGTTTTTGCAGCATAGTACATGAAATATTACTGACAAAGATGTTTCTTTAGTGGACTTTGCTGAAATTTTGTGTATCTGTTACTTCCTAACACTACGATCTAGTAATGGCAATATCTATTGGCACAGCATTTAATATTTAACTCTTTATTCTTTATTGCTTGATATATCTTTTTGTCTGCTGAGAATAGCAGTATTCTGGTTGTTCCTTCAATTGAATAACCACTAAGAGCAGGAAATTGGTTTTGTCCACAAGATAGCAAGATATTTGAAGGAGTTAGTGACATAGGCAGTAATTCAGGGTTATATTTTGTAGTTCCTTTTCAGGTACCAAGGTTGTTTGTACTAGTGGTAATGAGAAGGAATAAGTCCCAGGTAGTACAATGAGTCAAGGTTTTCCTTAAAGAAACTTCTTTGTCCCTTGATAATTTTTCAATGTTCTTAAATGCACTTGTCAATCCAGTGAGCCCAATAAAACAAAGCAAACAAAACAAAGCAGGACAGATTTAGCATTTCTAATCATCTACAAGTGGCAGTACCTTAAACAATGTTGAAAACAGCAATTTCAAATAACAACATATGAGGATGGATGTCTATAGTAAAATCAATTATATATTGCATATATGCATATACGCATACCCACATGTATATCTTTAAATGTATTTCTATGAATAGAAAATGATAGAAAAATACATGCCAAATTATTATCCTTGGGTAGTAGAGGATTAGAAGAGGTAAAGTAAACAAATATTACTTTGTAGATTTTTTTTCCAAATAAGATTATATTTGTACTTTAGTAGAAATTTTCCTGGATGACAAAATTATGACATTGATTGCTAGCCAGTAAACAAACTTTAACCATAAAAAATGTAGATCTCATAGCTTTCCTATTATTTTACAATTAAAAAGAATTACCCACTTCTCATTCATTTTGAAAAACAGGCTTTCATCATAAACAATGTAATGTGAAATAGAACTTGAAAAAATCAGAATTCATTTTTTATATTGTTTGGAAGGCTAAGGAATAAATCAAATATATATTTTCTAGAACATGCTATTTGTTCATTATGTACTTAACATTTATGTATTTTTATAGTCTATGTGCATATAAATCAAAGGGTTTATTATTAATGGTTTTCTCTTTACTGTCCTCGTAAACATAATTGCCAGTAGCTTAGCACCCAGCAGTAACCTAGCAACAAGTCAGCTCTACAACAAGTAAGAAATAAATGTAAACTGTTATGGAAAAATTATTGTTTAAGAATATTGACATATGTTTATTATTAAAATCTTCTAATTTTGAGAAATAACATGACTATAGGTATTAAATTTCATAAATAACATTATTGCCTGCCTCCTTCATTCAGAAATATAATAGAATCTGTTTGAGACTGCACCACTATTAACTAGGTAACAACATACTGTTCTCCCTGGCAGCCTGTTCATTTTAGAGGAGAAATGAGTGTCTTGGCATGCTTTTGCTGTGTGGGAGATGAGTTTACTAGATTGAGTTTCACTGGTAAACTTTCTTGATATCTCTTAAATGCTTTTAAGATGTATTTATTTTCAAGGAGTTAATTCTTGATACTGCATTTTTAATTATCACTTTGTGTTTTACATTTTGAAATTCTGATATATTTAACATTGGCTCTTATGATGAAATTTAGTTTCTCTATTTGTCATTTATTTTCACTGGGAAAATAACTCTCCTATGCGGTGGTTATAACTTTATAAAGGAAGAGTATCAGTTTTCAGAGAAAAGCTGAAATTCCATAGGATCATCATATATGTAACAAATAGACCTAGGAATGGAGAGAAACACACAGATGAATATCTTCCACTAAACAGTATTGTTACTACTTGGTACTTATCAATATGATAGGTAGTTCATGGAACTTCAATAAATCATAGGGCCTTCAGAAGGACTGAGGAAAAGGACAGTAGGTTGGGGTGTGAGTTGAACATGTGATTACGCATTTAAAAGGAGTGAATAGAGTTGTAAAACTAAAAGACATCTGCTCCCTGGTGAACATTTATTTCTTTTAGAAAATGCCCCAAATTTTCTATTACTTCTAAAATCTAATTTTTAATAACTTTGAATTCCTGCCCCAGTCATTAGTAGGATGTGAAATCTACTCTGATTTCATTATCTCACCATCCTCCCAGATCTCATCACCAGAGAAGGGGAGATATAAATCAAGAGACCATTAGAGAGGTCTATACATACACAGTGAGATAATTGGGTTTGAGATATATGTGAAAAGTTTGGCTCCTTATGTGATTTTGACTGAAGTGAATCACAAGCAAGGAAGGAAGGAAGGAAGGAAGGAAAGAAGCAAGAAGAGAGAGAAAAGAAATAGTGTTTTCACGAAAAATTTTCCTACCCTTGGAGATTCCTAGCTATAATTGTATAGACCTGGTTGCAGGAAACTTACATGCAAAGTTTTATGATGGAATAACATGGTTGATCTGTAAAGATGCTACTCATCACAACTGTAGCCACTGGTCAATAGTTCAGGCAAACCGTTTTTTATATGCACATTAGCTGCCCCTTCCAGCAAAGATATGTACATTATTGAAAAAGTACACCCTTCATTTTTGCATGTTAAGGCCCTGGAATACAGGGATGATCTTATTTTTTTCTCCCATTATTAGCTACTTTTTACACTATAAGCTTGCAAGAAATGGTTAATTTGTTTTCAGTTGGAATTTGTAGGTATGTTAGAAAGATCCACAACAACTACTAAATTTATATTAAAATTATATATATGTTACAAAGAAGTCAAATAATATATACACTTATAGATGAAATAAAGTTTATCAGTCTTTACAGACATAAATTTATGAACAGAACATTATTGTTAAATTATAAAGTTGATCTAAAAGGAACTGTACTTGTTATTGCAGGTTTGGTTACAAAAGTACGGCTACCTCCCACCAACTGACCCGAGAATGTCCGTGCTGCGCTCTGCAGAGACCATGCAGTCCGCCCTAGCTGCCATGCAGCAGTTCTATGGCATTAACATGACAGGAAAAGTGGACAGAAACACAATCGAGTAAGTAATGGCATCCATACTCCTTTCCTTTTTGGTCCTTGAGCCAAACTAAGTAGTCTCAAAAAATTCACATGAACCCTAATAACCACTAATGGAATTATTTGTCTTATTAACTTTTCTTTAAAATTTGTCTTGTTTTAACTCCAGTTATCTGAGATTTCATATAACATTTAAGGTCCAAATTTTGCTTTACTCACCTGATCTTATCAACACATTTTCAAAACAGGAAAGAAAATACAAAGAGTCAAAGTAGGTTTATGGTTGAAGCCACTAAGACTATCATTCTATCACAATGAATGATAGAACTCTTTTGTATGACTAGTAAGACTATTCTGTGCATGTATCTCCCCAAATCTCTGTTAAATGGTGTCCTGTTAATAGTTTCATGTAGGCCATATGGAAATATTTACACATGAAAATTGGGAATTGATTCAGATAAGGTCTCCTATTATGGGTGGGAACAGAAGTTGTCAGCAGGCTAGTTGTTGATTGTTTACTAAATCGTTACTGGTGACAGTTTCCCAAATGAGATAAATCAAATAAATCATTGGAAAGTCTCTAAATTTCTTAACAAGTGGCTTCTTCTTACCCTTTAATAATATATATATATATATTTTTTTTTTCATTTTATTGATTGATTCATTAATCATTCTTTCATTTATTTATGCAAACAGTAACTTTTTCCTGGGCACTTTTTTTTTTTCTGTGAAAGAGGCTTTATCAGATTCAGAAGACATGAGGTCTTTGTCAAAGGAACTCTGTTATATACATAGCTACACAGTCACAAACTGTGTACTCTTTGCCACAGGCACAGAGTAAGTTCTGTAATAGTATAAAGCAGCATTTTTGTTTCTGGACAGCAAAGGCGGAAGTAATTAATTTTTTCAGTGGAGAAAAAAAATCATTTGTGTTTTTAGAGCCCTTGATACTCACACAGTGAATCTATTTCTGTTATTTAGGTTGATGATCATACATCAACCTCCACAATAGGGAAGATATTTTTCTCCCTACTTTCTCATACGAAGGAACTGAATGTCAAAGGCTGAGTCAAGTCCAGAATAGCTGCAGAACCCAGGTCTTTTGTCATTTAGTCTGAGGAACTTGCCCTGCTGTGTCCTTCAAGAAATAGAACATTTATTTTTCTTTTTAAACCTTAAATACATGAGCTCTCTGGACTCAGATGTAATTCTGACACCTCAAACTAATTTAACATGTAATTCTGAAATTAGATTGTGCTTTCTAATGCTTATAGTCTGTTGTCAATCAATGCATTTCTATGTAATCAAGGTAGGAAAGCAAACAATAGAGGTATTTTAAAGGCTTTAAAATTAAACTTCAATGTAATTTGAAAAAAATAAATCTATTACCTCTTCATCACTTTTAAGAAATACATAACTATTACCTTTGATCTATACCTTGGCAAATGAAATCAAGAATAAACATAACACATTTTGCAATAATTAGAAACTTATTATCAGTATTGTGAATAAAATTTAGATCTTTGAGACCTGCTGACCACTAATCACTATAATTCTTTCAATGATGTCATGTCCAACTTTCATTTTGAGCGATAAGGACCCCTCATTCTAAATAAATATGGCTTAATACACAAAAACCTTCAGATAGTCTTGTGTTTGGTTACGATACATAGTAGATTTCCACTTAATTTTCACTCTTCACAACATTTTACAAAATACTCCAGACACGTTTCTCTTTCCCCAGTGGAAAACTGTTAGATCCTGATTCATGTCTTTAGAAAATATGACACAATTTTTTAAAATGCAAATAAGTTGAGGATTTATAAAACTAATTGTTTGAATGTCTAATTTGACTAATACCAGAATTATAAGGAAGTATTTGGTACTTTTACTAGACACTGAAATTGAGTAAGCCCCACCAAAGAACGCTGGCATCTGTTTCCTGTTTTGGTCTTTGGAAGGATTCGTGATGGGTAGGTTTGATTTCCTATAGCAACTAGAGAAAGATCTTTGTCAGGAGATAATAAATGAGCCATGTGTGGAGGACTTATTTGGGCCCTTCAGGTAAAAAGGGATCTGAACAGTTTGTTGTAGTCTCTGGCAGGAGAAGGTAGAAAATATGGATGTGTAGAGAAGGATGTGGGTCTTTTCTAGGTAGAGTATGGCTCTGATTCCAGAACAGGAGAGATGATGTATGGTTTTGGTGCACAGGAATTAAAGTAGAATTTCTGTGATAGAATTTTAGAAAAAGATCAACACAATAGATAACCCTTGATTAAAACCAAAGGAGTTTAGTTGCTTGTTTGTCTGTTTGGGGTGGGTTTTGTGTATGATTATTTTAACAAAACCATGTTATTTTAACAAAATTCAGTTCTAGAGTTTTGTGTTTGTTTTTGTTTTACTTAAGTTGCTAACACATTTTTCCATTTAGAGAATATTAGACCTGGCAGTTATTTCCAGGTGAACCCACAAATTCTTTGTTAACCCCCTCTCATTTTCTCCTCTTTCCCTGCTATGCCTCCTCTGCTCCTGTGTCTGCTTGACTTTACCCTCATTGTCACTACAGCTATAACCTGTGCCTTCATTTGCCTTCTGCCTGTTTTTTCCACTGAAGTACCTCTATTCTTGGTGTTATTGCTCAAGTTACTCAGATCAAGTACTGTGCTATTTTTGGAAATATAATCAACATAATCATGCTATTAAAGCAATTTTCTGTTCTTTTGTAATCTCAAGTGAATGTATGGTAACAATACATACTTAAATTGAAGGCTATTATTTTACATAATCAAATTATAAGGCATGAATTTTCTATCTGAGACTTATTACATAAAATAGACTATGAGTTTAGACCCAAAATTATTTCTCACTATAAAAATAATTTCTTTTCAGACTCTATAAATTCTTATCTAATTTTAGACTCTTTTTCAAGATCACTTGTTTATAAATTAAATAATTATATGCTGCTTCAGCAGACAGACATGTGGTACATTTACTCTATAATTCTTGGGTAATTAAAAGTGATGATTACAATTGTGGTAAGCCCTATATCATTTTGATGAAATTAACTCTTTTCATGCAACACATTTAATGTTTTAAACAACACTTGAGGTATCTCAAATGGCATATTATATTTCTTTTTTTGTCAGTTAACACTAGTTTTGGAAAGATGGTAATAATTACCTGTTCTCCACCAAAAACAAATTCATTAGCTTTTGTTGTAATGTTTCTTTTAAATTATGGGTTCATTGACTGAGCTTTGTCATCAAATTCACTTAAATTCCTTAATGAATTTATATAATTCCTTAATATAATAGCTATACTATGCATTAAAAAGGTATTTTTGGCAAAGAGAGAAAAATAATAATATAATAAGGAAAAATGAGTCTGATATGTTTTTATAATGCTAATAGTAATTTTAAAGTTTTGGTTTATTTTCCATGTGTATGGTGGTATGTACTGAATCATACTTGATGAAAGATCTCTTAAAGTGATAAATCTTTTTGAGATTCTTCCACAGATACATGCATATGTGTCTGTATTCTGATATATTGTGTAATCCAAATAAGTCTTTAGTTTATTCAAACCCTGGCCAGAAATTGTACTTAATTGAAACTAACTTAACACTGAACAAGTAGCTTTTTTCAGAAAATTATTATGAACCTATAAAGGTTTTTGAACTTCTAATTTGATAATTGAGATAGTTATATAACAAGATACAACATGAACCACTATATTTTGGCTTAATGATCAACATGTTTCATGATTTCGATTCTTTTGTCTAAAGAATTAACAAGTACTCTATCTTTTCTTTCAATGTAGACATAAATGAAGTGTTCTTTAGTAATAAAACTTTTTTTGTTTCTGAATATATTAATGGTACTCAAACACTAAAGCATTATAGGATAGGTCCATCCTCATTTTGTTAGCTACAGAAACATGGCTGGCAGCTAAATAGAGAGAACTTCAATTCCATTCTGAAGGGTGAACAGTGAGAGCAGACACTGAAAGAACATTTGTTCTCAGAGAGGCTCATGAGGGCTTAATCCATTTCTTCTCTGTTCTCAGGTATTCAAGGACTTTACCTTTGCACTTTCAGCCTTGTGAATCACATGTGTATCCATGCAGGCAGTTAATGAGTTGATAGAAAAAAAGAAGTTCTGGACCAGAATGAGCTATCAGTCATCAACACTTTGAGCTTCAAGTGAATTTGCTTTTATAAATATCATGACTTCTGGACCTAACTCTGTGAATATGTACAAAGTTTAAGAATATTTAAAGTAATAAAAAACAAACATATAAACATTTCTAGAAATATCTAAGAAAGAACTAGAAGCAGAAGGTATCATTCTTACCTTTCATTAAAATTTGGGAAATCTGAAGGATAAAAACATGTCTAACCTATTATTTTATTATTTTTCTTAGAGTAATAATTGATAAAGAACAAAATATGGTTTGGGAAGTCATTTTTTTTTTCTTGGTGAAGGTAGGAATATGTATACTGTCCCACTGTGTGGTACAATTCCAACTTCAGTGGTGGCCTTCCCAGTGCATTCTGTTTCAGTGCTACCTGCTTGCAGACCACTGCAGGGCCACCAGGTACATGGACCTGGTGCAACTCCAGGTCTCCTCCTGTATCGTTATGTGTTTTCATGAAAGTCCAACTCATTAAAAAAGAAAAAAAGTTTTATTGAAATTAATAGACACTCCATATGCAATATATTTGTACATACACTACAAATGTACAAGTGTGTTTAGTGCTTATGGCTACTTTATTTACATAAAACAGGAAAGTGTAGATGTTCCCATCTCTATAATCAAAGTACCAGGAAGATCCCTGTTTTGCATAACATAAAATGCTATGTATTAACTTATAGGTTAAAGTGAGCTAAAACAGGTTGGTTTTTGTACTGTTGGTTTTTGCTACTGTTGCTTCTGTTTGATTACTACTAGTATATCTACTTTCTGATATTTGTAAATTCATAATAATTATTATAAGGTAATGGTAGCAATTATTATCTGTTAGACACTATTCCGAGTGTTTCACATGATTTAACTACTTTGATCCTTACAGTAACTCAGTAAGGGAGGTAATAGTATCCTCTCCCCTATATAGATGAGGAAACTTGAGTCGTAGAATGAAATGGTGATCTGACTAATGTCACAGGGCTAGTGAGTCTGCAGAAGTAGAATGACTCCCACTACTCTCAACTTTTTCACTCCTCTTAAAATACTGATTTTTTTTATTTTTTTCTTTTTAAATTGAGTTAATTTAAATGAAAACATGAATGATCTGCCCAATAGTTAAAAGTGCATTGGTTTTAAAACCATAAGTCAATATTGCAAATCAGAATAATATTCATGAAAACTGGGGTTGTACCATTATTTACACCTTGATATTACAAAATGCCTTTCTCATTGCTCACACTCACCTCCCCAGTGTCCCTTCCCCATGTCTTTGCTTTGGAAGGTTAAATTAAAATTCCTCTAAAGAGTCAGTAAAGAAGCACACATTTATGAGCTATATATGTTGCCACATATAAAAATTAAGTATGTTTGATCAAAGACAGTTTTCACTAATAAGCACTGTCTAAAAATAATATATAAAAGGTGGCAACCAGATTTTGACAGTTACTAGTGATAATGAATAAATAAATGAATATACACACATATGTGTGTGTGTGTATATGTGTGGATATATATGTATATATATCACATATTGATTCCTCCTTGTTTTATGTGTGGATATATATAGATAAAATTTAACAAGTGGATATTTGCTACAAATATTGGGTACAAGTATTGTGATTTAACAGAGTATTCTCAACTTGACCAACCTTCATTAAAAGTTCTTTGCATTGTTACGGGCTGGGGTTGTGGCTCGGTGGCAAAGAGCTTGCCTCACACATGTGAGGCGCTGGGTTTGATCCTCAGCACCGCATAAAAATAAACAAAAAAGATATATTGTATCCATGGATAACTAAAAAATATTTTTAAAAAAAATGTTCTTTGCATTATTACTTGATATTGGATTATGCCTGCTGTTGTATTTATTTTTTCATAATGTTTTGTTTATTTTTAGCTCTTAAGTCATCTACTTCAAGATTTAGCTTTATGTAAAAGTATTCATGTTATGTCCATGTAATAAACATTTATTGAAGACACAGAGCTGGAAAGAGTTATAATGTTCTCAAGAAACATGCAGGATATTGGGGAGATCAATATCTTAAAAAAGACATGTAGACTTAGTTCATTTATTTCCTGTTGCTTATTGGAGATTTCACTGAGCACTGTCCTCATGCTGGGTTCCTTTCCTCCATTCGCAGGTCAGTCAAAGATAGAGACATATAAATACGAATCAAAATGTACAGTGCAGTATCTGTGGCTTTGGGATAATGAACTGTCCCTGTGTGAGGTGAATATGAAGAGTGGCTTGGGTTCTTAGGGTTAGTAAGGAGAAAAAGCTATTCCAGATAGAGGTCACAGAAAACAAAGGCAAGAAGACAGATGTTGATTCTGTAGAAACCAGTTGGACCCTGGGAAGTGGCAGGAGACACCCTCCCTACATAGGCCTAAATCAGATTGTTTCTATAAAGACTTCACACTCGGAGCATATAGAAAGCACATCTTTGCTTTGGAAATATTTATCACTAGCAGTGAGAAGGAAGGCAGTGATGGGAGTGAGAGATTCAAGAGGTATTTGCAGGCAGAATAGACAACATCATGATTGATTGGGTGTGAGGAGAGCATAGTGGAGGATGATGGGCATTAGAGGTGTTCAGGTTTTTGCCCAAGATAAAGCATCAGATGACATTGGTGCAAGTTTGGGGTGGAAATATTACGATTTTTCTTTTCATTTACATGTCATATTAGAGATGATGAACAGGAAATCTACCTGGAGATGTGAGAGCACTTATTCTAGCTCACTATTGAAATCCATGTTGCTTCTAGAACCCCTGCAGATACCAAATCTGCAGATACTCAAGTCCCTTACTTTAAAGGTGTAATCTTTGCACATAACCTACACATATCTACTTGTTACTTTAAATTATCCCTAGATCACTTATAATACCTAGTACAATGTGCATACTATATAAATAGTTGTTAGCCTCTATTTTTTTAAGGAATAATGGCAAAAAAAAATCTGTACATGTTTGTATAGATGCAAGTTTTTTTCAAATACTTTCAATAATGGAATCGGTTGAATCTGCAGGTATAGAACCCACAGGTATGTTGGGCTATTTTAATATCTTGTCATGCATCTTGTCTATAAATTAGGATCTTAGCAAGGAAAGGAGTCCTGCCTTGTTCATCTTTTTACCCATTCTTTCATCTTCCATGTATCCTGGTATGTCGTAAAATCTCAAAAATATGAAGCAGGAAGAAATAAGTAAATGGATGAAGAACTATTTAGAACACAGGAATATCAAATTTTTATGGGCACAATCCTAAGAAATACATTAGGAATTCAGTAAAGATATATTTTAACATAGGAATTCAGTATTTAGTCCTAAAAATCCTGTCCTTTGGAAGATGTTCATACTTCACTAAGAAAACTACAGTCTCCATCATAGGCATGAACTTAAATGAAAGTTTAAATTATTTAATTTTTAAATCACTGTCTTCATTTTTAATATTATGTATATTAAAGTAATTTTTAAAAATACACCCTGTTTGAACATGTACTTTATCTTGATAAAGTTAATTTTTTGTCAATTTTATCCAAAATTATTTCTCTTCCCAGGCACTTATTTAAATATTATCCTTAGCTGTCACCATATCCCACATTAAGTAAACGCATTCATCTTTTATAATTATATCTCATTTATTTCCCAGTACTTTCAGTTAGATAAATAAGTATAGGTACCTATCTTAGAAAAATTATATATTTTTTGAAAATATAATTGATGAAATATCCATATATGAGTAACTTAAATCATTATAGACACACCATTAATGTTTAATATTTGTTGATTAAATATATATTTAAATCTTAAAAATGCATTAAAAATGACTTTTTTTAATTTAAAAATCACAGCATCCCTATTCATCTATGCAGTGAATATTCACTGAATATCTTTCATATGCTAGGCATTACACAAGGTACTGGGAATGTATAGATCCTCTGCCTTGAGTGTTTTCCAGCCAAGAGAAATATCTCTCAAACTTAGTGGGTTTGGGAATGCCCTAGACAGTTAGTTAAAAATAAAAGGTATCCATTCTTACCTCCAGAGAGTTCAATTCCATAGAACAGGATGGCCTCCCAGGAGTTACCATTTGTAAGATATCTCATTTGATTGGGAGATGTTAATAAAGGGAAAGAATGATTTTGTGAAGTAACTATAATGCATTTAAACCCTAATGACATTTGTTAAATCTTGTGTCTACAATTTCTACGTTACTGGAGTGAAAATAAAAATGCAGAAACAAAGTGCCATGTTTCTTAAAAAGTACAAGTCACTATTTCATTGGTACATGAAGTTATTCTTATATTTATAAAAGCAAGTTAACTGATTTATCTAAGTAGCATGTAAACTAATTCATTTTCACTAAATGGACACTTTTAGATAGTAATTTCTATAAAAAAGTACAGAAATTGTTAAGCACCTGACAAAATACATCAAAAATTGATTCATTTCCACTTTGTGAATCATATATTACCACAAATATTCAGCACTGACTTTGTAGTTATTTAAGGGGTCAATGAACAGGAAAACCACTTTGTAAGCCACTAAAGGAAAACTACTCAAAGCCATGAAAATCTTTCTCCTTAAACAAGACTTGAGAATAGATAGGAAACATCACAATAGTCAAATGAGAGTGTAGAAAAGAAGTTAAGCTACAATTTCTGAATAACTATTCAAAGTAACAAATTGAAAGCAGCATTTAATATTCAAATACAAATGTTTAACCTAATTCTTGTGATGTTAACCCTCATATTTGGAAAAATATTTTTTTTAAGAATTGAATTTGTTATTAAAGATTTAGAGCAAATGGCTGCCACTGGGAAATTAGAACAATGGTCAAAACTAAATAAGAAGAGTGGAGAAATGCAAATGTTATTTGAACAAAAAAGTTCATTCCTATTTAATCTAGAAGAGAGCAACACATACCTATTGTCTCCTGAAATATAAAATCATGTAATAGATTTAAAAAGTTATTGATATTAAAGTTGGGGGACACCTTAGTATTATATTAAGAGTGACACAAGGGACTAATGACTGATTGCCAACATTACACAACTTTTAATAGCAGGTTCCACTTCAGTTTACAGTTAGCTTGAAGTGAAGTAGAGGGAGGAAAATTAGGATGTGAGTAGTAAACTAGTGATTTTTGATCTTTTCCCCAAAATATGTTACATTGATTCCAAGGCCATTGACAGTTTACTCCCTTTAATTTATGGTTTGCATTTTTATTACCACCATCTCACATTAACTTTTTAATTTCCTTTTGAAATTAATAATCATGATTGCTGATAAGTAACCAAAACATCATGCTTTTTGCAGCTGGATGAAGAAGCCTCGATGTGGTGTTCCCGACCAAACAAGAGGTAGTTCCAAATTTAACATTCGTCGAAAGCGATATGCATTAACAGGACAGAAGTGGCAGCACAAACACATCACTTACAGGTATAAGAACTTAAGATGAATTTCCTTTTCCCTGTATTTTTCACTGTGATTCTGTTTTTTTTTTTTTTTTTTTTTTTAACATTTTGTTTGGTATTTTCTGAACGTGCTATATGTTAACAAATAATGATACGATGTGATGTTATCATTAGGAATTTAAAGCTTCAATTGAGAAGAGATTGCCCATTCGGGGAATGGACATTCTTGGAAACATTTGCTCTCATTAGCATATCATGCCAGTATTCTGAGAGACTTTGAGAAATATTACATTATCTGTCAAACACACGTAATCTAGAAAATAATAAAATATTTAAGTAATTACCACTTAAGCACAATGTGTATTAATTATCCTTTTGGTAACTGTTCAAGGGGATCCTACTTTTGCATTGTCTTCAATGATGTAAAATGCCTTCCAACTTAGAGTGACAGTTGCTCTAATGGAGCAATTCATCTTTATTCACCTGTTCATTGGACAACTGCTTATTAAGTTTCAGTATGAACAAAGAACAGTGCTAGGCCCTGGGGATATAGTAAAACATGGGAACCCTGTTTTCCTCAGGAATTTACAGTCATGTGAAATTAAAATTTCACATGCATAATTATATGAATGTGATACTTTTATGAAAAGTATGGTCTGGATGCAAAGGAAATGGAAACCAGGGTCATCCAGTCCATCTTAGAAAACCAGGGATATATCTTAATAAAATGACTTTTTAACCAGGACCTGTAGAAAGAGAATGGATTTGTTAAAGCAAGGGGCAGGAAAAAGGGAGAGGAAATGTCAAGAAACATCACTATCAAATTACATGGTTAGAGAAATTTACAGTTATATATATTCTTTGTGTAAAGAACTCCTCATATGCATGTGTTTAAAAATAAAATTTAAAATTCATTATACTTTTTGTCTGCATAATTGGAATGTGCCATTTGAATTTACTTTGGTTATTTTGGGAATACTTTTTTTATATCTTTTTAAAAATTTTTTATTATTCTAATTTGTTATATACATTTGCAGAGTACATTTCATTTCATATTACAGATAAAGAGCACAATTTTTCAAGTTGTTGGTTTTATATAAAGTATTTTTACAATGAGTGTGTCTTCATACATGTATTTAGGGTAATCATGGTATTCTATGCTGTCTTTCCAAATAACATGATCCTAGATTACTGGTTTATGAAAATTGCTGAAATGATTCCTTCAAATAAATCAAAGACAAACAGCTTTGGGTTGTTAGCGGAATTTGCAGGAAGGGACCGAGGCTCGAACTGTCGTATAGGAAAAGGAAAGGGGTTTATTGAATTACCAAAGAAACACGTGGAGGGGATGGGGACAAACTGCGGGGAACAGACGGGAGCTGGAGCACGCGGGGAGCGGGAGCGGAGAGCAGGAGCAGGGAGCGGCAGGAACCAGGGGAGAGCAGGAACAAAAAGGCCGATTTCAGTCCGGGGCTGGCTTAAATAGAGTAGGGGTCATAAAACCCCCTTGGAGTGAGTCCTTGTCCTATAGGCCAGCAGAGGTCATGGGGGGGAGGTAGTGGTAGTGGACAAGGGACTTGCTGGTCAGGTTTTGGTCACGCTGAGGATCTCGGGAGCCGTAGTTTTTCACAAGGTACCTGGAAAGGTGTGGCCTTCTGCCTGGGAGGCGCGGCCTTCTGCCTAGAACCAACATTCCCCCCTTTTTGATTTCTTAGGAAGTGGGGCGTCGTGTTTTGATCTGGCTGCTTCGGAGCTGAAATGGGGCGGCGTGGGGTAGTTTTGGGGGGAGGGAGGAATGTAGGCAGGCAGGTCAGGCTTGAGGGTTAAAAAAATTCCCAGGAGGCAGGCACCATAAAGATGGATCTCTGCAGGAGTGAATTGGATGAAGGTTCCTTGAAGCCATAAATCGGTGAGGGTGTTAAACCAGGCTTCTGCAGAGGTCACCGGGGGAGTCAGCCGGAGAGCATGTAGAAATTGTGGGTCTTGCGAGTTTGCAGGTAACACTATTATGGAAGCAACAAAGGGAAAGAAGGTGAGATGGATTATTTTTCATAGGCCTGTGTTCCACCAGGTGGGACTTACGGTGAAGAGGCCAATGGAGAGTGCGAAGCACATCATAATGAGCGTCTGGTGGCAGCATAAGGGCAGGACTCAACAGGGGTCTCTGGTTGAAAAGTCATTCGTTGGTTTTTTTAACAGTTGATAGTCCCTGGGAAAAACTGGTTAAAGGTTCAAAACGAGAAAAACAGAAAAGATTATTTTGAGATGGTATTGGGGACACGAGAGAAACGAATTTTCAAGGGATCAGTGGGACTGGGAGAGCAAGTATATTGAGGCGGTTGTTTGTCATCTTTTTGTGGACCTTCAGTTGGTTGAGCAGCTTGTTTTAGTCTAGAAATATGAATCCAAGAAGTTAAATTCCCTGAGGTTTCATGAAGCTTAGCAGCCGTGGGTGTGCACAGCACAACCTGGAAAGGGCCTGTCCACTTCGGGGCAAGGGAGGTTGCTCCTGTGTCCTGGGGAGGGGAGAAATATACCCAAGAACCGGGTGTCAATGGAAATGAAGTAGTGAGTCTATTCGGGTCAGGCAGAATGAAATCTTGGCACTTCCATAACTGATGTCTAATGAAGGACAAGATGGGAAGAGAAAGATCTTTGGGTAGGGGTCCCTGAGCTGGGGAAACTCGGGTGAAGGGCTGGTCGCCCAAACATAACCTCAAAAGGGGATAGTAAGGAGGGCTTTTTTGGGAGGACTCTGAGCCTAAAGAGGGCAAGAGGGAGTAACTTGACCCAGTCTAAGTGGAGTTCTAGGGAGAGTTTAGTCAGGACATCCTTAAGAGTCCTATTAGTCCTCTCTACTTTCCCTGAGGACTTGGGGTGATATGGGATGTGAAAATGCCAAGGGATATTAAGGGAAGTAGAAACACTCTGGGTAACCTGGGAAACAAATTCAGGCCCGTTGTCAGACTGGATGGACATGGGCAATCCAAAACGGGGAAGGATTTCTGAGACTAGAATGGAGGCTACTGTGGAAGCCCTTTTATTGGAAGTAGGGAAGGCCTCCACCCATCCAGAGAAGGTGTCTACCAAAACCAGGAGACATTTGTGCCTCCGGGCAACTGGCATGTTGGTGAAGTCTATCTGCCAATCAGCTCCTGGAAGCTGGCCTTGAGCTTGGTGAGAGGGAAATGTCCCTGGTTTAAGGGGAGTATATGGGTTGGTGCGCTGACATGCAGTGCACGCTGAGGTGAGCTGATGGAGAAACTGTGTGTCTTCCGGAGTCAGGGTGAGGAAGGAGGTAGCGAAAGTCTTGAGGGCCTGAGGGTTAGGATGGAAAAGGGAATGGAGATAGGAGAGGATTGATTGTGTGGAAGGGGATGTGGGGGTCTGGGTAGTAGGTAGGACCGGAGCCAGAAGAGAAGGAGAAGATAGTGCTGCCTCCCTTGCTGCCCTGTTGGCCTTCGTGTTTCCCTGAACTATGGGAGAGTCTCCACTTTGGTGTGAAGGACAATGGGAAATCCCTATTAGCTTGGGCAGGAGAGAGACTTGCAAAAGTTTTGATATTAATTTAGAATTAGTAACTGCAGAACCTTTTGTGGTCAGCAGCCCTCGCTCTTTTCATACTGCTGAATGGGAAAGCAAAATATGGTAGACATATTTTGAGTCTGTGTAAAGGGTGAGGTTTTGATCAGCAGCTAATTCGAAGGCACGAATGACAGCTATTAATTCAGCCCGTTGGTTTGTGGTGTTGGGGGGTAGGGGTGCTGCCTCAATAACCTCTGATAGGGAAACGATAGCGTATCCAGCAAAACGTTGCCCATCCCTAAAGAAAGAGCTGCCATCTGTGAACCAAATTAAGGAAGGATCAGGAAGTGGTCCCTCTTTAATATGGGAGGGATGGGGGATTAAAGCCTCGAGTGTCTCTATACAATCATGTTCTGGGGGCTCTGAGGAGATTGGGAGAAGGGAAGCTGGGTGTAAAGAGGAGCAGGGTTGGAAGGTGATTGAGGAGTCATGCAAAAAGGAAACAAGGAGAGAAAGAACGCGACAGGGTGGGAGAGTTTGAAGGCTCTTATAGGTTAGTAAGACTTTTAAATGATGAGGAGAGGCAACAGTAACCTGGGCACCAAAGGTCAACTTTTTTGATTCCTGCAGAAGTAGGTAAGCAGCAGCCAAAGCCCTAAGCAGGGGGCCCATCCACGAACGGTGGGGTCAAGTTGTTTAGAGAGGTAGGCAACTGGAGCAAAGGTAGTGGCTTTGTATTGGCCTAGAACGCCAAGAGCCAAACCCTTGGTTTCATGGACATAAAGGGTAAATGGCTGAAGAAGGTCTGGGAGGTGAAGGGCTGGGGCCTGTGACAGTGCCTGCTGCAAATGTTTAAACTCGGCCTGAATGTTGTCAGGAAGGAATTTTCCCTCAATCTCCTTAGCTGCCTCATATAGGGGCTTTGCGTAAAGGGAGAAATTAGGAATCCAGGCACGGAAATATCCTGCTAGCCCTAGGAAAGAGAGAATCTCTTCCTTTATCTTGGGGCATGGGAGCTCCTTGATGAGGGCTTTTCTGTCTACAGTAATGGCCTTTGATTGATGGGAAATTTGAACTCCTAAATATACCACCTGGGTCTGGGCAAGCTGTACCTTAGACGAGGAGACACGATACCCACGAGAAGCAAGAAAATTTAAAAGGGTGTAAGAGTCTTCACGAGCTGTGAAGAGGGAAGGGCTGCAGAGGAGGAGGTCATCTACATATTGTAAGAGAGTGGAATTAGGGAATTTAAGATCTTTGAGGTCTGCAGCCAATGTCTGACCAAAGATATGGGGGCTGTCTCGAAAACCCTGAGGGAGGACTGTCCAGGTCAACTGTTGGGAACACCGGGTATCTGGATCTGTCCAAGTAAAGGCAAAGAGGTCTTGAGATTCTGGGGCTAAGGGTACAGTGAAGAAGGCATCTTTCAGGTCAATTACTGAGAAATGGGTGGATAAGGAAGGAATTAGGGAAAGAATAGTATAAGGATTTGGGACCACAGGGTGTATAGGTCTGACAGCCTCGTTGATGAGACGAAGATTTTGGACTAGCTGATAGGACCCATTGGACTTCTGAACTGCCAATATAGGGGTGTTATAAGGAGAATGGGTGGGTCTGAGAAAGCGTTTCCGCAAAAGATCTGAGATGATGGGTTGAAGACCTCTGAGGCTCGCGGCTGGAAGTGGATATTGGGCTTTATTGGGGAAACGTTGGGGATCTTTAAGGTAGATTTGTACGGGGTCACACTGTGCGAGGGAGGGAGTCTGAGTATCCCAGACTTTGGGGTCTACTAAGTCGGCGGGGACAGGGTAATGAAAGGTTTCTGTGTCGATAGAAGGTTGGGGGGTTTCCGCCTCGATAGGGGGCTGAGGGGATCTTACATCACTAGGGGGCGATAGGGTTTCCTCATCAGCATCAGTAAGGGGTGATGGGTCAGTGGCTTTTGAAACGGTAAGAAGAAAAATGGGGGAGGAGACGGAGCAAGACGAACCAGAAAGCATGACCGAGCTAGGCAGATTGGAGAATATGATTGAGGCCTGGAATTTGGCCAATATGTCCATGCCCAATAGGGGCCCAGGACACTGAGGCATTACCAGAAACTGGTGGGTGAAGGGATGGTGGTGAAGACAGCAAGACAGCATAGGAGTCTTGCGGGGGCGAATAGCATTTCCCTCTACCCTGACAATAGGGGATGGTGCTATGGTGGTGGGGCCCCAAAACTCCCTCAAGACTGAGGAGGTGGCTCCTGTATCTAGCAGGAAATTTACGGGGCGTCCATCAACGAGGAGAGTAACCCTGGGCTCCTTCAATGCGATGTCAACGGTCGGGAGAGGAGCCCCCGGGCCCCTTCAGTCTTCCGTGGCCAGTGCGAGCGGGCTGGGGTTTGTGACCGATCCAGCCCCCCTGTGGGAGCTGGGGCAGTCAATGCCCCAATGGCCCATCTTGGAACACTTTGGGCACGGGCGCCTAGGGGGCTTGGGATTAGGCATTCTCTAGCCCAGTGTCCATCTTTCCCGCACCTAAAGCAAGGCCCTGGGGGTTCCTCCTGTGTGGACTTATATGCCCCTTTTCTTGAGGCCTGAGCGTCAGGGCCCCTAAGGGCCTGAGCTAACATTTGAAACCTTGATCGCTCAGCCTTCTCATGTTTTAGAAACCTGCGACGTTCAGCGTCTTCTTCACGGTTATGATAGACTTTAAAAGCCGTAGCCAAAATCTCAGTCTGGGGAGTCACAGGGCCCAATTCTAATTTCCTTAACTTAGCTCGAATATCGGGGTAGCTCTGAGACAGGAAATATGTCATAAGGACTTGACAGCCCCCCTGGGACTCAGGATCTAAGTTTGTGTATTTTTGAAGGGCCTTCGTGAGCCGATCTAAAAATTCAGAGGGGGTCTCTTCTCTCTTTTGAATAATGTCTTGTAGCTTATCAAAATTAACAGGTTTCTGAGCTGCTCGTTTTAGACCATCTACTATACACGTTAAAAACTGGTCCCTTAAGACCACGTCCCCTGGGGCGTTGTAGTCCCAGTGCGGGTCTCTCTCTGGCACTGCTTCAGGACCTATAGGGAAATTGGGGTTCATTCTGTGAGTCTCATCTGCTATGCTCTGGCTTGCTCCCAGACTCGCCTACGCTCCTCAGGAAGTAAGGTATTTGACAAAATAAAGTATGTGTCATGAAAGGTAAGGCTATATGCTTGAGTGACCCACTGGAATTCTTTTATGTACGTCGTAGGGTCAGTTGTAAAAGAACCCAAGCGAAACTCAATTTTGGAAAGATCAGACATGGAGAACGGGATGTGGACCCTTACAATTCCCTCCGCCCCAGCTACCTCCCTTAACGGCGCGATTATCTGAGCTGCCTGTTTTCTCGAGCGCGTCATAGAAGGACTGAACTGTGGAGGCGGTAGAGTGTTAGGCAGGTCTGGGAGGGATGGGGCTGGAACAGCTAGGGCCGGGAGTTGTACGGGAGACGCTGGGGGAGAAACGCGGGCCACGCAATGTTCTCCCAGAGCCGTTGGGGAAAGAACCGAGGAGGGGGCCAGAGCCTGGGGCACCGCGTCTGGTAAGAGACGAGTCTCAGAATCTAAGGGAGTACGGACCGGAGTCTGGGACTGAGGCAGTGCGCTCGGCGACGGCTGCATGGCTGGAGAGGGCGGGGGAGCTGCGGCTGGAGACGACTCGGAACCGAGCAGCGGGAGCAGCGCGGGCGGGGGTGGCGGCGGAAGCAGCGCGGAGCTGGGAACCGGAAATTGAGAGGGCGGGGGTAGCGGTGGGAGTGGCGCTGGGAATGACGTAAACAGAGAAGGCGGGTCTACAGAGGGGGGGTTGTGACAGCGGAAGGCGGGGGCGGGGCGCAGGATGAAGACAACGGAGGGGGAGGATCTAAGCTCAGAAGCCCGCCAATTTCAAAATCTAAAGCCTGAGCTGGGGGAGGGGAAACGTTCTGGAGCAGCCTTCGAGACTGCTGGTACGGGGGAGGTGGAGCCTCTAATCCCGGATCAAACTCGGCGTCAGTGGAAGATGGGGGGGAATCTGGAAATCTATAAGCGAGAAAGACCGTCTCAGGATTGCACCTGGTGCACAAAGAAGGATTGGAACGGAGGAGGAAGAAGGCATCGACATACGGCAATTCTGTCCATCTCTTTGTTTGTTGACAAAAGCTGGAGAGTTCCCATAAAAGCCGGGAATCTAGGGATCCTGATTCTGGCCACTTATTGGATAGCGGGTAAGAAGGCCAAATTTTTGTACATAGCTTTATTAATTTGGTTTTGTTAATTTGGGGTTTTAAGCCTAATCGTGCTCGATTTCTTAGGAGACAGTCGAGAGGCGTGTCGGCCTGAGTGGAGAGGGAAGTTCCCATATTTCCCGTTAGCGGGGAGGAGCTGATGCAATACTTTGGAAGGCGTCCCTTTCAAAGTATGAATCAGAGTAAGATCCAAGTTCGCTCTCCTAGTCGTCACTAAGTGAGACGAGCCTTGGGACACCTAAGCACCTTCCGTCCCAGACGGCAGGTTTAAAGGTGCCGGGGAGCTGTGAGCTTTACTCCATGGAGATTATCGGAATGTTTCCGTTCCGAACGGAAAAACGGAAGCTCAAGCCCGGAGTGCAGAGAGGAACTTTCCTACAGCTGGGAATTTTTAAAGCGGGCGGAGAAAGGTGGGGGGGGGTGGAAGAGTTCCCGGGGTCCACCGTCGACCTGAAGGCTTGGGTGGGGTGCGGTCCCCCCTGGAAAGGCCCCCGGTGAGATTGCCGGACGCTCACGGTCAATTCTCGCCGCGCAGTGGCCAAACAGGTTTAGGAACTCGGGGTGGATGGGGGCTTACCAAAGTCCAGCAACAGTGTAGGAAGACAGATGGCCAAAGGAGACATGTGGTGGAAGCTCGTCTCCTTTCCCGGTCAGGGAACCAAATGTTAGCGGAATTTGCAGGAAGGGACCGAGGCTCGAACTGTCGTATAGGAAAAGGAAAGGGGTTTATTGAATTACCAAAGAAACACGTGGAGGGGATGAGGATAAACCGCGGGGAACAGACGGGAGCTGGAGCACGCGGGAGCGGGAGCGGAGAGCAGGAGCAGGGAGCGGCAGGAACCAGGGGAGAGCAGGAACAAAAAGGCCGATTTCAGTCCGGGGCTGGCTTAAATAGAGTAGGGGTCATAAAACCCCCTTGGAGTGAGTCCTTGTCCTATAGGCCAGCAGAGGTCATGGGGGGGAGGTAGTGGTAGTGGACAAGGGACTTGCTGGTCAGGTTTTGGTCACGCTGAGGATCTCGGGAGCCGTAGTTTTTCACAAGGTACCTGGAAAGGTGTGGCCTTCTGCCTGGGAGGCGCTGCCTTCTGCCTAGAACCAACATGGGTCAAGTCCATAAAGTTGGTATTTACCATTATTTAAATTTGTTTATAGGGTTTTTTCCTAACTTCATAAACTCATTCTACCATCTCTGTAATCTGAACTTCCATAAAACATTAAGAAAGTATTATGAAGATTTTTTAATGATTATCTTTTTTTTAAATACTTATCCTTCTTCATGTTCTCTGAGTTTCAGGAATTTGTGATTTGGTTTCTGTCATTAATTTTAGCACATTCTCAGTAATGAATTACTTCTGTTCTTTTCTCTCCTCTTCTGGTATTCTCATTATGTGCCTTATATCTTACAGTTGTTGGATATTCTATTCTGTTTTTCATTATTTTTCCCTTTGCTTTTCCATTGGGGAAGTTCCATTGACATATATCTTCAAGCTCACTGATTATTTTCTTGGCCATGTTCAGTCTAATAAGCCCATCACATCAAAAGCATTCTTCATTTGCTTGAGAGTACATGTTATTTTATTTCTAGCATTTTCTTTTGATTCTTAAGAGTTTCTGTTATACTTATATTACCTATATGTTTTCTTTTGTTGCCCATTTTCTACCATTAGGGTCCTTAATCATATTGATCAGTTATTTTCAATACCTTATTTGATAATTCTAAAATTTCTGCTATATCTTGGTCTTATTCTGATAATTGCTTTGTCTCTTCAGATTATGTTTTGTCTTGCCTTTTCGCAAGCTTATAGTTTTTTGTTGAAAGTTTTGCATAATGTATTGAATAACAGAAACTGGGTAAATAATCCTTTATGTGATGTTTTATGTTTATCTGTGTAGAAGCTAGGCTGTTTTTAATATTTCTGTAGCTGAATTTCCTTTGGTATTCTCTTTTTGTCTTTCTTTCTATCTTTAGTGTTTCTATCAATTTCTTCTTGAATAGACCTGTGTCTTTAAATGATCTCCTTTGAAATCCACTGCTGTTTTCCTGGAGCCCTGTTAGCTTGGTATAAGATATTGTGGAAAGGAAGCAATCTATAATCTTATGCTTAAATTTCTTTCTAGTGAGTCTGCCTCTCTGGGCTTTGACCTGCAAAAAAGTTCCCTCTTTGTCCCCTTCCCTCTTCCTTTTGTTGGGACAGAAAGGGTAGAGGAGGCTGCCTAGTTTAGTTGCCTTTCACCTAGATCTTGTAAGGCTCTGAAAAAATAGGTTTTTTTCCCAGGCAGGCTTTGTTATGGTGATTCATCCCAGTACCCTGTGCTTATTTGAAGAGCCTGGCCATCCTCCCCACTTTGCTGGAAGGGTCTTTACTGAGAACCTGATGGGGCCTCTAGATGCAAAGCCATGAGTGTGTAGAGGAGACCCTATGCTTTGCCCCTGGGTGTTTTGAATTCTAAAGCTCCTCCAGGCTTCTATTCAAGTGCCCTACCCATTTCATGGCTTTGGGGGCTATTGCTATTGTTAAGTTCTGATTCTCTGCATTTGCCCCTTTCTTCAGTTTGCCTTGTGGCTTCAAGTATCTGACTGATTGAAGAAGGATTCATTTTTAGTTTGTTCATCTTCATTTATTATGAGTTTGGGAGTGATAACTTGTAAGCACTTTACATCTTCATGCAGAAAACTGGAAGTGCATAACTATCTTGGTAATAAATCAAAACTTACAACATATACACATGCAGTGTGCAGTCTTTACAAGAGTAGCATGTAACGGACACAAAAATATAACAGCAAAGAATAAAGCTACCATTGTGAGTCTTTTATATAGAAAATTATGAATGTTTATTGAAAGATGTAAGAGAAGGCCAAAAATAAATGTAGAGAAATATTTTACTCTCAATAGAAAAAATAAATATGAGGAAGGTTTCAAGTTTTCCACAAATATATTTTAATCCCAACCAAAATTCCAGCAGAGTTTTGAGGCATAATTGAACAAACTGAATCAAAAATATCTTGAGGAAGAGTGAAGCCTCAAGAAAACATCAAGATGCTTTTATCTAGTAGACATGAGGACTTATTTCAAATCAATACTGATTAAGAGTACTAATTATGTGCTTTTATCTCAGAGATAGACAAATAGGCCAGTAGCACAAGCAAGTGATTAGAAAACCAGACTTACACATACCAGGAATTTTTATTTATATGCCAGAGTAGGTTTATTAGATCAGATGGAAAGGATGGGCTACTTCATTTAGAAAATTACTGTGGTAATCGGTTATCCATATAGAAAACAATGAAATTGATTTTATACTAAAAACACGTTCCAAAGAATTCGTAAGTACCATAAGCTTAGACAGTTCCACATACCAGTACTCATCGTTTCCATTTCAGAAAACAGCCTTTTTGACTTAATTTCCAAACTCTTGAGAGTGCACCCTATTTAGTATCTCTGCATCCTATGATACTGACCATATATCTTCTGTTAAAGAAAGAAAGGAAGGAATGAAGACTGGGGGGCGGAAGGGAGGGATAAGAGCTGTTATATTTAAATTGATTATAATAATTTCAGTTTAGCTGGGTTTCTGTATTGACAATAGCCTCAGCCAGTTGTGTACATTGAAGTAATTAGGTGTTTGTTTCTGGAAACTTTAAGGTTCTACATAAGCAGAGCATGTGGCTGAATCCTGTTTTAGAGTAAGAAAGACCTGGGTTTTAATCCTGAGTCTGAAACTCACTACCCATTAAACCAAAATCGAGTTCCTTATATCCAACTCTCCATTTCCCTACATGTAAGTGAGAAATATAATAATATTCACTTCACAAGGCTTAGGGAAAAATAATGTAATGGAAAAAAATAATAAATTTTGCACAATGGTTGAACCATTGTGCTTAGTAAATGCCAGTTTTCATCAGTATTTCTTTTAATTTATTGAACAAGTCACAGAAAATAATTGAGTGTATTTTAACAGGAATATAGAAAGTCAAGAATGTAGTTAAGGACATTTCACTTTAAAGTTAACATTTAAAATATATTAAGAACTATAAGTACTATATAAACATTTACTACTATTTACTTACTATATTTAGAAGTATAAATGCAAAATCTGATTATATTTAGAAGTATAAATGCAAAATCTGATGTTCATGCCCAAAATATAATTATTCATAGGAAGAATAACTGAAGTGTGCCATTACAAGGTAAAGCCAAGATTTGGCGGTAGAATCTTAAGTTTTATTGATGACAAACTCATTATAAACCAATGGTATAGTATGACTCAGAAAGAGTTAAAATTGGAAGAGTACAATGATAATATTGATAGACAGCAAATTGTTACTGATGCTAATTTCTCTGTTGATTTGTTGACCACACCTTTTGTGATGAGCAAGCTATGCCATCAACATAGCCCAAACACATTTGTGTCTTTCCACAGTTTCAGAATTTATTTAATAACAGTACTTTCACAGGCTGTACTTCTTTCAGCTGTGGCACTTTGCCAAATACTCACAAATCACCTGGTAGTCATAAGCCAGACAAATACAAGTTGTTTTGTTCCAATCTTAATTTCTATTATCTGTAACATACAAGTTACATAGGCTACTTCACACAATGATATATACACATCATTATGTGTGTGCATGTGTGTATGTCATAGAAAGACTAAGAAAGGGTTAATACAGCTGAAGAATTACAGGATGCCAAGACCAGAGCACAGGCAGAGAGAAAGGGATGCAGAGTTAGAATCACAATAAGTGATCAGATAAGGATTTTAACTAACCAGTTACATGGAGTTTTCTAAGCAAAGGGTCCAGAGGGATGGCATTTTCAGTTTCAGAGTGTGAACCTGAAGTATCAGCTCAAGGTGTCACCTGGGAAGAGGGCCATGTGTGTGTCATCATGGGCATGAGAAACTGTGCTCTGCTGAAGCCCAGGGACAGAGATTCAGAGATTTGTCACTGTGGTGATTGTTCTGGGTTAGGCTCCTTATGTGTGAAAAGGTGACTGAGTCAAAGTGCCACTGTGTCCAGTCATGGGAAGATTCTCCTTTTATGGATCTTATGTGAGGGGGTCATGTCTGGTGGGATTGGCAAACTTCCATGTCTGGTGTTCCTAGTATGATTTGGGATGTTTATGTATCCAGGTACTCCTTGAATTAGTTTGATAACTTGGCACATAAAAGTTAATTATCAATTTGTGCCTTAGGGTTGTGCTGAGCAGATGGTGATTGCTTACTTTTATAAACAAGGTGTGGAGTCATTCTGCCTTGGTCCTTTTACTCAGAGTACCTCATGGCCAACTAATGCTTTACAAAATGGAGTTACTTGGGTTTAGGCACAACCTGAAAACTGCTGTTCTGAGTGCATCATGGAATGACTCTGAGCAGCCTGCTTCCCACACCTATCATGATGTACATTTTTTCTAATGACAAACACAATTTTTGTTGCTTCTTGGCAAATCATTGTACACTTCTAAAAACCAATCAAAATGGTAAGGGGTCCTGAATGAGGAACAGTTCAAGATTAAAGCTAAGGATTGCCAACATGATGGAAAGAATATGTAGAGGGAAGATTTCCAGTTATGCTCAAATGCTTATAGTCCTTTAGACAAATCTGTTAGTTTAAATTATTGGAAAATTAACCATTCTATCAATCTTCTTCATCATTCATAGAATTTAAATCAAGAAATTTATTCACTTGTCAGGAAAATTAGAGGCCATTTATATAATAGTTGGAAAGTTAGTTGCTGAATGAATTCTAAGTATGTTTTGCTTAAGCTTTTTCACACCATAACAGAAACTTATTGAGTAACAATTTTGTTAAAGAGATTTTATTTCCCAAATTTGATGAATATTATATAAAATAGAATTTCAAAATATTATTTTATGTAGGGGAGGGGCAATAGAACAGGAACCTAAATTGCCAGGTGAATCTATTTTTAAAATCATCATATATTTATTCATGTAATGCTATGTTATGTTATACTGATTAGTTTTGATTTTCACAGTATATTCATCCTTTAGCTACCCTTGATTTTAAATGAATGCCTCTATGACAACTGAAAACACACGCTAGAAGTTACTTTACTTTAATAATTTATACTCAGCAAAGATACTCAGAAGTTGCTAAAGAATAATCAGTTTCTTACCAGAAACATTTTCATTATTCTCTCTGAACTCAAAAAGCACACTAAGTTTGATGATCCTGTTGACTTCAAAGAGAACTCAACTCATGTGTCCAGATGACACATAATAAATAAACTGAGAAAGGGACCCTTTTTAAGTTAGATCCAAGGTGTATGTACTTAAATCTGTCTTGTATAGAAAGCTAGCAACTTGAGAAATAGCCAATTATTTAATATAAGTTCTCTTGGAGGGATTCCATATTTAATTTTTATTCCCTGACAATTTCTCATACATAAAAATGTTGTAAAGCCTGTCAACTATACAAAAATAATACAAATAAAAGTAAATTAGTCTGTTCAGTTTCTCCTGATAGAATATTATAATATATTATCTCTTTATAGATAGGCTAATAATTCAACCATGCTATTTATTTAGTTTATATTCTTAGCAATTGTCTATTTCCCATACTATAGTAGATTTCCTTTAGTTGATAATAATTTTGCATAAAATATTAGCAAGCTCTTCCAAATAAATAATTGTCTATTTAACTATAAAGGCTATTTAGCTTTCTTCATACCAAAATAATTTTGACACAAAAATAAGATATTTTTATTGCTAAGGTATGTAGCTATTTTTTCTTGTTTCCTATGTTAGAGATAAAACAGTAATGTAACTTTGAGATTTATCAGTGTATCAAAAAATGGAAGAATCAATAACCTTATGTATGTAGAATTTTTGTTAAATTAACTAGTATGGATCTGATGGTATCAAAAATAGAAAATTCTAACCTTATGCAATTATTTATTGTCAGCAAAATGACATAATTTTCTGCCAATACCATTTATTCTGATGAGTAACATCTAGAACTTTTCCCTTCACCAATTTTATGTAAGGTTGTATAAGGTGGGGTCTAATATCAAAGATAATTATTATGAACTTTTTTAGATTAAACTTCCAAAATTTATTTAAATTGAAGTTTGAAAGAAACAATGAAATAGAATAATGAAATAAGTAGATACAGACTTGAGAAAAAGAAACCCATTGTCTTAATAATTGTATTAACTTTATCAAAAAGAAGAAAAAGCAAGTAAAATATTTTAAAATTAATTTAGCTTTGTTAAGTTTTTCAGAACAAACTTCATTTTACTCACTTTATAGCATTTCATTTTTTGCTAGTACATTTAATCATTTGTACATTCTTTATTAGAATTTTTCAGAATATCAGTCTATTTTATTCTACACATGATATCTCTGTGCCCTTTTCTTTTAGATATTAGTAAATATAAAATATACCTCTCAATGGCAGAAAAGTTTCTGAACTCCTGTTTTTGTTTACACCAGTTTCAGAACTTGAGCTCTGACTCTGAGGCACATTTGTATGTCTTATATTTATTAATGACACTGCATGTATTGTGGTGAAGTATTTTGGAAGTTCATTAGTTCATAGCTTCAAAATATGGAAGGATGTATTTTCAGATCCAAACAGTGCTCTGCATTCATTATTCTTTACTATAGTTTTGCTTCATTTTCACAGAATCATTATGTACTTGTATATAAATCATACTCATATTTTTATTTTTCTTATTTGTAAGATTATTCATTATTGGAAATAAATAATTTCTCTTTTTCACATTGCATTCATCACCAATTCACAACAACAATTCTCTTAGAAAATATAGTAAAAACCAGTCCTTTACGTCTCCATGGCTAACATCCTTATCCATATTTCTAACTTCTTTTGTGTGGCTTCTGAAATGTTTTATTACTTCCATTCTTGTCCCCTTCTCCATTTTCCATATTTGTGACTGGAATAATATCAAGGAACTTCTGTGCTTAAAACTCTCCAGTGGCTTCCCCTCACAGAATGCATTCCAATTCCCGCCAGCCCTCTCTCATTTTGTAACATTGTCCTTCATGTTCATTTTGTCCCAAACTCACTCAGCAGGCACATGCTTTGACCTGACCCAATCTGCTTGACCTGCTTATTGTTCCTTCTGGTGGGAAACTCAGTACTGGGATTCTTTCATTCATCCTGTCATTGAAATAATTTTATTATATCTTCACTTCACTTTCCCACACCTTATGTTGCCATCAAAATCATCACTTTTTTTTGTTCTTTTTACTGTCTATCTCTTGTCACTAAAATATATGAGCACTGTAACAGAAGATTCTATCTAGCACCTAGGCCAGTACCTATTATGTGGTAAGTCAATATTCAGAGTTACGACATTATTCTACATACCTCTTTACCCACAAAACAGGAAATTTAGAGACCTAGCTAGACATAGGTCTGTAATGCTCACTGTAGATGTCTATTCTTTTTCAAAATCTAATTCATAGCACAATCCTGAGTAGAACACAAAATTAAAGCCAACTAACAAAAGAACAACAGAACACTACCTAGCTTTCTCCCTGAGTAGGCATGAAATTTTTTGCTCTTTTTCATGGCTTGGCTTAGATAAAAAATTGTGGTGCCTTCCTCAGCTCTTCTTTTTCTTTTTCACAGGTTATGACTACTCATAAGTTATAGTGGGTTTATCTTCAAAGCACATCTAAAATACAACCACTTCTCAGTGTCTCTTCTACTACCACTGGTCCAAAGCACCTAGACTTTTGCAATAGTTCCCAATGGGTCTTCCTGTTTCAACTTTTGTTCCACTTTAATATATTTTCTACATCTTGGCTCAAGTTATCTATTTGAAGAATAAGTCAAATGTCACATCCATGTTACTGATGCTGAAGTCACTCAGAGCAAAAACCTGATCCTCACCCCACCCCCTTCCTAACCTATACCAGGTATATGCTATTGTTTGAATTGCCGAAATTATCCCCACTTGAAGACCTTCCACTTACCATTTCCTTCTGTAGTACTCCTCTCCTTCACTCCATTTCTAATTGGGTTGCTTCTTTTCCCTTGTATGTAATGAATAATAGTTACCACCAAATAGTCATTGGAAACCTTACTTTACATATAAAGAACTAGCAATAAAATTCAAGACAATGGATTCTGACAATGTTTAGGATGAAGCTTTTTAGAGCTCTTCCAGGTCTGACATTTAAAGCTTTTCTCTAGATCCCTCTTAACTTCTTCTTCTTCTTCTTTTTTTTTTTTTTTTTTTTTTTTGCAAGATAGGTATAAAAGCCCATCTTTTGGGGTTGTTCATGGATATAATAAGATGTTATGAAGTGCTTGCCTAGCTTATAGTAAATGCTCAAATAATATAGTTGTTACTTTAACATAACTCTTGACTGCCATTGTAATTATCTGGACATGGTTACAGTTGGTTTGTATGTATTCTCCATATTATTCTTTGCCACTGGAAAGTATATATTAAAAGCTTTTACTTTTTTGGAGGGGTACCAGGGATTAAACTCCAGGTACTTGGCCATGGAGCCACATCCCCAGCCCTATTTTGTACTTTATTTAAAGATAGGGGCTTACTGAGTTGCTTAGCGCCCCACTGTTGCTGAGGCTGGCTTTAAACTCCTGATTTTCCTGCCTCAGCCTCCCAAGCCCTTGGGATTACAGGCATGCATCACCATACCTGGCTAAAAATTTTTATATGCTGACAAATAAATTTTAAAAAGCAAAATAATTTTGAGTTCTCTATATACAATGACATACAGTAGAGATGCCATAATTTGGCTACCACTCCATCATTAGCTTTCAGTTCTCTTTTCTGATTGTATATAATAAGTATTTACTTGAACATTATATTCTTTTTATGATAAAATATTTTCTTAGTATAAATTCATGTTTGCAAGATTATTGTTTGAAAGGGTTTGAAACTCACTTATCACTTCTGTGGAATATACCCAGTGCTTTGTACATGCATGTCATGGGTTTATAGTACTGCAATATAAAAAATATATAAACTTCGGCTGGGGATATAGCTTAGTTGGTAGAGTGCTTGCCTTGCCTGCACAAGGCCCTGGGTTCAATCTCCAGTACCACAAAAACAAACAAACAAACAAAAAATATATATGTATGTGTGCATGCACACACACACGCGCGCACACATACACACACATGCACACAGACTTGCCAGGCACAGTAGCACATACCTGTAATCCCAGTGACTTGGGAGGCTGAGGCAGGAAGATCACAAGTTCAAGACCAGCCTGAGCAATTTAGTGAGGCCCCCTAAGCAACTTAGTGGACTGGGGATGTGACTCAGTGGTAAAGCACCCTGGGTTCAATCCTCAGAGCAAAACAACAACAAAAAAAAATTATATGCATGTATATGTTTTAGTCAGCTTTCTCGCTTCTGTGACTAAAGGACCCGACCAGAACTATAGAGAAGTAAAACTTCATTTGAGGTCTTATTGTTTCAGAGGTCTTAGTCCATAGAAGGCCAGCTCCATTCTTTGGGGCTCAAGGTGAGGCTGAACATCATGATGGAAGAGTGTGGCCAGGGAAGCAGCTCACATCTTGGTGAACAGGAAGCAGAGAGAGAGTCTCCATTTGCCAGATACTAATATATATCCCAAAGCCACAACCCCAATTCCCACCTCCTCCAGCCACATCCTACCATTTCAGTTACCACTCAGTTGATCACTATCACTCATTGGGTTAAGATTCTCACAACCACTTCACACTCATTGGGTTAAGATTCATTTCTCCTCTGAACCTTCTTGCATAGTCTCATGCATGAGTTTTGGGGGACACCTCACATTCAAACCATATATATATATATGTGTGTGTGTATATATATATATATGTTGCCGCCTGCAGCAATGATACCGTGGGAAAGAATTCGGAGGCAGACTGGGAATAAGTAGGTTCTTTTTTTTTTAATATTTATTTATTTGCTTTAGTTGTACACAATGTGTTCACCTGTACATGGTGCTGAAGATCGAACCCGGGCCGCCCACATGCTAGGCAAGCGCTCTACCACTGAGCCACAATCCCAGCCCAATAAGTAGGTTCTTTATTCTTGCTTTCTTCTGCTGACTTCTCTCTCCAACACCAATAACCTCTCCAACTCCAACTCCAACCAACCCTATCACCAGCCCTACCTGGTTAAATACTCTTCACCTTAACAAGTATACACGTGTCACAAGCTCAATTTACAGGTGTGTTACACAGTGTTCAGGGCACAGAAAGATTCTTAGTTGATTACATAAAGGTCAGGAGAAAACAATTAAATGCCTCCTCTTTGGCTCTCAGCCAGCCACCATCTTAGCTACCTCCTCATTAAGGCTCTTACATGAAGGAGCCCTAATTAGGAAGGGCTGTTGCAGCTAGCTGGAAGCCATAAGTTCCACCTGATATGTATGTGACGCACCTGTAGGCACCCGAAAAGCTGAAGGTATATGACCGGGTGAAAGCGGTCCGAGTTAGGAGAACGGAGAAATTCATTCAGTCAGTCGTGCAGTCGCTCGGTCGGTCAGAAGAAGAGTTCGGGTCGGAGAAAAGAATCAGAGCGACCAGAACGTAGGCAGAGCGGTTACAGAAGAGAAACCAGATAGAAGAAGTAATGGCTGGTCAGAGTTAGGCCGAGGCTCCCGAGGGCTGGTCAGAGTTAGGCAGAGGCTCCCGAGGAAGAAAGAAGAAAGAAGAAAGAAGAAAGAAACTCTAAAAAATAATCTTTCTCAAAGCTAAGCTCTCTCTATTTTTCTTTCTCTCTCTCTAAGCTAAGAAGACAAGAAGAAAAGCTCTCTAATCTTTCTCTCTAAAAATCTTTCTTTCCCTCTCTAAGCTCTCTCTAAGAAAGTAGAAGTAAAAGTAGTAATAGCTTTACTCTGCCTCCGAGAGTTTTCCTCCCGCGGCGCAATGGCTGGCCGTGACAGGCAGCTTACACTTACATATATATGTATATATATATATGTATATATATATATATATATGTATATGTATATATACATATATATACATATGTATACATATGTACATACATGTATATATACACATACACATATGTATGCATATCTATTTTTATGCATATCTATTTTATGCATATATATACACACACATACACATATCCATACAGATTAGATTCATTTATGTTTCAGTTAGGAAAATCATAAGATTATCTGGAAAAAAATAAATATCTGATTAGTGTAAACATAGTCAAGAATAATATTGATAATTATTTCATTGATTGTGTTAACATAAGAACAAACTAAATAGTCTGGTTTGCTTCTTCAAATTCTTATGATTACTCAGTATATTTTAAATTGGAAAAATTAAAATAATAGAGTATCAGAAATTATAATCTTTTGTTTAAAAATGAAGAAGTGATTATGTCTGCTGAATTAGTGTTCCACAAATAAAGAAAAGCATGAATACAATGTTTGAAATTGATGTGTGCAGATAACAATGATGTACCTCTAAGAATAATGAAATACATGAAGGAATTGAAATTTTTATTTTAAATTGAACCTGCTGTACCTGTTTGATTGTTTGGCGGATCCCCCTTCCTGCATTATTGTCCAGGAGGCAAATTGACTGTTAGCCATTCTGCAGAGATCTTTTCACTGATAACCTTGATAATTAAATACTATACTATTGATAATTAAATGATCCCAAGAGAGTAAAAACTACCTATGAAGACAAGAAGAACACATAAATTCCATTTTGATTTAATATTACTATTTTTTCCTGATATTTTACTGAGCTGTGATCAAAATCTGTAATAAGATCGACATAACAGAGCCAAGCTAATTATTCTCTTTTCTAATTTTCAGCATAAAGAACGTAACTCCTAAGGTAGGAGACCCTGAGACCCGTAAGGCTATTCGCCGTGCCTTTGATGTGTGGCAGAATGTAACTCCTCTGACATTTGAAGAAGTTCCCTACAGTGAATTAGAAAATGGCAAACGTGATGTGGATATAACCATTATTTTTGCATCTGGTTTTCATGGAGACAGTTCTCCCTTTGATGGGGAGGGAGGATTTTTGGCACATGCTTATTTCCCTGGACCAGGAATTGGAGGAGATACTCATTTTGATTCAGATGAGCCATGGACACTAGGAAATCCTAATCATGATGGTAAGTGCATGTTTTCTTTGCAGTGTAAGTAGACTTGTTTTTATTTTTAGAATGCCCCAGTGATTTACTAATCTACAAACTTAAGGCATTAATTCTAAATTTGCCATTAAAGTTATAAAGCAATATGTAAGGCTTGTTATGTTTTAGAACAAGAATTGGTATGAGTCAGTAGATAATATAGTTATGCATGTGTTCTTACACTATATCTATAAATACTACAAAATATAAAAAATGTCACTTCTTAAAAGATTTTGTAGTGAGTTATTAAAATCATCAGATATTCATTAAGCTAATTCTGTAGTTTTTCCTACATCTTAAGCCAGTGTTTCCACTTGAAACTTGTGATTAACATTTGTGGAGTGGGTTCTGCTATATGTTTTCTGTGTTACTTTCTAATCTGTTATCACTTTTCTGATCTGTAAATTTTTGCCCTTTATCTTCTATCTTGTATCTATTTTATTCGTCTCCCAGTCTGATTCATTATCTTTATATCTCTATTTTTATCAAAAGCTAGTTTCTTGCATCTCAATTCCAACAGAGCCATCAGTTATAATTATAATCCTTATAATTATTCTGACACACAAAATAATGTAAGAATCAGAAAACTCAGTAACTAACATGATAGTTACTTGAATAAAAGGCATGTGTTTCTAGACAAAAATGCATATTTCAATTCTGATTTTTTTATCATTCAATTATAGCATCTTAGACTTATATGATTCCTAAGCATCCATGTGCCTAATTCTTGTAAGACTTAAATATTTTCACTCCCCTACATTGTAGAATGTTGTTCTACTACAAGCATGCATAGCTTTGATGACAACTAATCAGCCAATAAAACTCTTAATTCCTCCTCGATGAGTTAAGCCTAGTCATGAAATGAAGCTTTGTTAATGCATTAGAAGGTTTAGTTAGCTGGATTATTATAATAGCCTTGCATTTTTAGGACACCCAGGGTTCAATCATGTAATGGATAGAATGAGGTTGAGTTAAAATAGCATCAGTTTTCAAAGAAAAAAACAACTGTTCTTGTTTTCCAAAACAAATTATATTTACATTTTTCAAAACTGTTTTAAAAAACAAAGAATTTTCAGGAGATTTCAAATGGGGTGGAATGAAAAGCCAAAAACTTTAGAGTCAAGCAATTTAATGTTTAAAAGCTGCTGGCTAAATAACCATTAGTTCAAAAAGCCTCTGATGTGTGTTTTCTTGTTCTTACCATGTAGTTTAAATTTCAGGCTGTGAACAATGCAGGTGGAAGCTCTTTCTATGTAGGATTGCTTAAAATACTATATATCTGAGCATCTAATAATACAATATCTGGTGACATGGTAGTTGAACCATAAAGTTTGATTCTGATATCACTTAAAGTGAAATTTTCTTTTATTTTTTATCAAAGTCACACAGTCATGCCAATAAAATCACTCAGACTTCTTCAAGTCAATTGTTAGCTTTTTTTTTTTTTTTTTTTTCCTGCATTCTAAATGATTGAAAAGAGTAGTACTTCTAATGGGAGAATTTTGTTGGCACAGGCAAAAGTGTGTTGGCTTCCAGGGAATGAATGGCCTTAAAATTCTGAAAACAGAAAATAATCTTTCCTTGCAATTATATATCCAATTATTAAAACCACATTATTTTTAAAATTTATGTTAATATTTTAACTGATAACTATATACACTTTAGGACAACATGTGACGTTTCCATATATGTACACGTTGTGTAAAGTTTAAATAAGATTAAACATGTCTAGCTCCTCAGATACTTATCACTTCTTTATCCTGAAACTGTAAAATCTATAGTTTTGAAATTGTGTTAATTTGGCTTTTTGGCCTCATAAATTAAAATTTATTAAAATCTTATATGAAGGAGAAAACTATCAAATTGCCTATGTTTTGTCTTACTATGTTGAAATCATTGAAAAAGAAGGCTCTACTAATTCTTGGGTGTGTGCTCTATTAGTGGGTTTTTAAGGCATCAACCAACACTTTTTAAAAATAGACAAAGTTTTTAAGAAAAACTGTAGGAGGATTTGATGACATAGGAAATGGGAAAGTTTGCACTCATTTGAGTGTGATCAGTGCTGTGAATGGATTTATGTTTTGTATGATAAGTTTTTCAAAGAATGGATATATAGAAGAAAATCTGAAATATAGCATGTGGCCTGGAGGTGTGCAATCACTTCAAGCCACTTGTCACTGAGAGAATTCGCTGGTGCATCTTATTGCCTCCTAACTTATACTGTGGAGGTAGAACATTCTCTGCACATACATGCACATGACTAAAAACTTAAACCAGTTGATTGATACTTGGTTTTTCATTTGGAGGAAAATATGTCTTTACCACTCAAATCAGAATGTTTTGCCTTGTGAATGAGCCTAAAGGAAAGAACTGTGCAAAATAATAATGTTTCAGAATTGCAAGGGATTAGTGAGATGTTAATTGACTGTTGGAAATGTAATTCCATAAAGATTTACTGCTTAATTGAAATTCAGACTCTTAACCAGGAACAGCAGGGCAGCCAGGGTAGTGTCAAGCTGAAGTATTGATCATTTATCAAAAGAACAGCCTCTAGCTTTGCTTGTGGTACTGGGGAATGTGGGGAGAATTCATGCCTTTGAATATACTAGATCCTAACTGCATGTGAGACTATTGTATCACAAATAACACAAGTCAAAATTTTGACATCTTCATCAATAAACTTTTTCTTTTCTTTGATCTAGTCTTGGAATGCCCCTGGCTTACTTACCTGAATTATTTTCTTCCTATCCTATTTACAGCTTGTGAGCAACAAGAAAACAGAGCAGCTTGGTTATTTAGTGAAAATGCAAATGAAAAAGCCTTTTGATAAGTACCCAGCTCATTTTCCACAGCATATTGCTCAGCTAATGAAGGCAGTTTGAATTCTGTCTACCTCAAAAGAGATAAACGGAGTCTTAAGTTGCCAGTAACCCTTAATTCATTGTTGTCTACTTTCCTATCAATTTGCTTATAGTCATAATATTTTTTGAAAACTCAAGCTGAAGGCCATTAAGTAAATTAAAATAAATAACCACATTCTCCCTCTCTGTCTTTCTCACATACACTCACCCTTTCTTGCACACACACATCTCTAAACAAAACTTATGCCATTGTTTTATTTTTTAAATTACTTAATTTATTTTTATTGAGTTGTTAGTTTTGTGTAGTGAATAAGTAAAACATTTCCAGAGTAATTCAAAAGGAAATATGTATCATGATAGAGTTTTTGAAATTAATACATTCACTGTAGGATGGAAATTTTAACTCTAGTGGTATGTTAAACTTCATTTCACATCACATTAGCATATTGTTTCCTTGGCTATGCTATAAAGTTTAAGTTGAATTATGACTATAAGCACAAACCTATCACAAAGATATTTTTAAATAGGCAAATATCTAAGTAGTCATGGGATTTCAAGTTGATCATCTCTGAGCAAAAAAAAAAAATACCTATTACAATGACATATAAAACTTAGGATGGAATAATATCTAGAGAATGTCCTATCTTACCATGCAGTTGTAATTCTGCTAACGTTAATAATGCAATACAGTAACTATTTACTATTTGAAAGTTCATGGCCCTGAAGTCAAGGGCAGAGCACTGTTGTGGCAGACTGTCCAAAAACATAAGGAGAGACTAATAATGATAAAAATGTCACCTGAGTCATCAAAACTCTTAAATCTATTCTGTTTTTCAATGTGAAATGATTAACTTCATCCCAACCCACTCACTTGTGAATACTCAAAGGATTTTCATGATGTGATACTTGAGTCAATGGACATGACTTATGCCAACCATGGAAAGTTTACACTCTGTAAGAAAGATGTAATCTTTGGTATACTAGTACAGAAAGCACATGCCCCAGGTAAACCCACATATTTGGCAGCCATCTGATACCTCCCCACACTTACTGTTCACATTACACCTGCTACTGCTATATGATATGTCTCAGTGGTACAGGATTTGAACTTTTGTCTTTGAGGAAAGGAGATAGATGCCAACTGGATATTATGACCATGTCTGTCAGTCAGCAAACATAGTTTAAGGGAATATTGTCTAGAGCCATTTGCCCTGTGGTTTTTGAAGATAAGGGAAGGACTCCATGTGGCTAAGCAGTCAAGGGCTTAACCTGTCCTTAAACAAGCACACTTACTGATATTTTAATTTCTAAAATTATCTCTTTACTGCATAGTTCTTACCTTACCATGTTTTATCAAATCTTGGAAACTCTTTTTCTCATTTAATTTGTCTTTCACCTTTATGGCAGTGTGTTTTTTTTTGTTTGTTTTTACTTGTTTGTTTTTAAAACCATGAGTTGTTTGTTTTAAAACCTTCCTGGAATGAACTTTATTTCACTAAGTTTATTTTATTTTACTAGACTAGTGACTTTAAAGTTTGATAGTCTCAACTCTTTTGAAATCTTTCTATTATGTAGCTTCATATGATCATTTTGCAGTATCAAGTTGTGTGAATTGATGTGGTCACACTTAGAAAAATATTTCATTATGTCAGTATTAATAAAATATATAGATAGACGATGAACATTAAAGCCTATAATATAGTTATTAATAAATGTAAGAGAAAAATGCCCATGCCTTTTAACACAGTAGAATTTAATTTCTTATGCATTTGATGGGAGAGAGGGTCTCTCATAGAATGGAGTTTTAGCCATAATTAATAAATGACATCCAAGGTTTCCTCAGATGTCAACATTCAGGCAGCAGTTAAGAGAAATGAGATAAATGTGCCCATGGAAAGGTTTTATGTGTCAGTCCTGCAAGTGGTGTCCATAACATTTCTGCTCAAGTTCCACTAAGTAAAATTCAACCCCATGGCCACACCTAATCATAAGGAAGGCTGGAGAAAGGCAGTGGATTACATAAATAGCCAGTAAGTGACTTCTACACCAGTTATGTCAGGAAGTAAGCAGTATTACTTGGATTTTAGATACAACTTTGTAGGCAAGTTGCTTAATCATAATCAGCTTTCATTTGAATTTTGACCTATTAGTTTCTGTTATTTCTATTCTTCTACAGTCTGTTTGGGAAATTTCCTTCAAATTCATTTTTAAATAGGTTATATTTTTCTTTAAATCAGCGTTGTCATCAACAAAACAAAATTAAATGTTTAAAATTTAACCATTTTTGTGAATATAAAAAATATCTTAAAGCTTTTGAAATAATTCAGTTGGTTTGAATAAAAATCTGATAGTTTTACATTATTTAAATTATTGAAGACCAGTAACAAATTTCTACCTTAACTTTGTGCCTTTTTTTTTTCCATAATAACAGACACATCAGTATAAAATTTTGCATCCTTTGATTTTAGCAAATTCCATTCAGTTTAAACAAATTTAAACACTCTTGTCCTTACATTTAATTTGTCACCCTCTTCTTAATTTAACATCAAATGTGGCAACAAAACCTTTCTCCCCATTTAGAAAGGGAGGAGAAATCAACCTTGTAAACCACAATGCTGATTGTATGTTTGCCCTTGAAGTAATGTATCAGAAAACAAAATGATGGGCAGAGGCAGTTTCTACCCTGTTAGGTGAAGCTGTAGTAGATGCATGTATTTTAACCAGTGGAAATCAACTTAAGATGATGAAATGTCACCCTACTTTCCAGGTTTTAGTTGAAAAGGCTAGCATATAAAAGAAAAGTAAGAAAAACAAGAGGTAATTCAAAACATTCTTTGCTGATTATTTTTAGTTTTAGTCAAAGATGCCTGAAGAAGAAAACAAAAAATAATATTAATGGCTTAATTTATTTGTGCATTTAGTATGTCCCAGATACTATTCCAAATTAGCTTTTATATATTAACTCATTTATTTTTTGTACAAGTTTACAAAGTAGATAATGTAATTAGTTCAATTTGTAAATAAATTGAGGCACTAAAAGTTTGTTAACTTGCCCAGGGTTAGGTAGGTAGTACTAACAGAATGGTACCATTAAAATGATAACAAAGAATTTGAGAAAGGGAACATCTACTTGAAGATGCAAGAGAAGAATCTATACTGAAAATATTTTCTCAAGTGAGCCAGAAAAATAATGTTGGAAACAACAGAACACGTCATAAACACTTTCTATGGACCAGAAAAAGATAATTTGTGGAAGATCTTGGTAAGCCATTTCCAAAAAAAGATGATGATGTGCAAACCATGAATAAAATATAGAGGTAGAAGACTAGGTATATAGACCCAGCTTGAGTATTATACATTCTCTCAGAAGATGGTGAGTGGAAAAATAAAGCAAAAAAAAATAAATGAACATGTAGTAGCCAGAAAATCTTGTTCTGAAGTCAGACATCTACTTTTTTTTTTTTTTTTTTTTTTTCTTTTTTGGTACCAGAGTTTGAACCCAGGGCACTTAACCACTAAGCTATATCCTCAGCCCTTTTTTATTTTGAGACAGGTTCTCACTAACTTGCTTAGGGCCTTGCCAAGTTGCTGAGTCTGGCTTTGAATTTTTAATCCTCCTGCCTCAGCCTCCTGAGTCGCTGGGATTACAGGCATGCACCAGCATGCCCACCTTCAGAAGTCATTTTATTCACTGAAAGTTAATAAAGTAAGATCCATAAATACATACATTCTGTAAGTTCAAAAAAATTTGATAAAGCACTAGACAAGACAATAAAAAATGTCTTCACAAAGGACTAAATAATAAAACAATTTCTTCTCTGCATATTCCTAAAAGACACTGGAAGAAAATGTACATAATATATATATTTTAAATACTTGGACGGTCTTTATAATATTAAAATGTATTTGTGGTTAAAATATTCCTATATAAAAATATGTGTATGTTAGAAACTATGCGTGTCCTGAAAGACACTTCTTATGAGTTACTGACAACATAATAAAAAATAAGAAAAATTTGTGGTTAATCCTTCAGCATTTATGATGTTAACATACAGGTCTTATGTTGTACTTTCATATGCTCTTCCTTTAACAAAAGTTTTATTGATTTTGATGTTATCAGTAATATAATAGAAACCTGGGGAAGGATTGAGAATTATGTAAAATTATAATGACAACATTAATGACCTACACTATTAACAATAGTACTTTTTTTTTTTTTTTTTTGGTACCAAATATTGAACCCAGGGGCACTCAACCATTGAGACAGGGTCTCACTAAGTTGATTAGAGCCTTGCTAAGTTGATTAGGACTGGCTTTGAACTCTAAATCCTCCTGCCTCAGTCTTGCAAGCTGCTGGGATGACAGGTGTGTACCACCACACCTGGACATAAGAAACATTTTTAAAGAATACTTAAAATCCTTATTTCTGAAAGTCTAGCAGGTGCTCCAAAGATCTTCTCAATAATTAATACATAAATAAGTAATTAATAAAGCATATTTTTATTTCATAGTTTGGCATCACTTCTGTAAAACATATCTCTAATAAGTCAGGAATGCAGCAAGCTTAAACTAATGGTTTACATTTAAAAATCAGACACCAACCTTTAGTTCAGGGACGAGATGAAATTAAATCTACTTTGACTTAAGTAGATGTCAAATGATAAGGTTCAAAAGGGCACATTAAAAATTAAATGAACATTCTTTTATTTTTGTAAGTATCTTCAACTTTATTTCCATGGTCCTCTCTTAAACATTTTCTACTCAAGTTGTCCTACAAATGGGACATTGATTAACTTAGATTGTTTCCTTGCTGGATGATGTAGCCTGCTTTCTGCTTCTTGCTCTGCTTAGAATTGACATAAGGGACCCCATGAAAACTATTATTCTTTAAAAATATCAATATAGATAAATACCAACTCTGACATATCTATACCTGTGTGTCTTTATAATGTAGATCAAAAAAAACAATTATATAATCTTCAGATAAAGAGGGCTACATTTTTAACACCTTGATCAAGTTTATTGACTAAAATATAATTAAGATATCAATTCTACGTTTAAGACAATTCTCAGCTTTGGCTATAGCTCAGTGGCAGGGTGCTTTGATTCCTAGCACCAAATAAAAAAATAAAATTCATTATATGTTTAACAATTTCTTAAACTAAGCATTGGTCTCTATGTTTATAATATAGGATATGGGAGTTAAAAAGAACACAACCACCATTTAAACATTAATACGTCTATCCACCTACTTCAATATCTGGAATATATAAGAAATCTTAAAATAAATATTAAAATGTTAGTTTTTTTCCTGATAGTTACAGTACTATTCAACATTTGGGTTTAGTATTTCAGCCATAATTTATAATTAATCTTAAACTGTGATAGAGTTTATAATATTTTCATCATGTAAGCAATATATATTCTCACTGTAAAATTTAATAAAACTGGATGCTAGAAAGAAAGTCATTAAAATCACTTTGAATACTTTTACCCCCAGGGTCCTGAAAGTTCTAATGGCTTTAATCACTATCCTTAATATATATATTAACTGCTAGATAAATGCTATAGTCTGGATCATAAATGTCCCCCAAAAGGTCTATGTGATAAAGACTTGATCCAAATATGGTACTATATTGGAAGGTGGCACTTAAAGATATGGAACCCAATGCCAAGACTTCAAGCCATTGGAAACATGCACTTGAATGAAATAGCTAGACTCCTAACCCCTTCCTCTTACTCTCTTTCACTTCTTGGCCATGAGATGAATGGTTTTCTCTTCTCCTACCAGGATGTACTACCAAATGCATAAAACAGTGGTATAAATTATGGATTGAAGCATCCAAAACTGTGAACCAAAAGAAGCAAGTTTCCCTTTTTAAGTTTATTATCTCAGGTGTTTGTTATAGGAACAGAGACCTCACACAATATAATAAGAGTGTAAATCTGGGGAGATATACATGTAATTGTTATTGTTTTGTTTATAGTTTCAAAATATTTACCCTTTTCACTGAACTTTATTTGCCCAACATTTTTCTATCTCACTGAAACATATTTAAATACAATCTGATGAATCTACCATATATGTAATTTACTGGGGTGATTTTATAAGCCAAAATTAAGGTGATTTTTAATTTTAGCTATTAGATATACTATAACTAACATAATTGTACACAGGAGTTTGTCTGACCCTTGTTATTTCTTTGTAATTGATTCACATAATTATTTGGCCAAAGACCATGAACTTTTTAAAAGAGCTTAATATGTTTCTAGTTAGTTTCCAAACATGCAGAACCAGTTTAAACTTCTTTCAAGGGTGTGTAAAAGTGTTCAATCCATCGACGCTAACCATAACAATAAATATGATGTTAGTAGTACTGTATACCAAGTACTGGTAGGTGCTGTAGATGAATTTCTTGTAAAGGTCATTGCAACTGTATTATGTAGATTGCTATTATCCCAACTTTACATATGAGAAAAGTGAAAGATAAAGGGTTAAGTATTATGCCCAAGGAAGTAGGTTATAGATGTGAGTCCAGATTGCATCCAGGTAGAATGGTAGCACAGCACACAAATTCAACCATTCAAAGCTATCCATCTGCATGTTCTCTCTAGTAATTCCTGTTCTTCACCTTGACCAACTCAATAGAGAAAAATTTAATTTGCTGATTTACATATGTTGTTAATATTAAAGGACCCATTTTAGTGTATGTTATTCATTTGTGTTTTGTAAATGTTCATGAACAGCTATTTTCTGTTGTTTCTTCTGATGGACAATTCTATTGTGTTATTTTTATTATTATGTCCGAGGTCTCTCAATAGAAAGGATATGGATTGCTTTTCACATTTTTCCCACATCGTCATTTTCAGGACATGAGAGAGAAAGCAAAATTATTGTCCTTCATAAGGAAGGATAAAGGGGATTCCTCTCCTTGACTTGCCTATGGGGGATATCCTTTTCTTACTCCAGGAATATATTTTCAGTGAGAGTTTCTTTTCCCCAGTATTGTATTTGTTGTTGTTGCTGTTCCATTACAAATGATTAATAAGTCTGTAGAGGTTAGTATTCATTTGATTCCAGGGATATTTTAATTTTTATGACTTTTCAAATGGTACATTCTTTTGTCTTTTTGGAGTTTTTAATTTTTCCTATTGTAATATGCAGAATACATTTCTTAATTTTTTCAAACATAGAGCCTAGTTTAGCAGAAAGTATTTTATCTATTTTCATAAAAATTTTTGATGTGAAATAATTGGTTTTCTGAGTTTTTATATGCTGAAGTTCTTTCTAATCAAAATGTTATGAAATATGCTTAATAAGGTTATTAAGACTTTTGAAAAATATAGAAAAATATTACAAAGAACTTTGGTATATATTCAGTATTTCACAAAATTAATTTTGTACAATTGCATGCATAGCAAGAGTGGAAACTAGATTAATTTTATCTTCCCGGTTGCCATAATTCAATAAATTAGAATTTGAGCTTAAGGCACATGTTGCTATGGTGGTACTTCTAAAGCATGTCCATGAATTATTTAACACTTGTCTCTTTAAAATACAGTCTTGGGCTGGAGATGTAGCTCAGTGGTTGAGTGCTTGCTAGGATGAAAGAGGCCATAGGTTCAATCCCAAGTATCCCTCACCCCAAAGAAAATGGAGTCTAATTCATCCCCCTGTGAATATTAGCCATGCTTAATAACTCACTTTAACAAATACAGTGATCTAATATGATGTATGAGTCTAGGTTATAAGGCATATCTGGAGCATACTACCTTATCTTTCTTTCTCCACACCTCTCTCCCTCACTAATGTTTGACTTTAGAGTCCAATCCCTGTTTTATGGAAACTCAGGCCATATAAGTACACCCTAGTGGAGTTGCATCCCACTAAAAGCCAGCACCAATTTGCAAGCTGTACGAGTGAATCACTTTGAAAGTGGACCCTCCACTTCCAGTGAAGTCTTTTTAAGAATGAAAAGCCAACCTCTATCAAATTGTACCCACCTAAGAGACCACCCATTGAAATGTATAGTGTGAGGTTAAGAGCTAACATTCATCATTTCTATCCATATGTTATTCAGTTGAATTGGCACTATTTCCTGAAGAGGACATCTGTTCCCTACTATCCTGCTTTATAATGATTGTCATTAAATGAGAGATTATATGTGTGGATCTATTTCTGGATGATTTGTTTAATTTATAAAGTCTCCTTGTCAGTCCTTACACCAGTGTTGTTCATCAGTGTTGGTTTTGGTAGTTTACTGAAAGTCTTTATGTGCAGTATAAGTCATCTACTGGGAAGGAGGTTCTTTCCTCAGAATAGTTTTGGTTATTCGGGGATATTCCTGGAGTTTTGAATATCCCTTTGCCAGAAATCCTTTAAGATTAATTCTAGTGTGGAATTGTTATGAACAAATTATATTGGCTTGTCTTTGAAAATTTATTTATTTTGCATTCGTTTCTGAAAGATATTTTTGCTGGGATAACTTTCAGTTGGTTGGCTATTATTTTCTTTAAGCCAGTAAAGATGTCATCATTGTCTTTTAGTTCTCAGTGTTCATGTTGAAAAGTCATATGCCAATTTTTCTCTCTTAAAGAAAATATTTTTTTTCATTTTTCTAGCTGTTTTAAGATGTTCCCTTTAGATTTCATTAGTTTTACTATGATGTGTCTTCAAATAATTTTCTTTGTTTTTAATCTGACTGGTGTTCAAATACTTCTTTTCCTAACTATATACAGGAAAATGTTTTGAGCAGGAAATAAAATAAGCACTAACCATAAATTGGACTTCATTATTCTTAACAATATTTGTTCATTTAAAAGCCAAGTATCATTGAAAGTATGAAAAAGCAAATCATTAATAAGGAATAGATAGATGTCTGTAATGCCTGTATATGGAGCAGTCACATGCAGAATATATCATTGGAAGACAATTTATCATAAAGCGTTTATGTTTCTTTACATCTTGAAAATAATTTGATATCCTTTTTTTCCCCTTTCTTTCCATTACTAAGCTAACATTTCACAATAACATTACAATAAACAGCCTTGCAAGACACAGGTAGTATATTCCTCTAGAACAAAGAGCAGTCATGGTTACTATCCAGCATAATGATAATATTTCTTCCTCTGCAACAAGGATCAGACATGCTTAATGCCCTTCATAAAATCTTTTGGACCCCTATCACAGAGTTCCTCTTCTTTGGTGCAGTACATTGAAGTAAAGATATCTTTGTGGAACACATGTACATCACCCCAAGGGGACTTGAGATGAAGGGAAACTAATGCCAATGTACTGATGCTTGCCCTGGCATGAGTAATAAAGCTGCCTGTCTCTGACCCAGGCATCTCATGTCTTCTTCCAGCATTCCATGCAGTGGTGGCAGGCTTACTTCTTATTTCTCAAAGTAAGGCAAAATCTCAGTCTTTGTACATATATAAAGAGCACTAAGTTAAAAATAGACAAATATTCCCCCCAAAAAATTGGGCAAAAGACTTAAACAAGCATGTAACAAAAATAAGAATGCAAATGATTATGTGAAAATTTTTCAACATCATTAGTCACTTGGGAAATATAAATCAAAATATTATCTACAATAATTTTATTTAATCCTAAATAATAATTCAATAATTGGAATAATTGAAGCTTCATACAGTCCTGGAGGAGATAAAAATTTTATACATTTTAGGAAACTATTTCTCATTATTTGAGCTGAATATATGTGTGCCCAATGGGTAGGCATTTTGTAATGTGCACATGTGTAGACATATGTGTACATGCACATACATGCATTTGATGTGAACTCTAAGACATATAGTAGAATATTCAGAAGGTTCATAGCAGCACTATTTTTAATAGTTCGAAACTGAAACAATTACAATGTCTTTCCACAATAAAGCAAATAAATCTTTGTTATTGTTCATTCAATAGCATATTATACTGTAATGTGAGTGAGCAAACTTTATACAAAACCATTTGTGAATCTCACAATGTTTAGTTTTAAAAAGCTACTCACCAAATAGAATATACAGTTTGATTTCTTTAACATGATGTTCAAATACAAGTAACCTAATCTTTGATGGTGACAATCTGATAGCAGTTCCCTTAGAAATTTTGTGACCAGGAAGGGGACAGAAGTAAATAGATTGCAAGTATCATTCTGTTTTATGATCTGGGAATTGATTAAATAGATTTTTCAATTTGTGATGATCAACTGAGCTGCACCCTTGTGAATTGTGCAATTTTAAAACATGTACAATTTACATTAATGAAAAAATTTACTTAAAAATTTTGATGTAACCAAATGGAAAAAGGCATGGAAACCCACAAAATAGGCAGTCCTCTTCAGTTTGTAACCAAGCCCCTTCAGTGCTTGATGTCTCTCCTACTTTCCTTCTTCCTCACTCTTTCAACTGAAATCTACCTTCCTACTGCAGAAGTCATCATTACCATTTAGTTGCCAAACCCTTGAACCTTTTTAAGGTCATTTATTTCTTGACATCAACATTCATTTAGCCTGTGCTTTCAAAACTTTTAGCTTTTTTTAACTTTCCAGTAGGGTATTCATTCTGAACTACTCCAAGTTGCTTTTATTTATGATTTTCTTGTTTTCCTGTAAATAATAACCTATATTAGTCAGATTTTTCACTGCTATAACTAAAAGACCTGACAAGAACAATTTTAGAAGAGGAAGAGTTTATTTGGGAGCTCACAGTTTCAGAGGTCTCAGTCCATATACAGCCAGCTTCATTCCTCGGGGCTCGAGATGAGGCAGAACAGCATGGCAATAGACCTTGATGAAGGGCAGCAGCTCACATGATGTAATCAGGAAGGAGAGAGAGAGAGAGAGAGAGAGAGAGAGAGACTCCACTCACCAGATAACAAAATGTAAACCCCAAAGGTACAACCCAAATGACCACCTCCTCCATTCATACCCTACTGCCTTCAGTTACCACTCAGTTAATCCCCTCTGAGAATTAACTCAATGATTGAGTTAAGCTTCTCATAACCCAGTTATTTCCCCTCTAAATGTTCTTGCATTGTGTCACACACAAGCTTTTGGGATACACCTAATATCAAACCATAACATGATACATGGATTTTATTTTGCTTTCTTTTGTATTCTTTCTCTATCCTTTGTTCTGCCTATTTATTCATGTTCTGTAGCTTAAACCACTTGTAGCTAAACTGTGGAACCAACCTAGATGCCCTTTAGTAGATGAATGGATAAAGAAACTGTGGTATATGTACACAATGGAATATTAGCATTAAAAGAGAATAAAATTATGGCATTTGCCGGTAAATAGATAGAGTTGGAGAATATCATGCTAAGTGAAGTAAGCCAGTCCCCAAAAACCAAAGGCCAAATATTCTCTCTGATAAGTGGATACTGAGCCATAATTGGGGGGGGGAGGTATGGGAAAAATGGAGAAACTTTGGGCAAAAAGGAGGGAGGGAAGAGAAGGGGGAACAGGGGCAGGAAAGATGGGAGAATGAGATGGGCATCATTACCCTAGGTCCATGTATGACTGCACATATGGTTCGATGCTACATTGTGTACAACTAGAGAAATGAAAATTTGTGCTACTTGTGTACAATGAGTCAAAATGCGTTGTCATACATACCTAATTAAAATTAATTAATTAATTTAAAAAACAAATATGATATTTCGGTATTTGCTTACTTTTTAATCTATTTATATATCTTTTAATAAAAATAGAGCATATAAACAGAAAGATTGTAAAGGTCTTTAAAGTAAGACAGTTCTTCTGAGCTCCATACCCAATTCTTCTGTCCCACAAGATCCTTAAACTGAAGAGATTCAAAAGTTAACTTATATCCCCTGACCTGACATTTTTTTATCTTCTCTGCCTGTGTTAATAATCAATATCCATCTATTGTTCAAACCAGAAACCTGGTGTCAACCTGAGTTTTGTTTATGTTCAGCTTGTTTGTTAGCCCTTTATGTCTGCCCCTATATACAAATAACTTGGTAACATTGGGTCTACTCTTTGTGACTCTGTTAGACCATACCATGCTCACCATCCATGCCATGTCTGCCTTGGATCAGATTATTTCTCATATAGGCATTGTCATTAGATCATAACTGTTTGCCCTGCCTACAGTTTTAAAATCAAATATTCAGGCCCACTACACAATCATAATAGAAATGTTTATTTCCTCATCTGAGTCTTTACTCCTCACTGGATTACACATACTTTTACCTCAAAACCTGCAACACTTGTAAATTTTCCCTGAAGTTGCTCACCCATCTATCTGACAGTTGTAGACCAAGACTGGGAGTTTATCTTATTGAAACCACTGTGCCTGCAACATTTTAGATGCTAAGCTTATGGCTATTGAATTGATAGCTGTGTGATTTTAGTTGTTTGAATTTTTGTTTATCCACTGTCAGACTAAACTCATTGAGACTCAGGTCTCTGTGCTTAATCTGATACTCAATAAATGTTTGCTTAATGGATAAATGCATGCAGTGAAATGAAGTTTGGCTGACATCAACTTTGATTAAGAACTTGTAAAGGACTAAAAGATTTATAACAAAGGTTTAAAATAGTTCAAAAGAAGAGAATTGCATAAAAAGAGTACAATGATTGTGAGATAAATTTTTAATTCATTATAGAAAAAGGAAAGATTTATTTTTTATCTTTTTTTGTGTGTGTGATCAAAAAGCTTACTGGGGAAAATTCTATTTATACATGTTTCCAGACATGAGCAGATTGGAAAATAACAAACCATATAGCTATTAATCTTATGATGCTTTAGGGCAAGTCATCAAAATAAGCTTATATACATTATCAGCCTCTTAGTGTTTTATAGGGATATAATGGGAGAATGTTTAAGGAAATGTAAAGACACATAGACTAAAATTAGATTTTCAAAAATCTTTCACAATATGCAATACCAAAGACCACAAAACATGTATCTTACTTTCAATTAAGATAATTGGTAGACCCACTTCACCATGAAAAGAAAAATGGCTTTGAAACAGAAACTAAAAGGCATAGAAAATACAGGCACTTCTTTGGGGAAAATGGGGTTTCTTGGGAAAATCTTCCTATTGGAAAATTTAGAGAAATTTGAGTTAAAGATTAATGGATGTCAAATATCCAACAATGAGAGACTAAAAACAAAATTTCTTTTTTGTACATGAGTATGAAGAAAAATGCTGTTAATAGTCTAAGAGCATCTTCAATAGTCACTGGCCCAATGGGGACTCTGGTCTTTTGAAAACCATTGCATACAGTTATTATATTTGTTAGAATTGGTGCTGTGTTTTTAGAGGTGTAGTTTTCTAACTAGCTGAGTAAAAAGCATATTGTAAAATAATTTAAAATTTTATATTTATGTGTACATTTCCATAAATATTTTACATTTTTATATAGCAGTGTCTTACTTTTTAAAGCTTTGATGCTTTGGAGGTTCTGATTAGTTATCTTTTTTTTTTTTTGTTTTGTTTTTGCATTCTATTTTATTTATAACAGAAAACTGTACTTAATGCTCTACATATTGATGATGAATTATAATCTGCTTTCTTTCCTTTTTATTTTTATATAGTTGACTTGAAGATTATATCATAACATGAAGGTCAGCAGGATACACGGTGACAAAAAGTGAATATAATACATGTTAGATGATATGATTGTTGTCATAATGAGAACTATGATAGAGAAAAGTGAGAATTTATACTGAATTTTTAATGATAGTTGCCACACTTTTAATTGAAATCCAAGTGTTCTGTTTAATTATTCATCATTATCTTAACCTCTAGTTTTGTTTGTTTAAAATTTGGCTACTGAACCTTAAGAGCCACTAATCTGAAAATAGATCTACATAATCTCTTGTCAAAAATACAGAGTTAAGGCTATAGATTACTCATTATTGTAACATGCACATAATGTGACTGTTCCAACAGAATAAAATGGAAAATGCATTCTTCAGAAATCAACAAATGTTGTTAATTCATTCAGTCAGGTTCATCTTATCTATCACTAACTCCTGATTGTCCAGTTCATGTAAAAGAACAGTAATTGAGGAGAGATCCTGCAGATTCCCAGTATGCAAGACAAAGAGGAGGAGGCCCCTTATTTCTTCGTAGTTCTTGGGAGAACAATTCTAAGCACAAACATTTTATTTCAAAATTTAGCAAGTCAGATATGCTGTATAATTGTTTTGTAGTTATCTGAGTCATGTTGAAAAGTGGCAGATTTTAAAGGTTATAATTTTCTCCTAGAACCAATTTTATTAAAGTTAACAGGAGGATAATTCAGTAAGATTTTTCTTTCTTCTAGGCTAAATAACATGACAATGTGTGGAATAAAATCCATCACAATTTACATCAGTTATCATTATTATTGCATAGGATTAAAAAATGTTGAAGTGTTAAAGGGAAGAGAAAATGGTGACTTTGATAACAATAGACATGGGTTTGAATCCTGGGTCTTCCAGTTACTAATATGATTTTCTGTTACTTTTCTAATATTTCTGCCTATCATTTTCTTCATATCGAAAATGTTGGTGAAAGACTATCTATTGTATCATTATCTCAGTGAGTATGAATACATAATACATTATGTGAATCCTAGAAATTGCTCCAGAATTGTAGCATTTACCATCATTGATGCTGGAGTAGCCACACCCAAGATGGTAACCAGTGATCTACTTCTTGGTAATTATACCCTTTTGTTTTCTATTCCCCCTGAGTATAAAATGGATAAAAGTTATCCATATGTAATGAAAAATACATAGAAGAAACTATGATAAATCAGTTTCAAGATTAGGTTTTAAAGACTGCAGGTTCCATTTCAAGTAATCATTCATCAATCTCTGTGGAGGAAGTCAGATGTCATGTCAAGGGGACTCAGCCAATATATAAAAAGAGCAAAATAGTGAGGATCATGTCCCTGTCCAATAGATAGCAAAATTCAAGACTTGCTAACACATATTTACTGAAATTTTAGGGAGAACCACCTGTAGTCAAACTTTCTGACAGCTCCAGCTAGCAGTTTGCAACCTCATGAAAAAACATTATCTTGAACAACTCAGTTTTCTCAGATTTCTAACCCCAGAAACATTGAGAAACTAAATTACTTTCATTTTAACCTACTAGTTTGTGATGTAGCAATGATAAACTTCAATTGTTATCATTATTGATGTTATTTACAAAGAATAATTGAAAAAACATATTTCAAAGGTTATTCAAGTACTAAAAGTTACGTTTTCATACAGGCAAAATCTTTAATTTCCCATTCTTTTACAGAGGGGTATATGAATAGTATGGGACATAAAACAATCTCTTTCTCTACAGCTAAAATAGTTTTTGGTAAGTACCACTTTTTTATTAGAATGACTAAAAAAACAGAGCAGGACAAGGCAAGAGGGAGTATTTGAATACAGTCTAGTTTCAGAGGGAAATTCTCTCTCTGAAGAAGACACAGCAATGAGTGATATGATGGAGTGAATGGAAATGCATTTCTTCATGTTGACTGGCTATTATCATTTAGATATGAGATGGCCCCAAAAAACTCGTGTGTGAGACAATGCAAGAAGGTTTAGAGGAGAAATGATTGGGTTATGAGAGCCTTAACCCAATTATTGATTTAATCCCCTGGTAGGATTAACTGGGTGTGGCTGAAGGAGGTGGATCAATGTGGGTGTAGCTTTGGGGTATATATTTGTAACTGTTGAATGGAGTCTCTCTCTCTGCTTCCATCTGCCACACTCTTCCACCATGATGTTCTGCTTCACCTCAAGCCCCAAGGAATGAAGCCACTGTGTTTAGACTGAGACCACTGAAACTGTAAGCCCCCAAATATACTTTCCTCCTCTAATTGTTCTTGTCAGGTCTTTTAGTCATGGCAGCAAAAAGCTGATTGAAACACTGGCCAAGCTTGTTTGGTCACAATCAAGCAAATACTAAAACTTTAAACAATGGAAGAAGAGAGGCCAATGTTTTATAGCATTTATATATGCAGTATTAGCATGAAGAAAGTGAGAGAAGTAAAAATTAATGTAGTTTCTTAGGGGGACTGTTAAAAATTAAGCTCTGTATTGGTAAATAGTGGCAGATGGATTGGAGAATAGTTTTAACTAGAACATGGGGGAATTTTTAGTGGATAATTTATACTGTAGTAAGAAACCACTTCAGGAGTTTGAGTAAGGGAGTACTGAGATAATTGCAATGCTTTATCTAAACCCCATGATGGAGTAGTAGGTTTGTTTGGTGGAGTAAAGTTTATTCCTCAGGGACTTTTCATCTGCCGCTGCTAGTATATACTGCTGGTAAGGCATGCACCGGATAATAAATTTGTGCTTACTGTTGTTAGAATTTATAGAAACTAACAACCTGTGACAAACATTAAGCAAATGATATTCCTATGGAATCAGCCTTGTTTCTCTTCTTTTTCATTTGTATCATAGTATTGCATTAATGTCCTCTCCCTTTATTTATATAATAAAGCTTACTCAGGACAAGATATATATTTGTGTGCCAATAATAAATTACTTAAAAGTCATATTCAGTGCAGGGAAAAGATTTTGGTTTCAAACCAACCTGGGAACAATCTTTCTTGTGCCACTTAGCAGCTTTTAAGTTATTTACTTTAAATCTTTTCTTCTTAAAGTATCGTCTCTGGGTGATTATGCCTCCTAAAAGGAGTTTTGTGAGGATTAATTTTGGGGCACTAATGGGTACTCCATGAATGTTAGTTTTTCCTTCCTTTTTAGTGAATGAGAAAAACCACTTCCTAATTAATTAAGTCCTTTGAAATGAAAGGATAATTAAAAGTAAAGGAAACCTCAAAATCAGAAATTGATATGCCTTGCTTCTTTTTTTAAGTCAGTATTTCAGGTACATTTTTAAGTCTTCCTATTTGCTGGAAGAATTTTTTTTTAAGACTGCAATAATGTTACTATATGAATTTATTTCTGTTAAATCTGTACAAAAATAATGAAACACAGGTGCTTTATTCATTGCTTTACTTACAAGACACATACACAGACACAAAAGATTTGACAAGTCATATATAGACATTTAGATTATGGTTTCCTTCCAAGTCATGAAACCTAGAAGGAAAACATTCTTCAGAACATTTGAAATTCTTTACCATGTTGCCAACAGAATATTCTGCCAACTCCTAAGCTAAAACTCTGGCCTTTCATATATTTGTTTATACTTTAAAATAAGACAAGATATTTTGCTATACCTAGGTAGGATGAAAAATAAAATTAAATATGAGTTTTCATTATGGAATATGTTGAATAAATCACAAACGAATATAAAGCACATCTATTATTTAAAAAACAAATGTCCTTTCATTTTCACTTCCATTTTTATCCTGCTATTTCAGTTTTAACACTTTAAAGGCAAACTAAATAAAGAAGATAAAGAAGGCACTTAGGTGACATCACATCCTTTTGAAAGATCCAGAAATATTTCTCAAAATTTGCTGTGTGAATACCAGTCCAGCCATGAATTTCCTGATTTTATTCATCTTTACCATATACATGTATCCTATAAAGTCCACTACTTTACAGAATACTTTTGATCAACTGGCTCACCTAAGCTTCATTAATATTGACTTTACAAATAATTATCAAACTTGTTGTCTTGCATTTCAGTTCTTTATCCCCCATGAAGAATAATTTATTGATCAAACTAAATTTTAAATTTTGTTCTTATAACACAAATATAAACTCAAAGCAGTGTTCTGAAATGAAATGCGCAGAAAGGCAAACACATTTGCCTTTGCTTATTGACATCAATAGTTTTAATCATGTTGAGGAATATTATTTAAAATAACTCTTGTCAGGAATGCCTAAATTGTTGATTTTAAGCTCTGAGTCATCAACTCTATTGGCCAGATCAGTAAATTAATGCCAACATTTCTACTGGCTTGGAGGCATGATGTACTAAAGAGACACAAACACTTGCACATGCAGAGAGACATTAATAGGAAGCCTTCCGTAAAATTGCATGATTATATTAAGATGCTAAGATTATAATTTTACACATTTTACATTTAATGCATGTTAGTCAAATTTTACTATAAAGTGTCTTCTTGAGAAAAATGTGGTCTAGGGAGAAAAATCATAAGGAAACAGGGTTGCTCTAGAAGAAAACCAAAAATGAAAACAAAATTAACATTTAAAAAATTAACATTTGAAAAAACCCGCCATTTTAAAGCAAATTCAGACTCTTATCTCAGAGAAATGCTTCACTTAGAGGAAAAAAGGAAGCCATCAGGAGCTCTGGATGAGTCAAGATGTAGCCTCTGGTTCTGCGCTGTACCTCCTATTGTTGTTATATGTATTAATGTTTTATAAAAACAGATTTGTTTGTAAGTTGTTACTCAATCTTTGCACAAATACTTGAGCATAGATGAATTTTTTTTTGCTTTTTTCCCCAGAAAGACAGAAAATTATCTATGCCTAAATCATTAGCTCGATAATGTGACAAAAATGAATAATCAGGTGGCAGTGAACTGAAAAAAACTAAATCTAGAAAAGGAGTAAAATTCTATCCTTCCCTATCTTCTAAATTCTGTGATTCTTTATGCTTTTACTTTCAGAAACCAAGCAGTTGTACTTAAATACAGATTAGTTGCTCCTAATCATGTAAACACATCTAGGTAGAGAGAAACACCTTGTGTGGAGTTGCCCTGAAAGTCAGACACATTCTGGTGACTCAGTACACAAGAAATCCATTCAGGTCTTTCTGTAACTTTCACTTGATTTCCTGTTAATTCCCCCTTGTTATGGCCCTCATGCTGGAATTTGTGCACTCCTATGAGAGAGACTATTATGGTCCTCAGAGCTGGTAATTTTAACCCCACCATTCTCCAATTTTTGTTTTCTTTTAAGAAGTAAAAATGAACCAGAAAACTATCTGAATCTATCCAGGTGCCCAGATGAGCCCTACCACCACCCCAACTCCTGAGGCACCTTCCTTCTTAGGCACCTTCCTTCTGCAGCCTTACAAATGTCTTCCCAATATTTTCGTAAGGATTTATAGTCATGATTGGCCTTGATACGTATAGGGTCAAGTTAATGGATATGATTAGATCATCATGTTTGCTGATTGGCACTTATCAAGGCTCCTACCCTCACATAGAGACTAGGAGAAGATAGGGGCCTTATCTTTCTTGATGAGCACAGGCCAAAGGGATGGCTCCCAGGTCCTTGGGGAAGACATTCTGGAGTTGTATAACTTACAAGAGACTTGGAAGATTTACATCTTGGAGGGTAGAGGAAGAAATTTCTAAAGAATCTATATTTTTTAAATTTTCTAAAGTAAATGCTGTAATAAAAGGGAAGTCAAGCACCTATAATCAGGATGAAATGTCTAAAGTTTACTCATGCTAAAGGGAAAGTTAAGGCCATCTTCATCATAAGTAAAATAATAAGCCACAAAAATGCATCTCATTTTCAGCCACTGTGTAAATTATTTTGTGTGCTTTATTCACAGTTGTTCCTTTATTATTATGATCAGAAGTTCCTCTCCAATGTAAAATAAAACAAGTTTCTGGTGCCTAAACATTTAGGCTAAAAAAGCTGGCATCTTGTGAACAAAAGATATTAATTACTTGGTAATTATTCTTCTCGTATGCAAGGAGGTACTGGCTTCCAACTTTATGAAGATTTTTATAGACAGGCTGATAGCAGACAGGGAAATGTCCACTTGTGCCCATAAAGACTGACCTTGAGCTTGCAGTTGTATACTGCATATGCTATTTACAGACACCTGGCTCTTTAAATTCTGCCTCTTAGCATCCCAGTAAGCCTAGTACACTTCCTCAAAATGCCAGCTCATCTCCTTAGGAGCTATCCCTGTGTATACCAGCACCATATCCGTGGTAGTACCATAAAAGTTTGAGGTACTTCTCCTGTATGATAAGCTCCTGAGTCAGAAAAGAAATGCTTGGGGGATATAGTGAAGTACATAGGAGAGCTACATAGATGCTAATACACACAAGTGAATGAAATGGTTTAGAAATTTTTGTTCCACTTTTTTTGTTAATTATTCATCATTCAGTTCAGCAAAATTTGCAAAGAAGAACCATTTTAAGATACTATGTGAAAGTAATGTGAAATATTTATATCTGAGTTTTAAATGGACAGCTTTTAAAAGTCATAACCATTTGGTATATTTCAAAAATTAAAATAGAAACCTTAGGTTCAACTTTGCTGTTTGTGACAATAATGAGAGTATAATATGAAAACATTTTTAAACAAAATTTGGTAAAGGGTTATGAGTAACTAGTTTAATAATAAGAAATAACAATATTTTTATTTGTTCTTTTCATATATACATAACAGTAGAGTGTATTTTGACATATTATACATACATAGAGTATAACTTCCCCTTCTTGTGGTTGTACATGATGTGGAGATATGCTGGTCATGTATTCATATATAAATACAGGAAAGTTATGTCTGATTCATTCTATTGTCTTTCCTATTCCCATCCCAGAAATTAAAAATATATATATATTGCAATCACTCCATCACTCAGGTATTTTCCTTTCCAATATCATACTCTCCTATTTCATTCTCCTTTTCACCATCCTGACACAAGCCCAAATCACCTAAGGACATTGACTTACTAAAGAAGTCTTCTGACTGCTTCCTTTGCCTTCAGCCACATCTTCCCTCCAGTTTCCCTCCCATACAGAGACATCTTTACATTTCAATAGCCAAAGTACTCTGTTATTTTTACATATAGATCATGTTCTTAAACCTCACATTCAAAATTCCCCAAAACTTGATCTTAATGGATCATTCATATATGTTGTATGATGACCATGTATGATGACCATGTTTAAGGGTGCTCTGGTTTTGGTAAAGTCAGAACTGATAATTAAGAAGTCAACAGATTTCTGACCTGTTGAAATGTAATGTATTGGAACTTCAGCTTATTCTCCTGTGATTATTATCTCCCTCAAAAGTTTATCAATAATAGGAATATGAGCAATAGGAGTTATAGTTGGTACTATTGCTAAAATTATAATTCTTTAAGTACTAAAATTATAATTTTTCAAGTACTAAAATATATTCTTGTTAATGTTTCTTTGTAAAATATACAGGTACCAAACATTTATAGCTTTAAACAAATTCAGTAGAGTAAATCAATATTATGAAAACAACTTAGGTCTCTGTTAGCCAGGTAGTGTGGAAAACCTAGGAAAATATTTGGATAATCAACACCAAAATATACTTATTATTTCTTTAGGCTACAGTTTGATTATAAAGTTTGTGCTTAATGAAATAGACATGTTTTCTCCTAATTCAGAAAAGTCTAGACTCTGTTCTGTCTGTAAAATATTTTATATACATGATATTATTCAACCTACCAACAACCCTATAAGATAGATGATGTTAGACTGATTTTACAAATGCAGAAACCAAACTGCAGAGAGATTAATAAATAGTTGGTAGCTAGTGAGAATTTTAAATCTGTTTTTTTCTATTTTTTCCTTTGTATGTCTTTAAGGTGTACAATGTATTATTTTATATATGTTTACACTGTGAATTGATTATCATAATAAAGTTAGGTAATAAATCCATTGCCTAACATAGTTGCATAGTTTTCTTCCTTCTTTTCTTCTTCTTCTTTTTTTTTTTTTTTTTTTTTTGTAGTGAGTTAACAACTTGTAAGTATATTATAAAAGTATCATTACCCAGAGTCACCATGCTGTGCATTAAATCCTCAGAACTTATTCATCTTAAAGTTGAGAGTTTATACCTGGGTTTGTTTTAAAGGACTTAAGTGGGGTAAAAATAACTCCATTATCATATGCAATGTTTTGCTAATACATTCATGTTTCTTGGGAGAAGTTCCATGGTTTCTCAAATTCTCTGAGAGGCTTATGAGTTCCAATGAGCTCAGAATTAACTGAACTAAACTCTCAGTTCCTTAATTAAGAGTAAAGAGCTTCATATTTTATGTCATAGAGTAGAAAATCAATTACATATTATGATAAATTATCAGTAGTCCAGTCACTCTATAAATAGTTCCTTGCACATAGTAGGTAATTAGTAACTTTTTAAAAATATGTTGTATAGTTGCTGCTGGTCTAGAAATTGTAGCACATGAGAACTGCTATATAAATAATAATTTGTACTATCCAAATAATAATATGTCAAAATAATTCAAATCATTTTCTGAAAAGTGGATTTGCGAGTTATTATATGATTATTGTTTAGTTAATTACTAAAATTGATCTCTTTTCCACTAGCTGTAGAGAAAGGGAGGTAAGCCTCCAGAATCATTCTGACCAATCAGAATGAGCCACCCGTGGGGAAAGTAGGGCACAAGAGGCCAGTATACCACGCAGGAGTAAGTGGTATGGCACATACCTGAGGATGTTCCTAGAATCTTAACTCAAGAGGAAACAAAAAGAGTTCCTGTTTCTCTCATGGTGTGATTAACCATACCCTACCTTGCTATTTTTCAGTGAGACTTTTCTGAATTAAGAGAAGACATGTCTACTTCACAAAGCACAGACTTTATAACCAAATGATAGCCTAAAGGAATGCTAAGAGTACTTTTCCTTGATTATCCAAATATTTCCTAAGTTTTCCACACTACTTGGCTAACAGGGACCCAAGTTGTTTTCATGATATTGATTTACTCTAATGTATTTGTTTAAAGCTATAAATGTTTGGTACTTGTGTACCTTTCAAAATATATTTACTGGTTTTGGAAGATCACCTATTTGAAGGAAATTTGTTTCCCTCATAACTTAGGTGCCAGTGTTGAATCCTGTCTTATTAGTAGCATGCTTCAGACCTAATTGTATCCAAACAGGCAGCTCTGACATTCCCAGCAAACCATCCTCAATTGCTGATGAAATGTTTTGAAACAGAATTTTTAAAAAATTAAAGAACATGTAACTGTATCTTTGTACCTTTCTCTGACCTATCACAACAGTTTCCTTTTCCTTTTGTTTTGAAAACAGATTGTTGTTGTTGTTGTTGTTGTTTTTTTTTTTTCTTCTTTTTTGCTCTAAAACATTTGTCTCTCTGTTTCTTTGTTTGTTTGTTTGTTTGTTTATGACAGGCTCTCACTAGTTCACCCAGGCTGGCTTTGAACTTGGTGATCCTCTTGCCTCCTTCCACCTCCTGAGTAGCTAGGATTATAGTTGTGTACCACCATATCTGGCCCGCTCTAAGACTTTCAGACTTAATTAAAAGTTACAAGCAATGAAAGTGATTAAAGTTTTCTGAGCAGAAATAATTGTACTGAGGAAGTAATCTGAGCTGAATTGTGTCCTTATAAAATTTGTATGTTAAAGTCTTAGCCCCAATGCCCTAGGAAGATTTGAAGATAGGACCTCTGCGAGGTAATAGTGGTTAGAAGATAGGGTGCATTCAATAGTTTCCTATACTGGAAGAGACACCAGAGATCTTGCTTTCCTTCTGTATATGGTGTGAGGACACAGACAGAAGGTAACAGTCTGTGAGTTAGGAAGAGAGCCTCATCAGAGCCTGATCATGCTGGTTCCCTGATCTCAGATTTCCTGGCTCCAGAACTGTATGTGAAAGTGAATTTCTACTGTTTAAACCTCCCAGTTCATGGCATTTTGTTATGACAGTCCAAGCAGATTAAAAAAGGTACTTTTTAAAGTTTTGAAAAAATTAAGTTTAGCTTTAATTCAATAAAGAAAAGAAACACTATGATTTCATACTCCCAGAAATAGCTGTTGGGGAGCAGCTGTATCCTTTGAACAGGTAACTTTACAAGATGGCTCTTTCTCCTGGGATGCACATTCTCGCCTTGAGAAGATGGTTAGAACTGAGTAAAGAACAGAGAAATCCATTTCCTCAGCACAATAATTTCCTGGTTGTTGGCTTACACTGTATGAGGGTGTATCTGCCACTTTTTCTGTATAACTGGTCAAACAGCATAATCTATGAAATATTCAGTTTCCTTACATGTAATGTTGTGATCATAATAAAGCCTAACTAATATGGTGAGAAGTAGATAAGCAAAGGCATGTAAAGTACCTAGTACTCTACACAGCACATGACTATTAAATGATATTTCCTCTGCTTTTATTATTCTGTTTTATTAAGACTTTTGTTTCCTTTGATCTTTGAAATGTTAGAGAATAAAATAGTGCTATATACAACAAAACACTTCAAAATTTTGAGCATATGTGAATACAAACTAAGTTCACCCTTAATTTATTGGACACAATGTAAATACTACTCATAAATGTAACTGCATTGTATTTGCTCCTCAAAGGTAAGCACCCAGAGACTGCAACAATAGACTTCCTTCATTTTAAACTATGCTTGACTCAATTGGACAAAGTGTCTGACGGAGGAGCCAAGGGATCATTCTGAAGCATGGGGCACTCTGAGAGCACCTAAGCCTTAGAGGGCAGGGGAAAAAGCAAGAGGAGACAATCCAGCCCTCGACAGACAGAAGGTTGCATAGAAGAGTGTACATTTTAGAAATAGAGGAGAAAAAATTCTACTCAAAACTGATGTCTCTCAGCTTCTGTCTTGAAGAATAGAGCTGTGACCTGCATCCTCAGAATGTAAATTCAAACTCTTTCTCACATGGCTGCCTGACTTAGCAAATTCTATAGCCTCTGAAAGTATTACTGGTAAAGCGGAGTGAAAAAGTATAGGCCATGATGTTTCAGTGACAAAGTCATTGACATTTATGGTTCATCATAGATGCTCAATAACCAGGACTTACTTCCTATTCTTTTTTTAGACTTAGCTACCCAACTTCTCTGGCTCATTAGAGGAACTCCATATTTTTCCTGACCACTAAGAAATTGGCCCTCTTGTCAGTGAAGTGCAAAGTAGTACCAAACATGCAATAAGGGTATCAGGTGCTACAGATATGTGGCACATGTGGCAGGAAGAGAGATGGCATTTTCACCTCTGGAAATTTTCAGTGACAGATTTTCCTTTAGACCTAGAGTTACTACCAAACCATTTAGTTTATGAAAATGTGATTGAACTAGACAATATTCAAGTCCCCTCTTTATTTCAGGATTACTATACTCCCACCAGTGCCCCTTTCTACTAAGGTCTTTTCATTTTTTTCTTTCCTATCTACCAATTCTAACTAAATAGAGAGGAATTGAATGCTAAAATACCCCATATTAATTATTTATCAATATGCAAGAAATTGCCCTAAACCCAGCACCTCAAAACAATAAACATTTATTATCTCACATAGTTATGAGGTCATGGATACAGGGGCAGCTTAGCTGGATGTTCTCACTCAGGGAATCTTGTGGATACCTCCACTGACAGGGCTGCAGTCATCCGAAGGGGCTGGAGAATTTACTTCCAAGCTCACTCACATGGCTCTTGTAGAAAGTCTCAGCACCTGAGGCTCTCCATCAGACCATTTGTACAACATGATAGCTGGTTTCTCCAGAGTGATTGATGAGAGAAAGGGGGAAGAGGAGGAAAAGTAAGAGGGAGAAAAATGCAAAGAAAAGAGAGAAGAGAGAGGATAAAGATGGAAGTCATGGGTGTATTTTATCAACAACGATGTTACAGCTTGTGTTTTATTTTTCCTGTAATGCACAATTAACTTTTAAAAAATAAAAGCTATTTTAAAAACAAAAACAAACAAAAAAAAAAACAATAATAAGGTACAGAAGCAGTTATTATTTTCATCATTAGGAAAGAGGTCTGGTGCAGTGTGATTGTCTATTTCATACGTGAAAATGACACAAAATTTGTTTTCTGTCATTTAAATTGCAAATAAACATTAAGAGAAGAAGGAAAGGGCAGATCAGATATTAGGAATGAAGTTGACTAAATTATGTTATGTGAATGTACAAATACATAAGGAAGAATCCCACTGTTATGTATAATTATAGTAACTAAGTAAAAGCAAGTATTAAGAGCATCAGAAGTTGTCAAGGCAATTGTAGTATGTGTTACAATCAAATTATTTTCAAAAGACCAAAAATACACAGAGACAAAGAAACTAAATGTACCTGGGGACTTGGGGAAGGCTATTTATAAAGGATGTGACTTTGAGTTTTGTTCTTAAGGATTAATATGATTTTGTATAAACAGCAGAGACAAAGTAGAAAATAACAGGAAAGAAATGCTGAGATTCAGCAAGTCTCCACAAATAACATACAAAATGATACTGATTTTATGAAGCTCAAACACTAGGAAAAACTGTAAATTATGCAGAAGTATAAGCAAGATAATGGTTAATTCAAATCTTAGATTAATGATTACCTTTAGAGGAAGTAGGGAAGCTAAAGTTATGAGGTAAGTAAGACAAAAAAAAATAATAATAACAGATAGATTCAATGGTGCTGGTGATCCAATTGTTGAATAGGTTTATCGGATTATAAATGTTAGAATTCCAATAATTTTCACATATGAAATTCCATACAATCAATTTTTAACATTCAGGATATGTTAGCAGAGGGGACAGCATATGAAGGAGGGGTGAGAGAGCTCGGAATAAAATATAGACATAATTATGACAAGGAAATGATAAACGAGGCATTATCTTTCATAATACACAGTTCAGTGTTCTGAAAATGTATTGGAGGACACAAAGGAAAGGAGATTAGAGACACAATTGAAAACCTCAAAACACAAAACTCAAAATCTTGCAAAAGAAGCAAGAACTATTTCTGTATTAAGAACCAAGAGGCTGATTTCTCTTTTGTTGCCCACGTGGCGATAAGATCAAGGCATATTCCAATTGAGAATCTCGCATAATGTGAATTAATGATAAGTTACAGGAGCAGTTATTATTTTCATCATTACGAAAGAGGTCTGGTGCATTTTAATTGTCTAAAGCTTGTCATGTGCCAACAACTTTTGTTCCTAGTAGAATTCAAATCACAGGGTAGTACTTTATTTAACAACTTACCCTTTCAAACTATTGTGAAGCTGCAAGTAAGGTTTAATTACATTGTTGCCAATCATCTGAAGAATGGTAATTACTTGGAGCCCTTGGCCAGCATTTCTGATTAGAAGCACTCTGACATACTCAACAGGTTACAAGTTCATATGCCAATCCTATTAACTTTCTTCTAAAACCTGACTTTATTCCTTATACAAAATGACTCCACCCTTAGAAATGGTGCTTAGGAATAATGTAAATGATCTGATGAGAAGCTATACATGGAATGAAATGACCTGAGCTGTAATGACCTTGTTGATAGCAGGTCTGTTTTATTTTTGTCCTTTTGTATTCCTCTTACCAGACAATACATATATAGTAACCAAGAGACTATTTTCCAGTGAGAGATTTGAGGTGTTTTTAATAATTTGGCTAGGCCACAAGCCAAAAGCTTAGTAGATAACTGATAGCAATATTTTTCTGACTAAATGTGAGAGAATTGGTTCCTACATGTTTATCTCAAAACAAGATCCAAGGTATTTTTTTTTTTTTTCCTAATGAAGGGGACCCAGTGCACCTTGAGGAAGCTGCTGAAGGGTGTTTTTTTTGTTTGTTTGTTTGTTTTGTTTTGTTTTGTTTTGTTGCTTTTTGCTTTTTGCTTTTGGAGAATAAACACAAGACAGTCCTTAAAAGTCTACATTGGGACTTTCATACCAAGAAATTGTATCTCTTTTGCCAAACAAAGACCCAGAGATCTAAAGCTATATTCTAAACCAGCACCATCTCCATGCTGAGCAGATGTAGCCAGCTGTTTGTGGTAAACCTCACTGTCAGCGTTTGGGTTTTCTGCTCTTGATTCTGCTACCTTGATTTTTATTGGTCCTTTGTCTGCTAGATATGTCTTTGTTTTGCTAGTAGGTCTGCTTTTGATGAGTGTTTCCTTTTGCTTTCAGCCATTGATAGTACATTCCACACAAAGTTTAAATATGTGTGGAGGGTGTGGGCATGCTCAGAAGCTACCCTACCACTTCCACCACCTGTCTTCCATTTAACATATTATTTAGGGTAGTAGTCAAACTTATTGATATCAGATTCCTAAATAGACAAAGGTACTGACTTTAGAGGTGGGGCTAGATAATATGCTACATCTAAAAATGACTGTGACATCTTATCTTTTCTTTTTCTCTTTTCTTTTCTTTCTTTCTTTTTTTTTTTTTTTTTTTTTTGTTTTGTTTTGTTTTGTTTTGTTTTGTTTTGTTTTGTTTTGTTTTGTTTATACTGGGAATTGAACTCCGGCACTCAACCACTGGGCCACATCCCCAGCCCTTTTTTGTATTTTATTAGAGATAGGGTCTCACTGAGTTGCTAAGTGCCGCACCATTGCTGAGGCTGGCTTTGAACTCAAGATCCTCCTGCCTCAGCCTCCCAAGTTCTGGGATTACAGACGTGCGCCACCGCGCCCAGCTTGTGACATCTTTTCTTTGCCAGTTTTTCCTCATCTGTGAATATCCTCCTAGACAGAATCCATAAATGTCTTCTCCCTAAATGTCATACTTTTAAACATCATCATCATGTATTTCCAACATCTTCCTAAATAACTCTCTTCTTCCTTATATTTTTATTCCTTCTCCTGTGACTAGAGTATGTTGCCTAGAGGATTCCCAATAGCCTTGTTCCTCTAGTTTTCCACTCCCAAGCAGCACTGATTTTTAAAACTATTTTATCTTCCAGTAACCCAGCAGTCCTAGCCTTTTGATTTCCCACTCTCTGACCATGTTTATGGATCTTAAAATTATACTCTTTTACTCCCCAAATCCAAACTAACTCTCCATAAACAAGTATATTTATTCTAGATCACTTAAAGATTAATCATCTACTACAGACCACCCAGTGCCTTCAGAATTGAGGACATGAACATAAATAATGCTCAATTTCAGTCTTTTAAAGAACTCAAATACCCTGGGAAGAGTTGTCAACAGATAATGCCAATAAAATGCAACTGTTGTGACAGGGGACACACAAGGGGCAATGGTAGTCTGAAGGGGGAGACAAGAGAAGGATTCAACCCATGGAAGAACATACAAAGTAATATTTTAACAGTCATGGCAAGTCCGATAAGGTGTTCATCCAGTGCCCTACAGAGGGAAGGGCAATCTGAGAAAAATGACAGTTATACAGAGACCCCAAGGCCTGAACAAGCATCTATTTCTATGACTGGGAAGAAGTTTATACAAGGAAAAGAAATAATACAATGTGGAAAGGTGGGGCAAGAAATTATGCGTGAAAGTTCTTGATTATCTTCCTGAAGAATAAGGAATTATCTTGAAGATAGTGGGAAAGTGACAAAAATTTAAACAAAAGCAGTTATTCTTTCTGCTCCTGTCCATGTTTCTTTCCCCCAGGATACCATCTGTAATTTCACTTTCTGTAATCAGCTTAAGTCATGCTTTTTAGTTTCTTTTAGCATACTCTTTAGGAAATAATAAATGATAAATAATAAATAATCCCCTACATATAATAAAATGTTTAGCCTGATTATCCACTTACCTTTACTCATATCCATCAATCACCACAGGAAGCACAGGATGCTCCTTACCTGCTAATTCCCATATGACTTGAGCATAACCAATTCTGCCTTTGTTTCTTTCCACTCTACGTCTTCTGAAACTACTACCACCACAGAAATGCCAAGTCTCTCTTCATCCACATCCCCTTGATAATGAACTACTGCTGAGAACATTTCCCTTAAGTTGTGTTTTGCAACTAAAATTATTCTCTATCTTGATTATATTCTTTCTCTTACATTCCTTCAAATTCCGTTCTCCATATTCTTTTTACCATAAGTACTCAAATCATGGTGCTCAAATCCTTTTTAATCGTACTTACAGATCATTTCCCTACTCCTTCCATAGAAACATCAAGCTCTCATGGTAATATTTGTCAGATTATTCCAACCACACGCTCTGTTTGTAGTCCTCTATTAACCCTCAGGTCATCTCCCTGTTCCTTGATGATTTTTCCTCGTGGTTCAATGCTATTCTCTTCAGTACTACCCTAGCTTTACTTCTTGGTGTTCTCAACAGTCAGTAGATCATTTTTCTAGTGTTTTGGCCCCTCAGTTTTTAGAGTTCCTTTCCAATTATTTCATTTCTATTCTAACTCAGAGACTTCCTCCCATAATTATATCCTTACTGTTACTCTTAAAAATCTCAATTGTGAATATCCATAATGGGTACCACTCTACATTTTTCCAACTCACTCCCAATAACATCATGACTTCCTTTGATGACATCAGAACTTAAGACTTGAACTTCAGTTATTTTATCAACCTACCTTGTACTTGTCTTCCTCATTTCATAGTATTAGTGCCATTTTCCTTATATGGAAGTACCATGGTGTGTCAAATATCTCCTTTACATACACCAACAGTTCCTTTTTCTTTCTACTTTTAATATTAAATGTGTTACAACTCTATTGACTCAGCATCTACATTAACATAGTTGAATGAGGGTGGACAGAAAAGACACAACCACACAGTAGATCAATTTCACTTTAGAATCATGATCCTCAATACTGCTTATGTTTTCCTATATTCTAAGTCCATTCTCTTTTCAACTCCTCTATGTATGTATTCTCATATTTTCTTCTCTCTCCTTTTTCTTCCACAGTGTTCTCTTAGTTTCTCCTATAATTCTCTATTTCACAAAGCAAATTTAACAATTTTAAGAGATTTCCCATCACTACTTTTACCAACCCGCTATATTTTCCTTTCTTATCTGTTACTTTAAACTGTGCATGCTTCTGAAGCCAACTTATGCATTTTATCCTCACCATGCTTATCTATCCCACATTTATATTTTTAGCCTACAACTGTCCCCAAATTCCACTTGTGCATATGTAACTGGACTTGACACCTCCCACTGAATATTTTTTAATGATTTCTAATTGAACACTAAAAAATCTGAACCTCTGATAATGCTCCCCACCACGCAGCCCCCTCCCATCCTGCCTCCACAGAGAGGCACACAAAAGCAATAGAAAGCTATCAATTGTCCTGGGGGCTTTCTGCATCTCAGTGGATGGCAGCTTCATTCTTGCAGTTGCTTGGATCAAAAACGTGGTATTACCTTTGACCATTTTCTTTTTTTAGACCATGCATCCTGTCCTGTATGAAACTCTGTGACTCTATCAAGAATTGTATCACTTCTGTCTATCTCCACTGTTCCCACTTTGGTCCAGTTCAACAGCATTTTTGCCTGGATTATTTCAATAGCTTCAGATCTCGAATCATGCTGCTTCCTTGCACCTTGCAGTTGATGCTCAAGAATAATTAGAGTGATTATCAAAGTGATCCTGTTTAAATGGTTGTCATATTATGCCCTTTTCTCCTCAAAAACTTTTGGTGCTTCCTACTTTAGTGACACCACAAACCGAAACCATTACTCTTATCTACCCTGCATACTTGCTGATGACACCATCCTTTCCTGCTTTGCTATTTGTCCTTATCACTTATAACTATATAATGTAATATATGTTTTGCTTTTTTATCTTATTTCTTTCTACTGTCCTCTACTTAAGATTGTCAATTCTACAAGGTTGGAAATTTCTTGTTGTTGTTTACTATTATATTGTCAGAGCCAAGATAAGTGCTTAACCCATAGAACACTTGCAATGAATGATTGTGAAGTATGTGAATGATTTAATGAATGAAATTTGTTTTTATATGACTGCACAATATAATCTGTTGTGCATGCTAATGCTTTTATAGCTGTGTGATTTAGTATAGTGATTAAAAGCATAATCTCTGGCATCACACTGAGAAGTTTTAATCCAGCTCTGCCTTACTATGTGATCTCTCAATTCTTACATAATGTCTCCAGATCTAGTTTTCTCATTTTTTAAAAATGAAGATAATGATAATATATAAATTACTCATAGGACTATTGCTGGTTAATAGAGAAAATCCAGATAAAATGTTCAAAATGCCCATAATAGTTAGTCAGCGTTCAGTGAGATAATTAGTATTTCATTACTATAGCTCATACATATTATATTTTGCTTCCTTTGTGTCTTGATTTTCTCTTTTAAGTAATTTCATGGGATGATTAAACTCTTTGAGGTTGAAAATGGTAATATTTATTTCTGTACATACCTTTCAAATTTGGCCCAGTGTCTAATCAGTTGTTCTTCGAGTCAGGTGAATCACTGGAAATGTGGTTTCAGTGGCTTTTCTCAGTGTGCTGATGTCATGTGGGGAACCAGCCCCATAATCTCATCCATTCCTCCATTACAAACTACTCCAGAATGCGAAAACGGTTGGGTATTTGCCTGGATTTGTGTTCCCAAAGTAGTCCTCTGAATTATCACATTGCACTATAAGATGTTTGCAAAAGAGTTTTTCTGAAAATGATATTCACTGAAATCATTTGCATTTGTGGCCAAGTCATTTATGTAAATCTTGACACTTTTACTCTAATCTTATTGAAGATTTTCCTTAAAAACATAACCCTTAGAGATATAACCATCCAACTTGATACTCATATATTCCAACTAAATGTTTAGAATTAACTAATGAAGATATAAGATCACCTTTTCCTCCTGAGGCGTTCATTTATGAAGATTTGCTATCAGATAACATGTAGAAGTTATCAGCAGTGACTATATAAAGTCATACTAAGTATCCCTGCATAATTTGCACTAAATAAACTTCACATGTTTACTGTAAATGGGAATTTTCTGTGGGGCACAACAGCTCTTAGATAAATATATTCTGTTCAGATTATCTATGAATTGATGAGAATTGGTATTTATAGAGCTAGCATTAGAATTAATTCATATAACTGCTAACCAGTGGCTTTTATTTTATGTTACTGTACTACTACTTTACTACTATATTCTTGTGTGGTGAGAAATTAAAGAATTAGTATGGGACTCACAATAACTTGAGTCCCACTTGCAGTTCTGTAAGTACGAGGATCAATCTTGACAATCAAATAGTTTGTGCCATAGTTTACTCATCTGTATATAATAAGTAGGGGTTATATATCTGTCCTATGTATTTTACTGAGTTGTTGTTAGAATTTTGTAAAATAATTCGTTATTGTTATCTTTATGTTATGAAAGTAAGGTGTTGTATATTAGGTATTTTATAATTGGAAGGTTATTTTAATAGCAGTATTATTGGTTTCTGATACTGCTGCTCTTCAACTTTTTTTTCTTTTTTTTTAATATTTATTTATTTACTTTAGTTGTACACAATGCAATGCATTTATGTTTACGTAGTGCTGAGGATCAAACCCGGGCCTCACACGTGCGAGGCGAGTGCTCTGCCACTGAGCCACAACCCCAGTCCCTCAACTTCTTTTTACTAACTTCCACTTTCCAAATTTTTTTGACTTCAATCATCGCCACCACTTCCTTTCCCCCCAACCCCTTTTTAAAAGAAGGATAGGATTTTGTGAATAGGATAGCCAATGATAAAAGCATACTTACAGTTGAAGTAAAGAGTTCCTTTTATATTTCTTGGGTAACACTGGAATGTTCTAGATTCTTCTTTTTAATTATTTATTTGGCTATTGCTTACAATCATTTTGACTTCTATTCTCCTTTGCACAGGAAATGACTTATTTCTCGTGGCAGTTCACGAACTGGGACACGCTCTGGGATTGGAGCATTCAAATGACCCTACAGCTATCATGGCTCCATTCTACCAGTATATGGAAACAGACAACTTCAAACTTCCTAATGATGACTTGCAGGGCATCCAGAAGATATATGGTAGGTTACCACTGTTTCTCTTTGGTTAAACCAGCAATGAGGTTCAGAACCCCTGCTGTGTTTTCTTTTAGAAATGGATGCTCTAAGTATACAAGACAGAGAAAAACTGAAGGAAAAATTATATATATATATTATATATGTAATATATGTATATATATATATCCCACAGGCAAAATTCGTCTGTCAATTGAGTTTTGTTGATACAGTTTCAGATGCTTTAATGTATGTTTAATGAGAAAGTCTTTCTTATTGAAAGTTTTCTTATGGTATTTAATTGACATTTGCAATTATACTGATAATCTAATAAATTTTCATATTTAAAATTGAGCTAAAATATATAATAGATTAGTGCAACCAATAAAACCAGTAAGAAATGTAAAAATTTTATATAAGATGTTGAGGTTTTAGTACAAACTGACAGATTAGCTCACAGTTTCTGAGATTTGCTATTAGGAATTTCCCAGAAAAATCACTTTTGGAGGGCCTAAAAACACCCTTATATGATAGATGTAATAAACTGACCTCAAAGTTAATAACTGACCTCAAAATCACGAAGAGTGAAAGTTAACCTGCAAGGAAGTGAAAACAAGTGGCTAAGTTTATTAACACATAGCAAGAGATAAAATTTTAGTACAGTAATCTCATTTTTATTTATGGGATTCATTTGTTAAATGCAAATTAAGAGAAAAGGGGAAAACTACCATGCATATTTACTATAATCCTAACTCCCTCAATACAACCATTGACCTTTTTAAAGACATTTATTTCTCACATAATTGTTAAGAACTTGACATTTATAATTTACATATCGCAAGTATGGTTTACTAAATTAATGAAGTGAAGCTTTCATTTTTACAACACAAAGACAAATATGTGCTATCTGTATGTTAATGCCCAGCATCCAAAGGATGTTATTTGCATTTTTAAACAGTGTAGTTTAAGTTCACTAATTTTCTTTGCATTCATTAGTTTTTAGATTTTAATATCTCAGAGGCAAGCATTCTTGCAGAGTAAAAATAGATTTGAAAAAAAAAAGTCAGCTTTTGTGCTGCTCTTTATTTTGTCAGAACACTGAGGAAAAAGACCTGTCTCAGCCTCAAAGCTAAATATCTCGTGCTTTGAATTGTTAGTTTATGCCTAAGTATGTACCATCGGAAATTCCTCTCAAGTGGTTAGCTGAAAGAAGTCTTTTTCTCATGACCTCATGAATTAGTAGTCTAGACTAAAGATCTACAAAACAATATCCTTCCCATATTTAAATTTTAAGCGGGAACAGCTCTCTTTTTCCATTTTAAAACATAAATCTCTTGAGGAACAATGCTTAACATTTGTACCAAATTACATGTGTAAACTTCGGCTTGATTTAGAAGCCTCTTTTTAGAAAAACATCTTGACATTAATATTTTATTGGTGGTATTTTAATCAATAGGTACTTTCAATTCAATATTTAAATGAAACACTCATCCAGCAATTTGTCAAAATGTTTAATCAGAAGGAAATAGTGAAATCAGTAAAAGTTTATAAAATATGGTTTTAAAAGTTTATAAGATATACGGTAGAATAAACTTTGATTAGTTAGTGTTTATCTTTCAGCAATATTTGCATGTCTGTCAAAACTCAGAATTAACTTTATTGGAGCTTACATGTGTGGCTCCAGGATTCATTTTCATTTATTTATTATTTATAAACCATCCACTTCTAAAAAAAGATTTGAGAGCAGCTTTCCAATAAGGTCTATGGTGAAGTTAATTTTTAAAAATCATTAAAAATTGACAAAGAAAACCTAGTTACTTGGATTCAGAATCTAGCATGATGAGGACAGTTTCATATAGACTTGGCAATCGGGTGGGCAAAATGGTTTTCTTTTTCAGAAGATATTGGATCTTAAATACCTCTTAGCTTACTTAGTCTGTGCCCTATGCTGATAAGTGATTGTTCTCTGTAGCATATTTTCCAGCACTATTCCAGTTTTAAGTGAGCCAAGCACTGTCCTCATATTTTCAAAAGGTCCACCTGACAAGATCCCTCCACCTACAAGACCTCTACCAACAGTGCCCCCACACCGCTCTATTCCTCCGGCTGACCCAAGGAAAAATGACAGGCCAAAGCCTCCTCGGCCCCCCACTGGCAGACCTTCCTATCCTGGAGCCAAACCAAACATCTGTGATGGGAACTTTAACACTCTAGCTATTCTTCGCCATGAGATGTTTGTTTTCAAGGTAGGAGACTGATTTTTTTTTTAAAGGGTAGATCAAGTATCTGCTGTTGCTTTAGAAAACAAGTTCTCATTCATTCTGACACTACCTTCCCAGTCCTATCACTGTTAGAAGGTTCAAAAAAAAAAAAAAAGCATCCTAAAAAATAAATGCACAAATGGGCTTAAATGTCTAGCAGAAGATTGCTATAACGTTCTATTTTGGGAATACATTTATGTCAGCAGAAGCTAAAATGCCTAGAAATGTGAGGGTGAAAAATGCTGCATGTTATGAAGAGATAAAATAGCATAATTTAAATCATGAATAGGAACTAATAGGCATGATTTGCTTGGGAGTGTAGCCACTTCCAAGCATACTGCAGCTATTGTATCTTTGGTGTACACATCCTTATGAGATACCTATAATTAGACTTGACAATTACATTGTTTTTTTAGGACGATTATTGATCATTTTGTTTGGGACCTTCTGGTAGCCATTTGAGTTGAATCTTTTATGAGACTATTATTTCTATTTAACATATACATGTTGTTTTATTTAGTCAGCCATTTGTATCTACCTCCTTTATATTATTTGTTTAAAATATTACAAGTTAAAATTATTTTTACATTTGCCAGATGTACTGCTTAATGTCACTGGGTTCTCAAAAAATAACACTGATCAACGATGTATCAAAAGTAAATTATATAATATTGAAAGGTAAATATACTGTAATATTGAAGAGTAATTTTTCTCCTCCAATATTTGTAAACTGATCTTAAACATCAAGGAAGAGTATAAATTTGTATGTTGCCAGTGGATTACTAAAATAGCCACATTTTACCAGTATTATTCATTTAAAAGTAAATTAATATGCTCTTATTTTTGGTTGAGATGAATCAATACATAATGAAATATTGCCCTACTTGTACAGAATTTCCTGTCTACTAAGGCAATACTTTAAAAATATAGATTTCACATAATTTTTAGTAGACAAAGTACTCTATTTCCTCTTTGAAAAATAAGATCTGGATTTGATATATTATGCATGAGACCATCGTGCTTTCCAGAAAAAATCAATGCATTTCTTCAAACATATGAATAGGTTTTTGAATTCTATAAATGCCCTGCTGGGGTTACTTAGTGGAGGAGTGCTTGCCTGGCATGTCTGAATCCCTGGGGGAAAAATATATACCATATAAACATATGCATATATAATGTTTTTTTTTACATATACACATATCCACCATTACTTTATTATAGCTAAGTCCAGGGCAACTATTGAAATGAAAACAAGTGCAATAATTTTTTTTATTTTACAAGTCACCAAATGAAAAATGAAGGATTTTATTTTTACTGTTTTGGCTGGTTTCCACATTGCAGCTTTTTACCTTGGTATCAGTGAAATCGCCAAATGACGATGAAAAATGGACTGTGGGTGCATTCCTTTTCAATACTCCTGTCTGTTTAAATAAACTGTTGTTCTCAGAGGAGTCTGGTATCTTCCTAGCTAGGGATGAGTTTCATTAGCCTCTTTGCATTGTGCATTGTAGATGCTTAGTAAATGCTGTTGACTGACAAAGAAGGTCCTATGATCACTGGTTCCTGCAATCAGAAATGGATCAGACTCTCAAATAGGATGCAATTGCCACAATTTTCTATATCAAAACAGATGTAGAAAAGACAAAAGAACTGCTGAAACTCTCAGGTTATCTTGGATTCTTTAATAAAAACATCCAAATGAACTAAGTTCCTAAAAATCAGAGTGAATTTAATTTTTTTAGTAGTCTCTGCTCTCTAAGATTAATTTCTGTTGAAGATAACATGATCTGATAGGCATTGTATTCTGAATCTTCACTCTCCCAGCTTAGTAATGTTACATAGCTTAGTAATTTCCTTATTTTATTTATCTCATTTTTCACATAATGTGTATGCATGTCTACTAGTTTATCAGACATCAAGACTATGTGAGTAGAAGCTAGCATCCCTGTCTTTATTGAGCCCATATTTCAGAAATGAAAGCAAAAATGAACATAAACATTTTTGAGACACAAGAGTAAAAGTTTATGTTATTGAAGCAGAGAAGCTACAGAGGTCTAATCAAGCAAGAAGTTTTACTGAAATAGGACTTCTCATTAATTTTGACAGTGGAGTTTTCTAGACACATTAAAGAAATTAGTTTTGCAAAAAGTTTGTGTATTTAGGGAGAGAAGATAATCATGACACTGTCTAATGCAAAGTGCTAAGTGCTATCACTCAGTTGAATATAGTATTGGATGACAGTAACAAGGACATGACCAAGTACTGCTTGCTCGTGATTACTGTCATGGACTGAGTAGCTAACATGCACCTGGATGAATCCTCAGCACACAGCCCTACTCTCTGAACCTCATAACAACTCTGTAAGTTGGGTAGTATTCTCTGTTTTACAAATGAGAAAACTGAGAATCAGGAATGTTAAAAGTCATTAGTTCAAATTAAATGCTTGTGAAGAGTAGTTGTATTTTAGTGTCCTTGACTTCAAAATTCCCCTAAGCTTTGCTGCTCTGTTACCTGAAAATAATTAGAAAAAGTTTCAAGGAAAGGTGGACCTCAAACTATATTTTGAAATAGAAGAAATATTCATTGCATTCCTACAGTATGCCATTGTTTAAGGCAATGGCAGTGTAACAGTGCACAAAACAGGATAGACTCTGGTTTCTTGGGGCTTACATTGCAGCTTTCTAGGGGAACTGGGGGATGAGAGGGCTTCACTCAGCTTCCACAGGTCAGTGTTATGGAAGGGTGTGAGAATACCTCTACATGAATAAGACATGAAATGCTATTTTTCTTTGTTAAGAACTACTGGTCTCCTTGTTTTTCTCTATACCCACTTAGTTTACACTATTTTCACCTGTAAGTTAAAATCATTGCCCCACACCTGATATTCCTGCCTGAAATTGCTCTCTGCCAATCTACCTTTTGAACTCCTCCTGCCTTTTAAATTTTCCTTTAATATAAATGTTATATTTCATATTTGCATCTTGTTGCCTAGCTGTTCAAATGTTCTCTGTTTTTTCAGCCTTTAATCTTTCCAGCTATTTCTACATGTATCCTCTACATCCACACAACATGTTATTGATCTCTGTCTTCTTTATTTCTCATTGTAGGGTACTTTTTAACTAGATTATAAACTTCCTAACATTATAGGGCAGAGGCCTGCTGTGAAGCTGAGGCAGCCACAAAGGCCCCTCTTCCCCTTGATTCTTATGATCATGCCAGAAAGAATTCAGACATGTTGCTCAGACATTAGCTTATTTAGAAGGGGCAGGAAAAGGGTACTTCCTCAAGGGAGAAGCTGGGTCCTTTCAGAGAGGAGAAGGATGATGAGCACTTCCTGCCCTCCAGTTTTATTGGGAGTCCCAAGGAAGTTCCCAGAAAGTCCTAGATCTGCCTTTTGATTTTTGACTGACAGCATAGGAACTGCATGAACCGCCTTCGAGAGAGGATGGCGTGATGCTCATAGACTAGGAGTTTTTAAGGAAATTGAGTCCCCCTGTTTTGCCACCCGTTTAGTTTATTACACTTTGGCCCTCAACATGCTTTCTTTGTGAGGTCTTGATGGTTTAGTTGCAAGGGTGATTGGGACTACATACTACAGGGTAATTGGGGTTATGACATAGTTTCCTGATAAGGGAACTATGGTCGCCTAAGTGGGTGTAACATAATCTTAAGGGAATGGTGATTATGGTTGGGTGGGCAGGTAACATAGCAGACCCCTCATTTTCTAGGTGCTTATCTTCAGATAAGGCTCCCTATGGTTATCATTCAGCCTTCATTGTCCTTTCCCTGCTTACCATTTATGACTGAGCACCTTCCTGACTCTCAGAGCAGGGACTGGTTCCTGTGGGCTTCATGGTGCTCAATGCTAATGAATAGGGATTTTAATGTAATAATTTATATCATCAAACTACAGCTAATATCATGTTTATACTATGGTAATCAACCAAAATGAAATTATTGAAGAAACCATTTCATGCTAGTAAATTTCTATTCCTTGCCCAAAGGTTTTAAAAACTATCATTTACTTAAACTCTATATATGAATGACTTTTTAAGCAAAAAAGAAAAAGAGAGAGAATCTAGATATAAACAAAAGGTAATATCTTCAGGTACTTTTGTTTTCTTCTTAGGAAGAATCCTTTCTTTATAATAGGAATTTAAGCATAGTTCTTTTTGGTAGTTAGCTTCCTTTTAGAGGATTTTATTTACCATATGCTTTCAATATATCCATTTATTTAAAGTGAGTTAGCCTGGATATATGTTTCTATTGGGTGACACACACATACATAGGGGTACGTGTGTATGGGTTTGTTTGTGTGTGTGTGTGTGTGTGTGTGTGTGTGTTTATATGCAACATGTACTATATACTTACATGAATACATATACTATATACATACATACTTATACCTTCTGCATTCCTAAGCACACATGAGAAAGTTAAGACTTGCAGCTTCACAGTCTTTGGGGAATAGAAACCACTTAAAGCAAGGAAATGAAAATCACAACAAAATACTAAGCACCAGAGAAACAAAATTACAATAACAAAAGAAGCTTTGTTCTTCCTTTGGAGAGGATGATTTTAAGACTACTCCCTGAAGTGGGTAACCTATTGTGACAGAACTGACAATAGCAAGATCTGATTGTTCAAATGAATACTCTCTGTGTGCCTTTGGACTGCAACATAAAAACAGTGAATATTTTGGTTATATTGTAGTTTGAAGTGTTACAGGGCAGAGGACTGCTGTGAAGCTGAGGCAGTGAGTGCAGAGGCCCCCTCTTCAAACCCTGATTCTTGCAATCATGCCAGGAAGATTTCAGACATGTCGCCCAGAGTAAGAGACATAAATTTATTAGGGGTGATACCGCCGGTTGCCAGTGACGAGTTCTCCCCCGAATTTTGAAGTTTGAACATTAGTGAAGCATGCCAAGGCAAGCATATAAAACAAGGTTTATTTAAAAAGGGGTAACATAGACTTCTCCCTGGAGGAAGAAGGGGGCATTGCTGGTATCTTGGTATTCCAAGAAGCAAGGCAGGTCTGCCTTTTTTTATATGTCCTAGGCTTCTTTGTTCTCCTGCTCTCTTCCCCTTATCTCTCTCCTTCCAGAGTACCAGGCCCAGGAATGCTCTGTGGGATGGCCAAAATGTGAGAAGCAGATGGGCTGAAGGGGGAAGGGCAGGATGGTGCAGCCCAGGACACATTAACAACTTTTTTTTTTTTTTTTTTTTTTTTTTTTTTTTTTTTTTTTCGGTACCGGGGGTTGAACTCAGCGGCACTCGACCACTGGGTCACATCCCTAGCCCTTTTTTTGTATTTTATTAGAGACAGGGTCTCACTGAGTTGCTAAGTGCCTCGCCATTGCTGAGGCTGGCTTTGAACTCGCGATCCTCCTGCCTCAGCCTCCCAAAGTGCTGGGATTACAGGCGTGCGCCACCGCGCCCGGCTCACATTAACAACTTTATAGCTCCCTGTAGGGAGGGGCAATTCCTGGGACAGGTTACCTTAGCAACAGGTTGGGGCAGGGGCAGGTTCTTGATAAGGGTGAAGGAATTAACTTTTCAATCCCACAGGGGACAGTCTCCAACTTCCCAGGACTCACTCAAAATTGGCTTCCTTGATCAGACCTGACTCAATTTTCGTATCTGTACTGACTGCCTGTCTAATTCTGGCTTCAGGGGGATAGGAAAGGGAAAAGGGCATATTCTCAAGGGAAAGACTGGATTCTCTCAAGAGAGGTAAAAGAGCACCCCTCCTGCCTTCCAATTTTATTGCAAGTATCAGGGAACTTTGCAGAGTACTGCCAAGTCCACCTTTTGACTTGACTAACAGCATAGGAACTGCATGGACCACCTCAAAGAGAGGATGATGGAGAGGGCGTTTTTAAGGGAATTGAGTCCCCCAATTTTGTGTCCAATATCCAGGCTTTTCTGTTTATTCCTCAAATTCCTGCTGCCTTAATGGTTTATTACCCTTTGCAATGCCCTCAGCAAACTTTCTTTATGAGGGTCTTGATGGTTTGCTTGCCAGGGTGTTGGGGATGGTGATATAGTTTCAGAGATAAGGGAGAACTCAGGTCACCTGGTGGGATGGACTTAGTCTGGAAACTAGTTAAGGGGATAGGATTAGGCTGGGGTGAATCCAGGCCTAGTCTTCCAGGTGCTTGCTGTCAGATAAGGCTCCCTGTGCTTTTCAGTCACCCCTCATTGTCCTTTCCCTGCTCACCATTCCTGGCTGACCACCTATCCAACAGAAACAGAATTAGCCAAGGTTTTACAGAATACATCTCAATACACAATATTTTAGTATGTATGAGAGAACACCATGTTAACCGTATTCTTTTGAAGCTAGTAATAGGAAGAAACATTTTATTCAGTACTCAAGTTTCTTTACATTTTTTTCCTATGTGTTTGTTTTTAAGGGTGGTTGTATTTTACAGTTGATCAGTTCTGTATACAAGAGGAGGAAGCAGAGCCCAGTGCTTTATACCAGAACTAGACAGGCCAATATGAAGAAGTAAAGCTACTGTGAAACAACACTCAAGTAGTACATAGTAGGCATCTTTGCAATTTTTATAGAAGAGTAATTCTCATGACTTTGAGCAAGGAAAGCCATTTCAACACATACCCAAAAAATCAAGCTGAAATGGATAACATTTATTTCTTTCTGTCTTTTGTCTTTTTGTCAAATATGTGTCTGTTTATCCATCATAAAACTGTTTAAGTAGGGCTATCTTTGTTGATGACCACCTACTTAATTGTCCTGAAAAATCATTTCAAAGTAAAATACAGGGTATGGCCCAATTTTGTTAGGTAAAAGGAGTTTTTGTTGTTTGTTATTTGTTTATTATGTTTGTTTCTTTCCTAAAAGGAGAGATGAGAGAAACAGAGATTTATTGAAATAAATGGTATAAACATATAAGGTTTTGCTCTCAATTACATTGATATAATATTGGTTTATGATTAAACCCTTCAGAGTTGGTCAACATTGAGCCTCTTGGCTCTTCTGTGTAAGAGCATTTTTTCCTATTCTTTCCCTGTCCACTTCTATCATCCCAGTCCAAAGCATTCTCCTATCTCATCTTAAATATTTTAATATCCTTCAGATTGATTTTCCTGATTCTCCTCCTTGCCCTGTCCCTTGCATTCCCCCTCCAGTCTGTTGTCAACATTGCATGCAGAGTGATGTGAAAGCATGCATTAGCTGATACTGCTCCTGTCAGAAACCCTTCAATCTCTGACTCAGAATAAAAGCCAGAGTTCTTTTTGTTGCCCAGAAGGTTATGTGATTGACTGATTTCCCTCTGCACCTCTGATCTCATCTCCTCTGATTTATTTTTCTCAGTGTTGCACACTCTCTCCCAGGCACACTTTTCATCCCCGTGGTTGATCTAACTTGTCAGGTTCTTCTGGATTTGCACATCTTCTTCAGATTCAAGATCACTTACCTTCTGGATTTCTGATATTGTATACAAAGCAACAGAAGTCTGTCGAAAACCTCTGTTCCTTTTTCAGATTTTTGCTGCAAGGCCTACACAAGGCTAGATATGTGAAAAAGAACAATGCTTATACAATTTCAGAAAAGCTCATATGGGTTACATATTTATGGCATTTTGTGACCCCATATAATGGAGAGTTATAATTTTCTCCCAACTCTTCACTTGATGGTGTAACTTGTTCCTGTTGCCAGGTGTGTATTGTTTATATTTGGGTAGTTAATCCATGAATTCTTAGACATCAGACATAGACTCAAGAGTCAAGTCCCACTTGCCATAGACTCCAGACAAGGGCTATGTTACTTAGGTTTTCATCCTAACCAAAATACCTGACTAGAACAATTCAGTGGAGAAAAAGTTTCACAGTTCCAAGGTTTCAGTCCATGGTCAGCCTACTCCATTTCTCTGGGCCTGAGGCGAGATTGTAGCATCATGGCTGAAGGGTGTGGTGAAGGAAAGGTGCTCAGCTCATGGTGGCTGAGAAGCAGACAGAGAAACGAGGAGCCAGGAGACAAGTTATAATCCCCAAGGGCACACTCCCAGAGAACCCACCTCCCCCATTCACACTCTACTAGCTTACAGTTACCATCTAGTCAGTCCTTGCATGGTATTAATCCATCTAATGGATTGATCCACTAATTAGGTTACAGTTCACATAATCTAATCATCTCACCTCCTGAGTTGACACAGGGTCTTTTGAGGGCACCTCATATCTAAACCATAACAAAGACTAATACTGATATAATCATAATTGTGTTGCACAGAGACCTAAACATAGCAGACAATGAGTATTTGTCAGTATTTCTTAGTTTACTTTTCAAATCTGTATGCTGGCTAATAAATTCTGTCAGAGGTCTATACAAAACTCAGGAAATGATAATTGTTAAGTAGACTTGGCATTTTCACCTATTAGCTATATTCATTAACTCAAATACTAATGTTGTTTGAAATTATTTTTTAAAAATACCATTTAACTATAAGTAGAAAGTGGCTTTAATTATTATAGTGTAAGAGAAGGGACTAACAGTGTTTTGTTATTTTTTGTTTGTATCTTAGCACTTTACTCAATGAAATGATTAAAAAAACTTGTTTGCAAAGAATCTAAAAATATTTTACAAATAAAAGAATTACTTAAAAAAGTCATACACCACAGGGTTAATTAAACTTACTTTGAGTCATGGCCTAATTTTGTGCTGCCAGAAAGCGTCACCTTATCAGGACTTTGTAATTGGGTCTAGATTCGTGTAAGAATAAAGAGAACAGAAACCAAGACATAAGCAGAGAATTAATTTAAATTTACTTCCAGTACAAAAATCATACTCTTTCAAATATTTTAGGTTAACATTTAGAAGGCAACTGAAATTGTAATACTGCATTTTATGTCAATATTAATTGATTTTCAAAATATTTGTTTTTAGTTATTGAAAATTTCTCCTTGAAATCTTTGAACAAAAATATTGACATTTTATAACTATTTAGCTTTTGGGGAAAGTATATAATAAGTATTATTCAGTCATAATGGATTCACAGTCACACGAGTTTCGGAGTTCTTTCTCGGTCATTTTGCTTTTAAGTGAGTTTAAATTTTTAGAGCATATCTTTGTATAATTATTTGGGATCCAATGAAACAATTTTAATGGTAAAAAATAGTGCCTCCGATATGTGTTAATGGTGTATATTTTGGAGTTTGATATATTTTATCCCATATATTTTATTTTTATACAAAACTAGAATATCGACCAAGCAATTCCATATAATCATGTGAAAATGTTTTCTGAAAGTATATTAATTGTAATCCAACTTGATGTTGCATTTAGTCCATAATAATATAAATCTGAATTTTCTAAATTTTTATTAATCCAAATCTTTTCAATGTCAAAATGTATATTTTTCAGTTCTCAGTTAAGAAAAATGTTATAATCTCTCTTTCATGTTTATATTTTTACATAGAAAGTGCTCATTTCACAATTCATGTTTCTGAACACTTTTATGTTGATTTAGAGTAACCAATCACCAGGCATAATGGTGCCCACCTATAATCCCAGTGGCTTGGAAGGCTGAGGCAGGAGGATGGTAAGTCAAGGCCAGCCCCAGCAACTAAGCAAGAGATTGATGATGTAGTTTGGAAGCAGTAGTTAGTTCCCTTAAGAGGTTATAATTGCCTATGGCTGGGGGAGATTTTGATATAACAGTCCCCATTTTCTAGATGCTTGCCTGTTTTGATGAAGTCCTCTGTTATTTCAGTACTGGAAGTGTTTCTTATGTATTCTCTTTGATGTCATCCTTTTAAATTACCTGGCCAGGAGGAGCCAGGGGACAAGTCCTTTCTCTGCCCACCTTCTTGTGGCTGACCTGCTACTTAATATATCCTATTCTTGATTTAAAGATTCAGTCTTATTATAATGTGAATTCTGTGTACCCATCCTTAAATTTAGTTTAATTCTAGTTTAATACCTAGGACAACTTATAACATGAAATAGTCTGTCAACTCCAGGGCTGCAAAGGCCCCAGCATATTGTTTTTTAATCCCAAAGAAAAAAACATGGAGGACTCAACAGTGAGGGTTTGCACATTTTATTATACACTTTCCTTGGCAGCCGCAGGCCTGCATAAAATGGAAGGTTTGCACTGTGCTTACAAGCTGGAGAAAATATATACAGGATAGATTGTATGCCACCTGTTCATATGGGTTTATTCAGATTATTTGAATACATGACTTTACTTCACATCCAATGTCCATTTGCTCTAATCCCCCCCAAAGATGGGAGATGGCCAGTTTCCCCCCTCCTCACCCCTCAGAACATTCTTAAGAGCCCTACTTAGTTTACCTTCAGGGATGATAAGCCTTCCAAGCACTTACTTGTGTTTTCACCAACAGAAAATCTTACTGAATAACAAACTATACAATTTTAAATAGGGAAATACAGAAATGATAATGGTAATAAAGAATTACCAGGTACTTAAAATGAATAACTCATTATTATTAAAAAGAAACAAATAATCATTGCCCCACAAATTAAAACTAACTCCAATCAAAATACCAAAAGAAGACTTGAATAAATGAAGACATTCTATACTCTTTCATAAAAAGACCTGGCAAAATTAAAGTGACAATTTTAATGTAATACTAATAAAAATAACACCTTAATTTTTAACTAGGTCACAAAATATTAAATGGAAAAATATAAACATGATAAGAGCACAGACTATCCCATTGGATATAAAGCTTATTACTAAGCAAATTTACTTAAAATAGATTAATATTAAAGCATAATTAGACTGAAGAGTGGAATAGAATTTTCAGACAGATAAATAAAACAACACAAAGATAGTTAAATAAATTCCACAGTAGATAAATCATTTAAACATAAAAATATTAAGCTATAAAATTACTATAGCAAAAGTTGGAATAATTTTTCTCTTTTGATTATCATGTCATAAAATAATGCATATAAAATATAAAATCATATAACATTAAAAAATGAAATGTTATGTATAATCACATATATAAAATCTTAAATGGAGAAGATATTTCTAAATAAGGCACATAATTCAAAAGCTATTAATAGTAGATTGATAGATTTAATAGCATATATTATAAATTTTTATACCTGGACCAAAACCATCTATGAGTATGTTTGAAAACCAAGATGTGACAACTGCTACTTTTTAAGTATATGAAGAGTTTACAGATGATAAAATGAAATACTCACACCCCATTGGAAAAAAAAATGTCACTATGCAGATGTAATAAAAATAGGTTTTAAGGAAGAGGGTACTCATACACATCATATAAGTGAGATATTTTTATCTGTCATATTAACAGAGGTAAAAGGGACAATAAATAATATGCTAATGTGAGAATGTGAGCAATTAACTTTTTTATGTTGTCAGTAGGAATATAAGCTTTGACCACCTTTTAAGAAAATGTCTGATCACCTGAAATCTTTACATAGGAACTTTTTGTGTGTGTGTGCACATCCTTCTCATAAGCACCTGAAGGCTTAAAGGCTATGCACAAATAATCATTTCAACATTGTTTATATTGACATAAAACTATCCAAGTATCCATCAAGAGGGAGTTGACATTGGACATTGAGCTATAACCTAACCAATGCAATGGAATGTCACAATGTAAAAGAATGAGGTGACTCTTTATGATATGTATTTTTAAATGAGGTACAGAGCAGTTTTTAAACCTGTTGTTTCAGAGAAAAACAATTGAGGTATACACACTGAGACCTGGATACATACATAGACTATCCCTGACAGGGAAACAATAATCTGGCAACACTGGTTACCTCTGGGAGGAAGGTCAGATTTACATGTTCAGATTTAGGAAAGGAAGTCAGAACTCAGATATTATAAGGGTGCGGTCCTTCTAAACACATATTTATTTAATATTACACACACACACACACACACACATATATGGTGTCAAATACATCAAAATACTAGAGATAAGTGCTATCTTGTTAAAAACAAGAAAAGTTATTTTTGGATGGCTAGATTAAAGATATCTTTATTTTTAAAGATTATTTTATTATTTTTTGTCATGGATTTTGTTTCATTTTTCACTAAGCATTTAATTGGGGAAAATGTGTTGTCAGTTTGGTTCTTGTCTCTAATAGGAGAGATTAATTTGAAGGATGAATCTAGGTTTTTATCCTTCTCTTAACTACTATACTATTACTAGAGTTAATTGAAACATTATTAGGGATCTCTAGAATTAGGCATTTCACCATAAAAAACTAGAATGATTGTGAGAATTTGAAAAGTATTTTCTTAAATATGCCCCTTTAACTCTCCACCAGGAATAGGGAAAAAAAAAAAAAGTGACAGGGAGACTATAGGGCATGCAATTTTCATGGAGCCTGTTATCTTGACATATAGCCCTAAATTGTTCTGTTTCCATTACTACGCTTCTTATGCTACTTTTCAGCTTCAGAGCATTATATTGTGTTTATTTACATGACTTTTTAAAAAGAAACTATATGTAGTATCAAAGTACAATAATAGTATTTGTCACAACAAACAGAAACATATGCAATTTTCAATATAGTAACCCAAAGTGAAGTAATTCATCTGGAATAAAAATTAAAAACTAAGATGAACAGTAATATACATTTCACCTTTATTGCCAGTAAGAAAAAATTTGTAAGCAAATCACATTTTCCAGTTATTTAATAGTGGTACAGTCAATAACAGTAAATCAGCTCACTGGAATATATTGCAATCATTTCAAAGGTTAATTGTGAAGAACATAAGAAACAATGAGATGTGATGATAATGTATACACAGTTGAAATAGTAAAATAGAAAATTTTATGTGTGACATATTTCATTATTTGAAATGCATTGACAAGGCATAGAAAACTATGGGAAAAGAAAGAAATGAAAATCTTAGAATAATTGGATTGAGTGGATTTTTACAATGCGTATCATTTAAGAATGTTGTACATTTAATAGTCCAAAATATAGTGGCATAAAAAAGTCCTGATAAGTGTGAAGATTGTAATATATTAACTAATGCTAAAGCCATATCATTTTCAAAAAATGTAAAGTAGTCACTGAAAATTTCCCTTAGACTGTGATAAAATGGCCAAAGCTATGGTGACAAGTTTCAATGATATAATTTAGCTAGACTAGGAAAGGTGTCCAATTAGATTGACTCTGTACCCACTGTGCATCAGTCTCCAACAGGAGTAGCTTCTGGTGAACCAAACCACATATTCTGTTTATATTTAGCTTTCCCATCTTACAATGATCATGGTGAGAAATTATTCTGTTCAGTATAAAAATACTCTAAAATCATGCAAAATGACAAGGTATTTGGTGATTAATTCACATAGTTAAATTATACAATGTGAGATCTGTGATATAGCAAAGTCTGTCAGCTCCACAAACACTGATGAATTATAAGCCATATAAGAGCCTGATACATAGCAAATGCTCATGTAATTTCATCAGTTGCCATTATTATTATAGTAGTTGATGATGTTGTTGATACCACTACTACTACTACTACCAGTGTTGTGCAAAGCACTGTATTTGTTTTTTTCCTCTTTTTTCTTTTTTTATTTATAATAGTAGTATGTATTACAATTCATAATGCACATATATAGAATCTTTTTACATACAACTGTTTGTATACAAAGTATATAAGTACCATTCAAATCTTCAATCATGCATTTAGGATAATGATATTCATCTCATTCAACCACCAATTTTTTTTTCTTCCCCCCCCCACTCTCCCCCCTTGCTCCCTCCCTTCCCCTCCCTTCCTCTGACCATTCTAGTGTTCCTCTAATCCTCCTATGTACCCCCACCCAACAACACTGTGAACTAGCCTCCTTATATCAGAGAAAACATTCGATATTTGGATTTTTGAGATTGACTAATTTCACTTAGCATTATATTCTCCAACTTCTTCCATTTACCTGCAAATGCCATTATTTTATTCTCTTTTGTTCCTGAGTAAAATTCCATTTTGTATATATACCACATTTTCTTTATCCACTCATCTACTGAGGAACATCTAGGTTGGTTCCACAACCTACCTATTGTGAATTGTGCTGCTATCAGCATTGAAGTGGCTATGTCACTGTAATATGCTGTTTTTAAGTCCTTTGGGAATAGACACAGGAGTGGGATAGCTGGGTCATAGGGTGGTTCCATTCCCAGTTTTCCAAGAAATCTCCATATTGTAAAGCACTGTATTTGACATGAAGTGATTGCAAAGGAGTACAACTTAAGAATTATAAGTATATGTTGTTTTAGTCAGCTTTTTCACTGCTGTGACTTAAAGGATCTGACCAGAACAATTGTATTGGAAGAAAGTTTATTTGAATTCTCATGGTTTCAGAGATCTTAGTCATTAGAAGGCCATCTCCATTCCTAAGTGCTTGAGGTAAGTGTGAACATCATGGTGGAGTGTGTGGCAGAGCAAAGCAGCTCACATGAGACCAGAAGTAGAAAGAGAGACTCCACTCTCCAGATACAAATATATACACCAAAGCCACACCTTAATTCCCATCTCCTCCAGCCATACCCTACCACTTCAGTTATCACTTAATTAATCCCTATCAGGGGATTAAATCACTGATTGGGTTAAGACTCTGAACCTTCTTGCATTGTCTCACTCATGAGCTTTTGGAGAACACCTCACATCCAAACCATAACATGTCATTATAAATATATATGTGTGTGTGTATGTGTGCGCGCGCGCATGTTTGTGTGTGTATATGTATATATATATATATATATATATATGTACACACTTATATATGTACACATATATGTATGTATATAAAATAAATGAATATACCTAAACAAATATGTCCATAAATAGAAAAAAATAGAGATAATTCCATCATGGTAAAAACATTAAGAACAATTATCTCTGGATAATTTTATTCATTCTTTTTTATTCTTTAATTCAAGAAACCTTTCACTGGCTGCCAAATAATAGCTAGAGATAGAGCTAATGAGTGTTGAGCCAAAGGAGCAGAGAGGGAAACGAGAAGAGCAAAAAGAGCACCATTCATAAATGGTGGGAAGAGCCCAGTGGGAATTTAGGAACAAGACAAAAGAGCAGTTCTAAGAATTGCAATACTAGGAATGGGGGGCTGGACACAAATCACAGGGAGCCAGGACTGGACTGAAAAATAAAATGGGACTTATCTTCAAGAGTTACAGAGAACTGAAATTGTGATGAGAATCAGAAAGAATCAGACACCAAGGAGATGTCCTACCTGGAAATGATTGAAAAGCACCAGGTCTTTTCTGTACCAGAATATCGGGACATCTGTAAAAAGAAGTCTTTACAAATATTATTTACTGAAACTTTTTTCAAAAGAATGATGCATCATATCCTTTATCTGTCCAAAGGACGGGAAGCACTTTTATGGAGAATTGAGTGTCTATTGTTAAATCTCTGCTCTTTGCCTCTTGCCTGGTTGCTAAGTGTCTACATTGAATGAACTACACTACTTACTTATGAAGTTCAGCTATTTGTAGCAGTTGCTGGTCAGATCATTAGACAAAGACTGTTTATATCCTTGAGCTGAAGCCCAAAGGAGCTGATGTAAGAGCTGGCCATTCATGTGCCACTGACACATAAACCTCCTTGTTCATAATCCTGAAATTCCTTGGAATAGAGACAACATTTTCTAAGTAACCACATTTGCAGTTACTATTAGAAGGAATAACATTGAAACTTGTGAATTCCTGGAGCATTTTTAATTGACTTATTTTTTAATTGGTACATTATAGTCATACATAGAAGTGGAATTCATACTTGCACATGAGTTTGGTGAATTTCATTCTATTCTTCCTCTCCTTTCTCATCTCTCCTCCCTTCCCCTGTTGCCTTTCCTCTCCTCACTGTTCTCCCTTCTTTTTGCATGAGATCCCTCCTGCTTTTTTGAATTCATTGTTTCTTTTCAGTTTCCTGAAGCATTTTCATGTAATATTTCAAATTTGTTAAATTTCTCTTATTTTAATTTAGTTTTATTTTTAATTGATACATAAAGACATAAATATATCTTGGGGTGTGACTAGTAATATTTCAGTAAATGTATACATTATATGAGGTTTAAACCAGAGTACACTTATCTATCTCTTCATTTATCATTTACATGGTGAAAATATTTGGACTCCTTTCTTCTAGCTTTTTGAAATATACATTATGTTATGCTTATCCTACTTTGCAACATCATACCAGAATCTCTTACTCCTAGCTGATTTTGCTGTGTTGTCAGTGGATAAACCTTTCCCCATCCCTATCTCCTACCTACTCTCTCCAACCTCTCTGTTAACCACTCTTCTACTTTCAACTTCTACAATATCAACATTTTAATATTCACATATAAGTGAAATCATGTCTTTCTGTGCCTGACTTGAGTGCAGATGTCTCCTCAACATACCAATTTCATTTCCTTTGGAAATATACTTGGGAGTGGAACTGCTGGATCATATAATAGTTCTATTTTTAATTTTTTAAGGAGCTTCCATATGGTCTTATGTAATGGCTGTACTAATTTACATTGCCACCAATGCTGTGTAACTGTTTCCTTTTCACCACTTCATCACCAGCACTTTTTATCTTTAGTGAGGTTTTTGTATGTTTGGTTTGGTTTGGTTTGGTTTTGTATTGTTTTGTTTTACAGTAGACATTCTTAAGAGAGTAAGGTGATACCTCATTGTAGTTTTGATTTGCTTTTGAAGGTGATGGTAAGAATACAGTGGGATGAAATGTGTATGTCTTATTTTAAGAAATCTCTAGGGCTGGGGATACAGCTCAGCTGGTAGAGTGCCTCACATGCACAAGGCCCTGGATGCAATCCCCAGCACTACAAAAGAAAAAAAAGAAAAAGAAAAAATAAATCTCTAGATCTGTTGCCCATTATTTAATCAGGTGTTTTGTTTGATTTTGTTTTACCATTGAGTTCTTTGAGTTCCCTATATACCTTGGTTATTAACTCCTTGTTGAAAGTAGTTTGCAAATATTTGTGTCATTCTCTAGGTTGTTTTCTCTGCTAAATAGAAGGCTTCAAATTTAATTTAATCTCAATTTTCTTTTTTTTTTTTTTTCTTTCTTTTCTGTTGTTTCCTATGCTTTGGGTCTTATCCACAAAATTAATGTATATTTCCATGTCCTGAAGTGACTTCCCTATGTTTTCTCCTAGTATTATCATAGTTCCAAGTCCTGCATTTAAGTCTTTATTTAATCCACTTTGAGTTGATATTCATAACTGGTGAGACAGAGGGGTCTAGTATCATTCTCCTGTGTGTGCATATCCTATTTTCCCAGGAGCATTTGTTGAAAAAGAATATCCCTTCCTTAATGTGTATTCTTAGCACCTTTGTTGAAAACTAATTGGCTGCATTTATATCAGTTTACTCCAGGTTCTCTATTTTGTTCCATTGGCCTGTATGTTTGTTTTTACACCTACCATATGGTTTCCATTACTACCGCTTTATAATATAGTTTGAAGTTAGGTGGTATAATGTTTCCAAGTGAATTTTAGGATTATTTTTTTCTAGTTATGTGAAGAAGGTCATTAATATTTCAATAGGGATTGCATTGAATTGATCGATTTCTTTGGAAAAATTTGTTAAATATTTTTTATTGTGTATATATCAATCTAGTTTCCCTGTTTCCTATTGCACATATAACAAAGTATCAAATAGAAGTTCACAACTAAAATATATGGTTAAAAATATGAAAATTGTTTTTAAAAACTTACAATTTATTAAAATATGCATGTAAGGATGTTTTCTCCAAATCCCTATGGGGTATTTATGAGAGATTTGATTTTGTTATACATTTCTTTTGTACAAACAAATGATATGGGAATTATTATATGAAGGAGTATATGGAAAATAGTAACCAACATATAGTCATATTATTTTATCTTGTTTATTTGAGGAAACCTGTTGTATTTAAGAAAATATACTAGGTTATAATACGAAAAGCCAAACCCAGACTTAGGCCACCTTTATGACCAGAATCCACTGTCAAGCTGAGTTTTTCCATCTGTAAGAGAAAAATCTTTGTAACTACCTACAGTGTTGCTACCCTTAAAAAGCTTATAGTCCAAGAAACAAATATGCATTTATCACCTGACAAGAACAAGACCAGTAAACTTACATATGTATTATGTGCAAAGAAAAAAGTAGTGTGGTTCAATAAGAACATATAAATTTGTGTTTTATGTATGTTTTTAAAACCTACTCAATAAGATCCAGTGAGGCTTTTCAGAAGAAGGGTTGCTTAAGCTGGCAGTGAGCTGTCCTCTGTTTTCTATATGAAAAACAACATATTCTGTTGAAAAGACATCTGGGCTAAAAGTCAGGAGACATGAATTTTAGTGTCTGGATATTTTTACCTTAATGAGAATTTCAGTTTGGGGAGTCTACATTTCTCGTGCTCAGTCAGGGTAAATAAGGATAGCTGTGTTACACCTCTCACAAGTATGTGAAAAGCACCGAAATGTTTCAAAACAGCCCAACTGATGTGGACTTTGTCATCATTGGCACACATTTTAGGGTGAATTTTTTTTTTTTTTTTTTTAAATGTATGACACCTCTGTCAGTTATATACTTTTCGGTCTGTCTTAAAAATTAAGTTTCTGGAGACTGAGACTAACAATATAATTAATATTAGTGGTATACAAAACTGGAAAATGTAACAAATTTAAGTCAAGTCTGGGAATTAAATTTTAGTAAAATTTTAAAGTAATTCCATTTTCCCACCCTTGGCAATTTTCATTTAAAGAGCTTTCATAATGAATAAAATGTTTCTTATGTTCCATTTATACTTGACCAAAGCCAAAAGATTGAAAAGTGATCCTGTATTCTTTTTAGAACATGTACATAGAAGCTGTGTGTTGTGAACTGTTCCCTGAGTTAGATTTCATTAAAATAATTTATTATAGATATATCGTTTATTTCACCAAACTTAAGGAAAAATAATATGATAATACATGAAAATATATTTCACTATCATTATGGTAGTTAAGGTAAATAACTCATTAAGAATCTACATATATGCATATATAATTCACAGGGTGAGAATAAAATAGTGATTGTGTAATTCAATCAGCATTAAAACATTTTCACCGCTTTAGATGTAATTTTCCCTACCTATTTATAGACTTTATCCATCGCTCCTGTTTTTTCCTTTGTGTACTTGTAAAAATAATTTTCATAATATTATACTTGGATTTGCCTTCAAAAGTATCAAATTAGATTTGAGTCATGTTGAGACCAGTCACTAAAGTTATTTTATGTTTTGCTTTCTTCTTTTCCAAAGTCAATGAATATTAAGCATTTCCATCTAAGCATTTGGTTTTACTTATTTTTTAAAATCTAATAGCATTCTTTACCCTTGTAATAAATACTTGCTGTTTTGGCATTTCTCAAAGAAAAGTCTGGCCCTTGCTCTAGCAGAGGTAATCTGTCTGGTAACTGATAGGAGTGTCTTTGTTTAGGGAAGGAACTTGTCACACTAGATCTTAGGGTGGAGTAGCCACACAGAATACTCTTAGAGACTAGTAACACCAGGAAACCAACCATGTGATTTAGGGTGGATCACATAGTATAGTTCACATAGAGACAGTGTGGGCAATCAATCAATCATGGTAATATAATGAATATATAAAACTCTGAACAACAAAATTCAGATGAGCATGTCTACCTGAGAACTTTCTGTGGATATTGTCTCACATTGATAAAAGGACTATAACAAACCCATCCTTAGAACAGTGGAAGCTTCTCACACTTAACACAATGAATCTCTTCCTTTGACTGATTTTTTTTTCTTTCTTCTGTCTGCATCCCTTCCATATAGTAAACCATGAATGAAATAGTTTTCAGTGGTTTCTTTGTGCCTTTCTAGCAGATTATGAAACCCGAGAATGGCTTTGTGAATCCCCCAAACTTGGGGTTGGTTTCAGAAGCAAGGTCTGTCTCATGTGGCCTCTTTCCTCTCACTTGGACCCTAATGTCTTATAGTTGGTATCAGAAGTTTTGGCAGACTTAGTTGTGTCAAAGACTATGCCCCAATCCTCAGAGTTCTGCAAACTCTGGGTACTTGCCATTATCCATATCCCCAAAATTTTCTTAACTTAGTTGACAATTGCCCCTATTTCATTTAAATACCTATTTTTTAAAAAATGAAATAATCTCTTAATATATCATCTTTTTTTTTTTTCCTAGTAATTTGTCTTCAATCTGAATAGTATTTCCTAACACAGAAGTTCATGGATTTCCTTATCATTGATTCTCCCTTTCTGGTTAGGGTGATAGAGAGAGAGAGCATTCCATGTCCCAAATTTCAGTCTTTTCTTTTTACATTCTTAGGAGATTTCTGTTCCTATTCTAGTAAAATGCTTGAGTAGGATGAATCTGTACATAGAAAAGGTTCTTGACAAATCATTTAATGAGAATCAGTATGGTTCACATAAATTATTTTACTTTCCAAATAATTCAAGTTTAAACTGAAATCATAAAATATTTCTGTGATTAAGTACATAAAAAACTCATGTCAAGAAAATTTAAAAAGGACCAACTTTCTAATAGAGATTACCCAAAGGACTATTGCAGGTGACCTCAGATCTTTTAAAAAATCTGCTACAGGAAGGGGCTCATTTTGAATAGGTGTAGAGGTAGAACTAAAACCAACATTAGGAAAGCAAATTTTGCCTCAGAAATTGTCAATGAAATTATCACTGCAAAAGCACTGTACTCAAATTTCAGAGACTGAAGCACCTTCCACCGGATGTAATAAATGTGATCACTTCTAGTGTTTCAATGTTAGAATGTATAGTGTTAGAATATTTTCTCGTGTTTCCAATGATGGATGAGTCTGGCTGGGAAACCTAATAAAATTAAAACATACACATTCATATAGCTCCATATTTAGACAAGGTTTGCTAGACTTTCACATGAGGCTTGTGTATTTGATGCATTCCATCAGTCTCCACATGCCTGCCAAGAAAGCCTTTAATCAATCTTCCTGACAGCTCTTGTCTTTGGACATAACACTCGGTCTGGCAGGAAATTATATACTAAGGACTCACATGATAGACCAAGAACTTAAATTCCTTGTTTTTTGAATTTGTTATAGTTTTTTTGTTGTTGTTGTTGTTGTTGTTGTTTATTTATAAAACACTCCAAGACAAAAAATACAAATCGTAGTGATCTTCTGGAGAACCAAGGAAGCAGAAAATGAAATACTATACTTGTTCAAAATACTGTCATTGCTATTGCCACCTGAATTTGCAAAAAGACTACTGAAGTGCTAACTTTATTTTAATACCATGTGTCCATGTAAAACTTTTTAAGAGTTTTAAAAGCTATTTTGAAAAGTATGATAACAGATCCATAAATCAATTATCAAAAGCTCCTGTGGCTAGCCAGTACTTATTTCAAAAATCAGAATTTCTTTTTATTTCAGCAGAATAATTCAGTGCATAATACCTTCATAGGGTCCAGAGAAGCACCCTATAATTAAACCATTAATTTTCTTCATTAGTATAATATTTCTTCAGTGAAATTTACAAATATTCCCAATATTGAGAATAGTCCTAAACATCCTACTATAAATTCATGAGATTGTCTGCCAGGTATGTTTGTGCCAAACTCAAAAAACCATCTTTCTTTTTTTCAAGTTCTCTGGATTTTAGAATTGTAGGTCAGGATTGTAGACTTTTTCAATAAATATTATACAACAATGTACAAAAATAACATTTTGATTATTTTTCCCTAGTAGTATTTTAGAAATAGCATTACTGAGTGTTTCAAACCTTGTGAGGTACAAAAATTAAAAAGGTATCACGTGCTCGAAGTCTGAACAAGTTACATTGGTTTTCTTAGGCGCCTAGCACAGAGGTTAGCTTCTGGAAGTAGGAAAATAAAAAATAAAAAAATAAATTAAAAAAAAAGGTATTTATTAGATGAACACATTCTAGATAATCAGTGATTTACAAGTTTTTTGAATGCTTGGCTAATAACTTGATGAGGATATTCAGGAAGATATTCTCAGGGACACCTTTACGTTGTCATAGGATGATTAGATAATCAGGCATAGATTCAAGTTTACAGGTTGTACTCAGTTTGAAGTATGTTTTTTATGAGAGCGGGACATCACCTTATGAAACAATATTCACTAATTAATCATGAGAGTTTTTTATTGTTGTTACTCATGTTTCAAATATTTCAAGTATCAATAGGATACTTCTTGTGAATTACTCAGTAATTTTTAGCAGAGTGGGAAACTTGTCAGCTCCCCCTATCTTAGTCTGTTTCCTGTTGGTTTAAAAGAATATCTGAGACTGAAACATTTATAAAGAAAAGAGATTTATTTAGCTCACGGTTCTAGTGACAGGGAAACACCAGGTAGGGTGGCAGCTTCTGGAGAGGGCCTCCTGTTACATCATAACAGGGCAGATGGCATCACATAGCAGGAACATGTTCCAAGAGTAGCAAGGTGGCACATACTAGACAAAGGAGCCAACTCACTTTATAAGAACCTGCTCTTGCAAAATGTAATCCAGTAGTGCAAAATGACATGAATCCCTCTGAAAGGCTCTGTCTTCTAATGCTGCTGCTACATTGCCAACCAAATTTCAACATGAATTTTGGCAGGGACAAACTACATCCAAACTATAGCACCCTTATTTTCATTACAATTTTATGCTTGAAATGAAAGAGGGACTCAAATATCTTGTATGTATGGGGAGCTAAGGACTGAGACATAAACAGCTTGCTCTAATACACACAAGACTGAAACCAGAAGATGGATTCAAAACCAGAATCCAAGGCTCTTACTGAGGACTCCCTGGAATGCTATTTTGACATACACTGCTAGTGAACAAAAGAAATAAAACAAACAAAAAAAACCCCTCTGCACATTTTAGTCTATCTGTAATTGTAATAATAAAAATCATAAAATTACACAAAGCTAAGTTCATTTTCACAGCAAAATTAATAGTTTTTCAAATGACTTTTAGCAAATTGTTGCCTCTTTTCCTCCATACCACTAAGCATGGTCAGTAGTAAAATATTAATGTACTGTAAAATCTGTGGAGCTTTGCCTTTTATTTTTATACCTAATCAACCCTGTCTATAATTTTGTAACTATGTGGCCCACCCTGAATTACAGTTGCAAGCTATACACATTAATAATATGGAAACTATCAGGAATGAAATAAACCTTTGAAAGTGGTTAGGAAGGCCAGAGAAAGAAAACTGAAATCCTCTTGACAAGCAGCTTCTGAAGCTGCTGACATTCCTTTACAGGACTTTTTCATGTTGGCTCACAGAGAGGCTTTGCATAACACACCAAGTAAAACCTATTAACTGCCGCTGCAGTACAAGGGACTAACAGTTTTTCAAGAGACTGGAAAGAAAATGGACAAACTTTCCTACTGCTGACATTTCAATTTGAAACTATGCTTTTGACGGGTTGGGTGGAGGAAACAAAGACATCACTTCTTTTGAGACATGCTGCTTATCCATATCTGCCCCTCTCATTCCCTTGAGAACTGTGTGTTTCAACATCATAAATATTTTGTAAAATATTTTACAAGTTATAAAAATAAACACATCTTTTAAAAAACTCTGCTATATAAACTATAGAACAGTTGGAACACAGCAAGAGGGAGAAACATACTCATTCTTCTGTGTATCTCATATTTTATAATTCTGGTCATTAAATGATTTTGAAACTAAAGCAATAGCTTATCTTACTTGGCATTTGAAAGAATGCAAATTTAAAAAACAGTTAACAATATCATTAGTTAATTTTGTTTTTCTGACTATTCTAAAGATATCAATAATTTCAGATAATTATAGTTAATTTCTTTATAATTTAGCCTACAAATTAACAATAACACAAATGATCTTAAATCATTTTGTTGGTAATGTTCGTCAATGGAATTTGTAGTTATCCAGCATTTATTTGTTATTTTCAAGAATTCTGTTGAATTACATACAAGACACTACCATAGAATAGTTATTTTAAAGCTAAAGCATGTTTGGGAAAAAATAAATGAATATAATTATCCCACATTAAAAATATACTACAGTACTTCCCCAAGAACACAGTGTGTGGTTATGTTACATGTGAAATAAAGAGTTCTTTCTGTTATTTCCAGTAATACACTCCACCCTGGTCTAAGCTCCAAACAGACCCACCTTATACTAAATAAATGTGTGGCACTTCATAATAATGTGAGAATTCAATGTCGATTTTGGGCAAACTCTGATATGGCATGTAGAGATTATTTTCTTAAAGGCCTTTAATTATGAATTTCAAACATGGAAACATGTATAGTATTGTTGAAATTGCTAGTGTATATATGAAAATAAAGTAGGAAAATGCCACTTAAGATTATGCTATATGTCCCAGTGTAACTGGACACTCCTGAAACATGGCATAAAGCCTCAGCATATGTAATCCCCCCACCTAGCCAAAGCCTAAAACGATTGCTATTAAGAAGGCTACTTTGGGAGTTATTTTAAAATATCAACAAGCACATGTGTGATTATTCTCTTTACTCTATGCTTTAACTTTTTAAATGCAATTTAATTGAAATTTCATTTATAATTAAGTACAAAGAACAACACAAATCTTGAAGCCAAACAATATTAAGATTGTGTAAATCAGAATTGCACTATCTTATCTCAATTGCATTGTGATGTTAAAAATGGCCTGGAAAGGTTGGGGTGTAGGTTAGTGGTAGAATCCATGTTTAGCATGTCTAAGTTCAGTCCTCAGCACCAAAAAAAAAAAAAAAAAAAAAAAAAAAAAAGAACAAAACAAAACAAAAGAAATGGCCAGCAAGAAAACCAGCTCTTATCCAGCAAGTGGGAATGGCAGTGTTTTATGATGTAATCCTTGGGTTTATGGGCCAGACTGCCTCCAGTGATTTGGGCTCAAAAAGGCTCAGTCAGCTTACCAAATTGGATGAAGCATAACTTAAAAAGGTAACATCAAATTATAGTGACAGTTACAATTATCACAGATAAACATGGATTATTTATGCTTAAGAGAATTCTGGATCATAAACCACATTATACTCAGAAGGCTACTTCTTAAACAGACAAGCTTAATGGCATCCCTAGAACCATCACAGTTGGATAGCCCACTGATCCCAGTGATACTATTAGCACATAGTTAAAAATTGTACATGGGGACTTGTGTTAAGGTTTCAAGACATATATTCTCCTGGGCACTATGAAAGTCCCTGACCAAAGTCTGATTTTTGTGCCCTTTCTTCTAGGCAATATACAAACTAACTTTCCTATTTCTTATTTTCAAAACCTCCACTTACATGGGGTTTCTTTAGAATATTGTAGTACTTGAGACTTAAGTACTTTTGTCATTCTTCATTAGATCTATATACATCCCCAATATCACCAAGAGATCCACACCACCTAAGTTGGTTGCTCCTACAGATGGCCAGTCTCATCTATTACAGCATAATTTTTTTAACAATGAATAGTCAATGTATTAAAATAGTTGACTTAGGCATCTGCCATGGTGACTTCAGCCTCCACTCCTGGCTCTGTACTGACTGGAGTAATCTGGTTAACAACCTCATAAGAACTGTTCAAGTCAGTGGTTTGCTTGTGGATTTTCATCTGGAAATGATCCCATAAATTAGAACCTTCACTATCGAGTTTTTCTTATAGTGGTTCTCGAAGTCTTGGTAGGCATAGGAACGGGTCCTTTTACCTTGAGATTTTTTTTCCTTTGCTCCTGTGACCAAATCAGCACATAAGCTTTCTCTAGCAATTTCACATTGCACATGGTGAGGGTAATTCTGACTCAGTGATTTGTCACCTCTGGTTTCATGGGTGTCTTTCTGGTATCTTTAAAAGCCATGGCTGCAGCTCAGTCTCTTGTTCCTGGATGAGAGAGAACAGAGGTGAGGCAGGAGCAGTAGTCTACAGAACCAAGCTCTCTGAAAGCTCTATGCTGTTTTTTTTGTTTGTTTGTTTTTTGTTTTTTTGTACCAGGGATTGAACTCAGGGGCACTCAACTACTGAGCCACATCCCTAACCCTTTTCTATATTTTATTAAGAGACAAGAGTCTCATTGAGTTGCTTAATGCCTCTCTTTTGCTGGGAATGGCTTTGAACTTGTGATCCTCCTGCCTCAGCCTCCTGAGTCACTGGGATTAAAGGCGTGCACCACTGCGCCCAGCTCCTGAGACTGGCTTTGAACTTGTAATCCTCCTGCCTAGGCTTCCTGTGCAGCTGGGTTTAGAGGCTTGCACCACCATGCCCAACTAGGCTGACTTTTTATTTAACTTTAAAAAGTAAACATGAGTAAAAATGTAGCTACTATCTTTCAGATATAATGCTTGGTAAATATGAATGGCAAAGATCAAATTTAGAGAATTTAGAAAGAAAAGAAAATGCTTTTAATTTTGAAATGTTTTATATTAAAAATATTTCTACTGTGAATAGCTTTAATCCTCATTTCTTGTCCAATGTGTTCATTGACTTGTTTATACTATAAATATTTATAAGGTATTTGCCTTTGCCTGGCAGCCATTTAGGATCTGGGGATATCTTAGTGAACTCCATAAAATTTCTCAAAGATGAGCTTTATTTGAGTAAAGGTGAAATAGTCAAATAAATATACATAAGTCATAAATGGTCATAAATGGTCATAAATAAATATACATAAGTGATTAGGTCATAGATGAATATGATGGTGAAAATTAAACAGGGTAATATGATAGAAGCAAAGAACTGAGATAGGTGGGAAGGGGCTTTGTGTTAGTTAGCTTCCTCTACTGTGACAGAATACCTGAGATAATCTACTTTTTGGCTCAAAGTTTGGGTTTCAATCTATAAATGATTGACACTGCTGCTTTGGGTTTGTGGCAAGGAAACATGCCATGACAGAGAATGGATGGTGGAGCAAACTATTCAGCTCTTGACAGCCAGGAATGAATCAGAAAAAGAAGGAGTCCTTGAGTTCCCTTTCAAAGGCATTCCCACAATGACCAAAAGAGGTCCTGCTGGACCTCACCTCTTAAAGGTACCATCACCTCCCAGTAGCACCAGGAGCTAGGAACCAGCCTTTAATATCTGGGCCTTGGAGGGAAACTTACCAAAACCATACAGGACTACTCTGGTTTCAATAGTTCAGAAAGATCTTTTTTTGAAAAGGTAACATTTTAACTAAGGTTTAACCAACAAATGGAACCAGCAATGCAAAGATGATGAAAGAGCACTCTTTTCTCCCCCTCCCTCCCCCTTGCTCCCTCCCTTCCCCTCCCTTCCCTTTGACCATTCTAGTGTTCCTCTAATCTTCCTATGTACCCCCATCCAACAGTCAGATTTCAACTAAATAACATTTTTCCTCAGATTCTTAAAACAAAAAAAAAAAAAAAATGCTGAAAGTTGAGGTCATGGTGCCTCTACCTATGATGCTGTTAACCACAGTCAGCCTTTCAACTAACTGAACCAGCAGAGCTGTAACAACATTTCAAGTTCCTGATCAATAAGTACAGTATTTCTGCAAAAAATTGACCCCAATGAAACGGGTAATGCCAAAGGTTTATTTCACTCAACATTTCCCATAGTCTTGCCCACTGCTGCATTTAGGAATTTATTCTTTTAGTAGCATAGGAGCCTTAAAACAAATCAGAATGGGAAAACATCACATTCATCAAATCACAACAAAATGTGATTTCTCAAGCAATATTCTGCAACAGAATATGCTGCAGTGATTGAAATGTTTTATGGACATGGTCCTCTATGTCTATTGAGCACTTGAAATATGGCTAGAACTACTGAGGAACTGACTTTTAATTACATACAGCTAATTTAAATTAAGTAGCCACTTGCAGCTACCATATTGACAGCTCAGATCCAAAGAATCAATTTTAAATAACTTATCAGTATCTCAAAACCTATGAATTAATCACTTAAAAATTCTGAAACCATACTTTTGGACTATTAATAAGAGGTAAAAGGATTTTATGTCTTAATTGGGAATACATCAATGGAGAGAATATCTTCAACACAGTGAGAAAAAGCGCGCACGTGTGTGTGTGTGTAAGTCAGTCCAGTTTCTGCCATCCTAGCTCCTCATTTGTTTTTCCTTTATTACAGGTGAAAGTAATTTTTTTCCTTCTGTGACTTTGGGGATAAGATGGTGTAGCACTCTACACAGGGAAGAATTGAACCCAAACAATATTAGATTGAAGAAGATCATTAGTCCATATTCCCTTGATGTATTTTGTGTTTGCAGTCACTATTTCCACTATTTCTCACCAGTAAGAAATAGTTACAATGATAGAAATGGACTAAAGAAGGAAAATTTTTTAATCATCTGGAAAAAATGTAGATATTGTTGATCTTATATTTTTTAAAATTCAAGAATGAATGACAGAATAAATATTGCAAAACAATAGGTGGTCTATATTCATTTTTTGGTCATTTCTGGTAGGAAAAAACCTGAATTTTAAATAATACAAAGGACTTTTCCTTAATTATGATGATTGTTTGCTAGTTTTTAAAAACTTACAGAAAATAGTTATAAAAATAAATTATGTTTCTTCAGCCCCAAGACCAACTTAATGTAGGTGAAGAATGTATTTGGGGAAGTCAGTTGGAAAGAAGAAGAAAAAGCTTTTCCATTTCTAAGATTTTCTAGACACAATATAGCTTGCTTTTGTTAGTCTCACTTGGCAGGTTGAACTCAGATATTCATGTTTATATTAAAGGGAAGGATATTTAGTAGCAGTGTTAATTTTATATAAGCTGTATCACATGAGATATTCAAACCACTAAAGCTATTTCAATATTACCTGGGGCTATCTTTGTCTTCTTTCAGTTTTGGACTTCAGCTTTAGAATTAAGTGGAACAGTGCATGTTTTATAAAGTTTTATAAAAATATATGGTATGGCCACATTTTTTGTTGTAATCAGTATTATTAATTTTTTAAATTGTCAAATAATTGACAATTTTTGCTAATGCATTTGAGCACTAGTTAGAGGACCAGTGAGCTATACCATGTATCAACAACTCACTTTACACATAAGATAACTCACTAACTCGGATATCCTCTCAAAAATAATGGTCTAAATGAAACACAAAAGAGTATCAAAAACACCTGAGCCATAAATAGTTGACATTTAAAAACATTGTCTCGATACAAAATGATTTTATATAGTTTTATATTCATTTGCATAGAAAGAGTACTTATAAAATTAAAATAAAAATGATTCTCTTTTAATAACATTCCTTTAAATGTTAAGCCCTTTTTTCAATTGAAATAGTATTAGCAGTTCTTTTCTTTTACAATACTGCATGTTGAACCCAGGACCTTGCATATGTTAGGCAAGCACTCTACCACTTTGTTACATCCCAGTCCTTTTTATTTTCTTTTGAGATGTGGTATTGCTAAGTTGTAAGGCTGGCCTCAAAATTACTCTCCTCCAGCCTCAGAATCTGAGTAGCCTAGATTATAGGCATATACCTCACACCCAGCACTATTTGCTTTGCAAAATAATCAATACCTAATTTTTCAGGAATAGATGTATGACACAAAGTGAGATTCATTTACATTCATGATGTGTATAAAACTAATTAAAATTGGAACTTACTTTTAACCACAAAATAAAAATCAAGTAAAATTGAAAATTGAGGAAACTTTGGAGGAAAGATAAATGGGAATGTATCTCTTTTTGAATATAAGCAGAAGACAAAAAAAAAAATAATTTGTTCAACTAAATAAGTTGGGTTACTCTCCTCTTTTTCTTGTGAATTTGAATCCATAAGAAAAATATAAATCAGGATTACATATTCACAATTACACTAGAACTTCCAACTATATCCCCTAACATAAAAGCAGCAAATGAGCACAGATTGGTATTCAAAATACTATACACAATTAAGCAAGAGGGAGTCTTCCCACCTATATGTTAATGTGTTGAAAAAAAAATCCTTTTTCTTGTTTAACACTTAGAGCAGAATTTGAACTTATACTTTATTATCTGTGGTATTTTTTTCACTTAGCAGTGTCTTTACTCTGACATGTATGTTTATTAATTAGCATTTACCTAACTTAAGTGCTTTTGTTTCCCAAGTTGTTGCAATAACATGCTTCTCTCTTGAAATCCCTAGTGCTTTCTTTGTTAATTCCAGTAAGCATCTGTCTGTGCCCCCCCCCCAGACACACACATACACACACTTAGTACAGTGCTCTGCAGCCTGACAGATCCTTCCTGTTCTACATGTAGTTTTACTTTAGTTCCTCCTTCCTTTATTCCTTCATTTTAGTCCTGTTTACTTAGATACTGTTTTACTGATCATGTCACTGGATGCTCCAACAAGATGCCCCCATAATCTGTTTCATATCACATTTGTGTGTGGTTGCTTCTATAATTGCAACCACAATTATACCTCCTCCTTTGTTAAGACCCCTCCTTCTTAGTGTGTACACCCTCGCTACGTGTTTTCTGAATGCCTCCTGGCCTTCAAATCTTATTTCCTCTTCTCCCAAAGAAATGCATTCACTCCTACTCACCTTTACCATCAGCTTGATGGAGTATCAATTATTATGTGCTTTCTTTCTCTGTGATGTGTGCCAGCTTCCTTTTCTTTAAAGCTTTAAAGCTTTCCTGTGAAAGCTAAGCCAGTACCATCCTTCCTCACCATCACAGCCTTCTGAAATTTCTCTTAACTTAGGAAACTTCCAGCCAAGTGAAGGAGACATATCATCTCTTTTAAGCCAGAATGACTCTTCTACTAAGTTCAGCTTCTACACATTCACAAAGCTTCCGATCTTATGCATCAATTTGATTTCATTCATCATCTGTTTTTTAGATTGCTACTTGCTCAGAATAATTTTCAAAAAGTACTTAACCCTATCAACTTAATTGTTCAAGATTCTATTATTTAGCTGAATGATTAGGAAACTCATTTTATGGAAATTTCTCAAAACATTCCTTCAAAGGTAAGCAAAGAGTGGCTAAAACACAGTGGTTACACTTGATAAAAATGAACTCATAACCCAGTGCTTTCCTGTGAATAGTGATTATAGTCCTCAATCTTCCCTCAGGATTGTCTTAGAACTTCCTTCTTTTACTGAACTGTGAAGTAGTTTTATGAGGACTTTGTTTGAGTGTAAGGAAGGGCAGTTACCTTTTGAACTCTTTTTAAGTAAATAAACCACAGCAGAACAGTGGCAGCAGAAGGAAGATTCTCAAGAGCATATTAACATAAAGCAATTAGATAATGGTAAGGAGGCTTAGTCTCTTCTGTTATGGCAACAACAGCTCCTGAACTCTGAAGCAAACTCACTTAGGAATCTTTCAGGGTTTCTTGCTTTGTAATTTCTTGGGAATTCTCTGCCCCATCTAACTTTATCTCTTAGGAGCCAATTTCTAATTCAACCTAGGGCTTTAACAATTTGTTGACATGTAACTCTGTGTCCTTTTGAAAGAAAAATAAAATATTTCCCAGTGGCACATTCCCTCCTGGGCAACCTCCTGCCTTCCCCATCCTCCTTGAGCCTCTGTACTTGCTCAGGGCTTTGAAGTGGAATCTACTGAGGACGATTTCTGCTCCATATATTAGTCTTATAGCTAACTATCTGCTCTAGTTTTTACATCTTTCAGCCCAGTGAGTTTCCACTTGAGTGATGTGGTGAAGTCGGGGGAAAAAGAGCGTATCTGATTAAAAACTAAGCTGAATATCATAGAGGCTCCCCAGCTTCAGCTCAAACCTTTGATTCCTCCTAAATGGTATTGTGAAACATTTTCCACCTTCCACAGCATGACTAGGTCTTGGCACATTGTTTAGAATTAAAGGAGCTACAGGATGCTATGGGAATGACCAGGAGGGTCAGCTAAGAGTCAAGATGAATCTTTGGGGAATAGGAGGCATTTCTTTCAGCAAGTATCCCTAGAGGAAATGAACCATGGAGTGAACCTTTAAAAGAAGGAGAAAGAGAAGAAGAAAGCAAAGGATGATAATGATGCTCATGGGAAAGAGTATACAATCTATAATTTCAATGCAGCAGTTTAAGGACGCTGGTAGATGTGAGCACCACAAGAGCAGTAAAGAGTTCCAAAAAGGAATTTCTGTTAGTCCACTTACTTGAACTATTGACAGTCCATCCGCCTGAATTCCAGGCCAAGCAAAAGATTTACTGGTTTGTCTCTCACTATCTCTGTTCTTTCTTTCCCTATCTTTGAACACTCATTCAACAAATAGTAACAGGCTTTGTTCCAGGGCTGAGAGATTCAGTGTTTTAATAAGACAGAGGAGGTGCATGTTCTGATAAGAACAAGTAAGAATTTCAGAGACAGTTGTTATTATAAAGAAAATAAAGCATGATACTTTGATAGAAAAAGGTTGAGGAGACAGACATCTTTTAAATGGGTGGTCAAAAACTAAGTTGAATACCCTGCCCTATGTGCCATGAGTAAAAATAGCCCTGTACTTTTTTTTTTTTTTTTTTTTTTAATTATTCAGTAGGAACATCATTTTTATTGCAAATGAGAAATCTTTCTTCAGGTCACAAATAAATGGATGGTAATCCTTGATGGGTGTGCTAATGACACAGCAGTTTTCCAGCTCATTATATTTGTTAAATAGTAGTTCCCATTACAGAGGCAGCAACAATAGCATTTCACAGAGCATTTTGAAATCAGTGGTTTCCTCTTCTCTCTATGTTGACTATATCCACAGATTAATATGAGTGCAAACTTGAACACTACTGTCCTCTCCCAGCCTCAGTTTTCTCACCTGTAAAAGAGACAGTGAAAGTACCATTGTCATTTTGGATGGCTCACATTTATTGTGCCTGGTACCTTATACACTCTTAAGAAGTTATTGTTTTTTGTTTTTGTTTTTGTTTTTGTTTTGGCTAGTCCAGTGAAAGTTTTTCTCAATTATATGGCATATGAATTGGAATTCAGCTTGCCTTACCAATATTCATAATGTTCAGTGCCCAATGGAAGAAAACATAAAGCAAAAACATCATATTACTGTGTGGTACACTGCTGTTGGCTGACTGCTGCTTTCCCTAAACACAGTGTATTGATGATGCATTTTTTCAGTAAATGTGTTTTCTCTTCATTGCAACCACCACCAAGTGCTTTTTAACAAGAGTAGATTTAAGAAGAAATGGGAGGATGTGGGGGAAAGGGCACACTCTTACATTACTAGTTGGACTGCAAATTGATGCAACCAGTCTAGAAAGCAGTATGGAGATTCCTTGGAAAGCTGGGAATGGAAACACCATTTGATCCAGCTATCCCACTCCTCCTCCGTTTATACCCAAAGGACTTAAAAACAGCATACTTCAGGGACACAGCCACACTTGCATGGTATGATTCCTAGTTCTTTATGTATGAAAATTGGATTTAAAAAAATTGGTACTTATGTTTATAGCAGAACAATTCACAATAGCTAAATTGTGGATCCAAACTAGATACCCTTTAGTAGATGAATGGATAAAAACAAAAAAAAAAACAAAAAAAAAAAAAAACTGTGGTATATATATACCCATGGGATATTAATCAGCATTAAAAGAGAATAAAATCATTTCATTTGCAGGTAAATGGATGGAGTTGGAGAATATAATGCTATTTGAAGTAAGCCAATCCTGAAAAAACAAATGCTGAATGTCTTCTCTGATAAAGGATGCTGATCCATAATGGGGATGGGCAAGGGGAATGGAGTGTGGGAGGAATAGACAGAACTTCTTTAGATAGGGCAAAGGGGAGGGAAGGGAAGAGAAGGGGCATGCAGGTAGGAAAGACAGTGGAATGAGATGAACATCATTACCCTAAGTACATGTATGAAAAAACCGAATGGTGTGACTCTACTTTGTGTTCAACCAGACACATGAAAAATTGTGCTCTATTTGTGTAATATGAATTGAATTACATTCTGCTGTCATATATAACTAATTAGAATAAATAAAATTTTAAAAATTTAAAAAAGAAGAAATGGGAAAAGACATAAGAACCTAAAAAGAGAACAGGGTCAGCACACATGTATCTTTCACTTCTTCCTCAGGTCTCTATATACTAGGCCTAAACCACACTTGCATGGTATGGTTCCTTGTTCTTTATGTATGAAATTGCATTTAAAAATGGGTACTTGTGTTATGGCATGTACCTCATTGGGTTCTGCATCAAGGATTATAAACTTTACATTTTAAAAATTAATGTGCTCTCTGTCAGGATTTAATAATTACTAAATAATAAGAAGGTGACCCATATCAAACACATCACTTAACTCCAGGTTTTTCAATATAAATTAGTCTGAAAGCAAATGATTTTTTAAAAATATCTGGAGACTATAAAAACTATCACATTAATTTAGCATAGATAGTAAACAAAATATTCTGAAACTACGAAATTCCCTTTCCTTAGAAACACCCGTATACATTTTACTTACTAAATGAATTTACCTCTCTGAATCCAGCTGGTAACTATAACAGATGCCTCCTTGAACATTAAGACAGGAAGGGAAATTTCTGAATTATGAATTTAGAAATGACTTTTTTAAAATAACTTGTGAATATGTTATTTCCTTCTATTACTACAGTGAGTCTGTGTTTTGAACATTTTTCAAAAATACAAGCAATATCCAAAGTTTTTGACCTATTGAGATGTACCAGTACATCTTTTCTTCCAGAATTATGCCTGGTAGATCTTGGATTCAGAGGCCCTGAAAGTCGTATCTGCAAATTCATTGCAGACATTCATGCCTGTCTTGGTGAAAAAGCATATTCTAATGGTTGTTTTGAACAGGTTTTCTCCTGATGTTTATATACCAAAATCCAGTTTGTGTCAGCTGTTGTGATAAGATAATGAAAGCTTCCCAGAATGGCATTCTCTTTGCCAAATACATCTGTAAAGCCTCCCATAATTTTTTTTTTTCCTTCTCCAAGTTAATTCAATAATCTTATTTCTCTTTCCCAATATTGAAAAGAAGTATAGCTAATTCAATGTGAATGGTTTTGTTCTCTTTCTTAAACACAATAATGACTTTAGAAATTCTATGTACATACAGCAAACCTGAAAGCAATAGTTTTGTGTGGAATTTAATGAATTTTTAGTACACTTGTATTATATCACAGCATGTGATTCTGTTTCCAGGCCATATATATATTATGATCAAATGGAGCATGTATTAAATCTAATTACACAACACTAAATATATTTTGTTTCTTTAATGCACGAAGATGTTAAGTTGTAGCATTATTTATTGTAGCAAATATAAATGCTTGTCAATGGAAGTTTAATGAACTTATAGTTGCTACAATAGTATTTAATTGCCACAAATATTTGTAAATTACATAATATTTTATCATAAAGTAATTGGCTCTGTTTTCACACTTTTAAATGACTATGTTTTTAACATTTTTTGTAAAAATTCCAAAAATGTAGAAAAGTTGCAAGAATGAATACATTCACACCTAAAATATAGATTAAGCAACTGTTAGTGTTCTTTACATATGTGTGTACACAAATACAAACATAAGCAATACCTATGTTTGGTAATATTTAGATCTAAATCCATGCAACTATATTAATACACACAGTTTTCCCCCTTTATTTTCCACTGTCATCATAAATGACAACACAATAAAAGACCTTATACAATTCAACACAATAAAAGAACTTATACAATTCAACTCTATTTTGTGATTTTGTGTTGTATTTTATTGCATTGTATTTTTTATCTGATAGGCTGTATCTTCATCTGGGGTAGATTGCTAGAGAAAGAAATACTGGGTCAAAGAGCAAATACTTATGCTATGCTTTCAATGTTGCCATGTTGATCTTCACCTTGTGCCTTTTTTGCACTCTTATCAGGAATGTACCAGGGTGCCTATTTCTATAAGCCACAACATCAAAGGAATTTGATAAGAAAAATATGGTATCACAGGATGGTTTCTGCATTTATTTCACTGGTCTGTAAATGAGGTGTGGTGTATATTTTCCTATTGTTCAAACTTTTACTTTCTGAGAACTGACCATGCATGTCTTCTATTAGGTTTGGAGTTTTTCTTGATTTTTAAAAATTCTTTACATATTAGAATAATTGATCCTTTGTAATCAGGTTTGCAAGTATTTTCTCCTTCTTTGTTATAGATTTTTGCTTTGTCTATGACTTTTTTGTTCTGCTAAAATATCTTTCATTTAATCACATTCAACAAAACCAAATAACATTTTTGTGTAATGTGATTAATTTTTAAGAAAAATGGGTGTTCTAAACTTGCTTATAAATCCATAACATTTTGAATTTACTAAATCAGTTCTTTTTACTTTTTTTTATTCTGGAGAAACAAAGATCTTTATCACCTTTTCAACAGAATCTGGTAATTTATTTTAAAATTTAAGCCATTTAGAACAGCTAACTTTTTCATTATGATATGTTAAAGTATTCTATTTCTATTGGATATATTTTATTATTAAAAGTATTCTATGATGATTTCAAGTACTTTTCTAAAATACCCTAAAAAATGAATGAATTTAGCCTAATAATTTTTTATTAGCTCTGGTTTTCAGTTTTTATTTCAATAATTCAGTAATTTTGGACATGAATGCAAGATATAGGGTCAAACATGCTATTTATTTTAAAAAAAACTTTTGAATAATATAATTTATAAGAATTTTTGATTATTTGACTTTTCTCCTTGCTTTTGAAGTATATAAGGCAAGTCAATGATGAAGTGCCATCTACTTAAAAGCAGCTGTTTCTGAAGCACACTTCTTTCACTAACTCACTCCAACAGTAGGCACTAGACCCGTTGACCTCAAATTTCCCTTTTATTCTTTTTGCCCCATCAAAAGAGCAGTGGCCTGGAATGGACAAACATTTGAACATCCACCTTCATCTTAGAGCTCTGCACTGCCCCCACTTACTGCTCCAATGTCCATAATTACCCATGCACAGCTGCCTCCCAGACTCCAGATGAGTCTGGCTGCCAAAATTGGGTCCTGGGTGGAAAGCCCCCAGACAAGTACCTCAGACATCTCTTTCTGCTTGAGAAGTAGTAGAAGCGAATTCAGGCCTATTGCATTTCTTCCTTTGCCTGTAAGCCAGAGAAAGGAAGCCAGTATAAGTGGAGCACTGTGAGCAGGAGGGAGACTGCCAAGGAACTGTGTAGGAGATAGTTGGAGATGCAGGCAGGGACCCAAGTTTGAATTTCATTCTAGATGCAATAGGAGGCAGACCAGTCTCTGGGTTGGCATTGCAATCATTGCAGTGAAGCACAGTGATGACTCAGTCTAGGTTGATGGCACTGAGGATGATAAGAAGAAAAGAGATTTGCGATGCTGTATCCAAAATAGGAAGGTTAATGGAAGACCAAGGTCACTGGTCAGGGAGGAGCTCAAGTCACCACTCACTGGTGACATCTAGACATGCTCTGTTTGAGACAAGTTGTTGGTTAAATAAATGAGTTTATAAATAAGAACAGAAGTGAAAATAGATCAATTCTAATTGTCATATTAAGAGTCCAGAAGGTAGCATACTTTACTGCTAGCATATAAATAATATCATCACTTTATAGTGAGACAAGAGGACACTTTTCTGTATAGTTCTTAGCAAACAGTATGCATGTAACAAACCAAAATTTTAAATGGGATAGAAAAAAAAGTAAACTGAATTTCTCCTGTATGCTACTGCTTCTTAGTGTACACTGTATAGCACTCTGTGGATTAATCTCTGTGAACAAAATGGTCTTTCTGGGCCTCATGCTATGTGGAAAGATAAGTCTACATGTAAGGCTATAATAGCTTGTATCTTAAGTGAAATATTGATGTTTAAGTAGGAATTCTAATTTGGTAAATTTTAAGCACTAATTTTTTCCCCAAGCTGCCTTTGCAGATGTGCTATTTATGATTATTATTGGTGCATCCCATCTCCTTCCACCTTCTTCTATTAGGGCCACAGCAAAATAAAAAGAGGCCAGAGCAACACAAAAACAATAGATATAGAGCTCCAGAGACTTCCTTCCCCATTTCTTTCCCTTCATATCTAAAGTTAAAACAAAAGTTATATTGTTTGAAAGGATAAGAACAAATATTTTTCCTCTGTGGTTCAAAGACCTTTAAATATCACTCCCTTCTAGAAACGGAATATGTCTGTTCAAGTGGAATTTTTAGTTTTGTGACCCCCCCCCACATACACATAGCTTTTATTCATTTTTTTAATAAGAAAGCATCTTGACCATAAAGAGGACAAACTTATATTTAACTTTAAGATTTTGGCTTCGAAAACTTTGATCATTCCTTCTTATGTTTTGTTTTCTTTCAAGAGGTACTTATTAAGCATCTACTACCTGAAGGCACTTTTCTGGTCATGAGGAACCATTAAGTAAACAAAAGGCAGATATCCTTACCAGTATGGAGCTTGTATTCTTGTGAAAAGAGAAGTAGCAAAAAATAAGTAAAACAAGCATCATGTAAAATAATGATAAATGCAACAAAGGAAAATAAAGCCAGTAAGGGAGATAAAGACAGTCAGCAGATGTGTGTGGGTGGAGTGAAGGACTTCAATTTTATCTGGGGTGGCCAGAGAACTTTTTACTTATAAGGAAAGTTTTTACAGAGACCTAAATGTCGTGTTAAATCTCCTTTCTGTATGAATTGCTCCCAGGCCCCAATTGTGAAAGGGCAATCTGGGGTGAAGGCAGTAGTAGTGCACATCCTCTGTAATAGAATGCTTTCTAAATTATGTGTACCATTGCTTCTGCTAAAATGAGAAGTTGTGAATAAGTTGAATAGAGGTACAGCTGGAATATTTATAGTTTAAAAGACTCTGCCAAGGCTTTTGTCAATAAGAAATAGTCAAGAATTCATCCATGCTCCACATCACCCTCTGAATTTCTGCAAATTGACGATGCTTATCTTGAGTCAGGACTTTCATTTCTGTCCTTATTATTGGCAAGTTGGGATTGTGTTCCCATCTTGTATGCCTCATGTGTCTCTTCCGAAGAGCCAGAGCCCTATGCTTCTCTGAGAAAAATTGAAATGCAGTCCAGGGTTTTCACCTGGATTCCTCTCATTCTGCAGAATAGAGAGCTTTCTCTTTCATTGTTCCATAATCATGGCCCATTATTTACAGGAATGCAGGAGGTGTTTAGCCATTTTTGTTTAGTATTTTGGTGTATAGTTTAAAGTGATTTAATAAATACATTTTATTTGGAGACTCTCATGATTTTAAATTCAATTAAAAGCCCCTGTAGTAGCTAGACAAAAATGCTGTTTTTTTTTTTTTTTTCCAATGCTAAGAATAGCAACTACTTACTTTTCATTAGCAGTAGGCTCTTGATCTTCATACCCATATTTATTTTCCTGGATTAATCTTTTCATGAAATAACTTTTTATTTTATAATCTGCTTAATTTTTCTAGATATAATTCAAAACTACCCAGTACCATGGAAATTATCAAGATGAGGTTAATAACATAAGAATATCTTGGGGAGAAAGAAGTACACAGGCAGAATCACAATACAGATAAAAATTTATAGAAGGAACAATGAAGGAGACATTAAACAGTAAATAGAAATACAAAGAGGAAATGTAGGATAACTAGTTACAATATAATTTTAACAATAATAACAACCAATGATTCAAATGCTACTGTGTACCCAGTACTCAGAAAGTCCTTTATAGTTAGTATACTAATCATATTAGTTTGCAATTAACTCAGTGACTAGTATCCAGACCAAAGTGACATAGCTATTAGGGAACAGAATAAGAATAGGAAACTAACTCAAGCCACTAATTAAGCTTTTAACTAATCCTTTATAAATAAATATTCAAAGGATTTTAAGAAAACTTTAACATTTAAAAATTTTCCACATTTTTATCAGTGCATTATAGTTGCACAAAATAGTGGGACTTATTGTTACATGTTTGTACACGCACACAATATAACAATACAGTTTGGACAATATCATTCCCAGGGGTTTCCCCGTTCCTCGCCTTCTCCTTCCTGGGTCCCATTCCTCTACTCTTCTGATCTCCTTCGATTTTCATGAGACGTTCCCCACAATCTTTTGGAAAATGTTCATTTTAATTTATTACCAGAAATCCAAGAATCCTTGGTGTGCATATGTGTATGTGTGTATGAATATACGAATAAGTGAAACATCTTAGAAAATCCAATCAGTCTAACCCATTCTTAGCTAATAGCATAGGAAAGCCCTCTAATAAATTATTTATTAATTTCTAAGTTTGGGTAAGTAAACAAGAGAGATGCAAAATAAAGCTGAAGAATTTTTGTGATACATATTTATGTGCATAGCAGAAATACTTAACTGAAAATTTAGTGTCACCAGATGTACCATTTTTGGAACGTTTCTTTTTCTCTCCATTAGTATTTGTTTTGAAGCATATTCTCTGTACATAAGCTAATTAATAACTCCACAACTCTATTGACACCAACAATGGACCAAGTCACGTCTTATTCACTAGAGATAAGAATAGTCCTGTGTTAGGTATACAATTATTATGAGATCAGATAGCAGAGGCAGTTAACCTCAACTGTAATCTGCTACAATGCCTTTTTTTGGGGGGGGGGGGGGGATAAATTTAGTCATTTATGGTAACCATATATTTTATCACCCAAACCAGGACACATCTGGTGGTAAAAGAGTGTCCTACATATAGTTTCACAGGACATTATGTGTGACATGGGCATACCAGGAGGCAGGGCCCCCTGTTCATTCTCACCATCTCAGATGTGGAGATGTTGAATTTCTCTAAAAATGCCAGGAGGTATACCTGGCCATAGTGCTATACTACTCATATTCAGGAAGCTGACTCACATCCCCAGATGGCAGGGACCTGTGCGTGCTCTGATTTTCATCTAGAAAGCCTTGGAGATGTAAAATGAGATCAAGTACTTTGACATTATGCTTTGAATCACATTGTGTGGTTTAGAGAATGGGAAATTAACTACAAACCCTTTTGTGATTACCATGCTCAAGTTGTTTAGCTCTTTCCCTGATTCTGATTTGATTTAAGACAGTGAAAACGAGTTGAGCTTAGCTTTAAAAACTGTCCACCAAACCACTGCACAGTAAAATGCGGTGGAGGACTGCACTTTGATGAGTGATGATGCCTTTGTTTGGTTTGCAGGACCAGTGGTTTTGGCGAGTGAGAAACAACAGGGTGATGGATGGATACCCCATGCAAATTACCTACTTCTGGCGGGGCCTGCCTCCTAGCATCGATGCAGTTTATGAAAACAGTGATGGGAATTTTGTCTTCTTTAAAGGTAAGGATTTTTTTTTCCATGTTTGTCAATGCTATATTTGGTCATGTTATCCAGAGCCTTTTAGCAAAGACAGAGGTGAATAAGTAAAACCTATTAAGGGGGATTAATTAGCAAATGAATTTTATGAAATAAATTGCATGTTAATTAAAAATATAAATAAAATAAAATAAATTTTAATTTTCTAATTTATGTTTTTTATACAGTATTCTCATGTGTAAGTCAAATTTTGGAGATAGTCTGTTCTCTGGGAACCTAAAGTTTTGACTCAGAAGCACCAAAAAAATAAAAGTAAGCCAGGCATGGGAGGTAGTATGTGCCTGTAGTCCCAGGTACTTGGGATACCGAGACAGGATCATCAGTTGAGCCCAGGAGTGTGAGACCTGCCTTTGCAACATAGTGAGAACCCCATCTCAAAAAAAATAAGTAAATAACCCTTTCTTTTTTTTTATTTATTGGTTTTTTCGTGCCTAGAGTATTTAGAGTTGCTGTTTATGCCATGAAATCTATTGCGCAACTTATTTTCAGATAGTCTTTGAAACTCTACCAGATTTAGTCAGTTTATGTAAATACTTTCTAGTAAACTAAAAAATAATAATAATTATAATCATAAAGGCAAGGAAAGCATATAAGTAGAAAACTTTACCCACTTATCAGTATCATGAAATTTATTGCTTGTTATTTATCTGAGTAAGGAATTTTAGTTTCACAAGTCCTATTAACTGCCTGACATGAAAAAGTACAATTAGCAGGTAAGGTGAACTTCATGGAATACTTGCCCCTCCCTCTTCAAACTTGCTAATATTCAAAACAACCAACCTTAAACCTAGGGGAAAGCAATAGACGGATTGAGTTGAATTGTTAGGAGAACATACCTGAGCTAAAGGTAAGGAGAACTACAGTGCAGAAAGAATATGATCAAACACGTTGCCAAAGCCTGAGGGCAAAAAACCAGCTTAAACATGGATACAGAATGAGGGAAGGGAAAGAGTGCCGTAACCAAAAGTTCATTATTCTCAGCATCCAACTAGAACAATTTATGGTCATGATGAGAGTAATGGAAACATGGGATTTGAGTAACAAAAATTTTAACTGAGATTCAAAGTGCCCACATGAACTGAAAGTATATCCTAGAATTTACTTTCTCTTCCCAGATTATTCCTTGAAAACAGAAGCAGTGTAGTGCATTATGTATAAAATCATGTATATTCTGAGGTCATATCATGAATTTTGAACACCCCCTAGCTACATGAACCAGGCAGGTCGCTCAATTCTCTTTACTTCAGTTTTCCATCTAGAAAATGGGAATTGTGTTATTCCCCATCTCAGGATGATTTTGAGGTCTAAATTATTACTATTTTGGAAGTACATGGCACATGTATGTTCTTAATAAATGCCAGCTGCTGCTGCTACTACTGGCAAGATTACTAATGATGCTGTTGCTGCCTGTCTGCTATTCTATAATAAAAGTGTAACCCAAGTGGACTTGTATTCTGCCACGGCAGGTGAAGCAAGGGTACCACCTAAAGCTTGTGAATCTTAGGGGCCTGGTAACTGGTGGGAAGTTCCCTCCCCTACACTCTTCTTTGGTCACAGGAGCAGTAGCAACAAAAAGAAGAAGAGGCTAACCCCAGGACAGCCTCCAGTTTGAGGGCTGGTTCAGGGGCCCAGTCTCACCACAGGATCAATGGTACTCTCTAGCAGGGTACAGGGCTCACGCCTGTAATCCGAGTAGGTCAGGAGGCTGAGGTAGGAGGATCATGAGTTCAAAGCCAGCTTCAGCAAAAGCGAGGTGCTAAACAACTCAGTGCAACCCTATCTCTAAATATACAAAATAGGGCTGGGGATGTGGCTTGGTGGTTGGGTGCCCCTGAGTTCAATCCTCAGTACAAAAAGTTAAAAAGTGCTCTCTAATGCTACCACCTGAGGACTAACTGCCACCATCATAAATCAAGCTGTGGCAGCTTTTTTCTGCCTCAGACTTTCTCACTTTTATACACTTGCCTTTCCTGCTCACTGGTGAAATGGCTGGCTCCTTTTCATCTTTCAATAACTATCATCAAAGCCAAATTCTGAGTGCCCTCCCACACACCCTATTTAAGTTATTCCTTCCCACTGGCATGCAGCACTTGTAATAGAAATTAAAAATTACCTATGACAGTCTAATGAAAATGTCACTAGGGATGGATCTTGTTTATATTTTCTTGACACCACTATATGTGTAGTTCCTAAACATTGCTGGGTGTATAGTAGGTACTCAACAAACATTTTAATAAAAGCAATATCATTCAATACCAATTTTATATGGCATGGTATTTCTTATGTTATGGTGCTAACAAGTGCAGCAATTTGTCTCTAGTCATAGAATATTTTAATTTCTAGAATGTTGTACTTGTCAGCTTCTGATACATTCTGAGTATCAGGAAATGTCTCCTCTAAGAACTTTTGTCACTCCATAGACCCTGCTTTAATGCCTTTCCTCCAGTTGATTCTCCTGGTCACCTTCAGTAGACTTCTCAGAGCCCAGCTAGACATGAGCTCTCCTGCTTCAAATGCCATTGCTATCCAGAGGGAGCCAGATGTCCTGGGGGGTGCCCAGTGTCCACCTCACACTGGCAGGAGGGAAGTGGGAGCCAGGAATCCTGGGCTTAAATCACTTACTTTCTCTACCCTCATCAGAGAAATCACAATCAAAGTGACAGCCTCTGTTTTGCACTGTCTCCATATGGCCTTTATCACCTCAAAAAAAAAAAAAAAAAAAAAAAAAAATGCACAGAGACCCGCCTCACTCCTCATCCCAAGCCTGCCATCTCCAGTTACCATATAGGATATGAGGCCATCTAAGCCCTTTCTAGCAGCCCCACCCTCCTCCCTCAATTTTCTACTTAGCATCTGACAAAGGACACAAATCACTCACGTCCTCTTTCTCAGCATCCTTCCCACTAGAATATCAGCCCCACAAAGAAAGATTTTCTTCCCTGTCCCTGCCCAGCTCTCTCTTTGGAACTGTCTTATCTCCAATATCTTTAACCAAGATTTGAAAATCTTTTTCTGTAATCCCCAAATAATAAATATTTTAGATTTTTTAGTCACTATAGTCTCTACTATATATCTTCCTTTGTTTTTTATTTGTGTACATGCATCTTTTATTAACCTTTTAAAAATGTGAAAATTATTATTTTTTAATATTTACTTATTTACTTTAGTTGTACACAATGCAATGCATTTATGTTTACGTGGTGCTGAGGATGGAACCCGGGCCGCGCACGTGCGAGGCGAGCATTCTGCCGCTGAGCCACAACCCCAGCCCCATGAAAATTATTCTTAAGCCACAGATCATAGTTTGTCATCGGCCTCTGTCTTAAATGATAACTGCAATAGTAAACACTCAACAAAGATTTATAAAATAAACGAAGAATAAAATGCAAGCCCTAGTCTGTGACCACAGGGTTAAAACATATTGGTCACAGGCTACACCAGTTAAATTGGGCTCTTGTCACTCATAGGTTCATGCATTACACTTCTTTAATTTCCTCTTTTCTTGTACTCTTCTTGTCTTTTGTGTGTGTGTGTGTGTGTGTGTGTGTTTTTGTCTTTTCCTTTCTTCTCTGTACATAGGACTTTTATGTTTTTTGTCTTCTTCTAATTAATACTACACAATGATACTCATATTTAATTAATCTGCATAATCTCACATTCTCCCCATTTAACCAAAGTCTGTATTCACATATAAAACTTATTAGCCACGTATTCTCTAAAGATATTTGGTGTGTTAACCTTGCTTTAATCTTGTATAAGAATTTGAAGATATAGATTCAACTATTTAGTTATAAAGTATAAATTCCATCTTGGTAATATAAAAATAAGCATAACACGTAATATTCATATAAACTCATAAATATCTTTGAAAGAGTGGGAGAACACTAGACATAATTGAAAGTTCATATTTTGGCATAATTTATGTATTTTCTTAAACTGTGGACAGAATTGTATTTGTACATTTATATTATATGCAGTGAGAGTTGTGAGAACATAAATTATAAAAACTAAAAATGTAAACAATTTGTTCTATATACACATGTGATTAATTCTATATTTTTAGCATAATCTCATTACCTTTTGGTACAATTACATATAGTGTATCAATACATTAAGGGTGGCCTCAGCTTTCAGTCAAAATGGAATAACAGGAATCAGACATATCATTGCACCTTCAACACACAAAAAGTGGGCAAAGTACATGAAATAATTATTTTCAGGACACTGAGTACTGAGGAACAAAGGACAGTGAATCCTGAGAGTCAGATGACATCTGAAATTGCTCTGGGCAGAATTTCTAGGTTGTGGCATAAAGTGGGAAAATTCAGACAAAAGCTCGGAAGACTCTCCAATTGAGGAGGGGAGCTGAGAATCCAGGGAGAACAAGGTGCTACACGGTTCAGGATAAAGTCACACAGAGAGAGTTGCAGAGGGAGGCCTGGGGATTGGCAGACGGTCCCCACACATATTGGAGAGAACATTGTTTAGTGTGTGTGTTTTAAGGAAACTCAAGTTTAGAGACTCATTCCACAGGAACAAAGGGAGCAGTGTCTGATACTCACAGAAGACTTAAGATACCCACTGCTACCTGCCACCTGTCACAGGCTTTGGATAGAGTACTGAGACAGGCCTCACCTCAGTAGTCAGGAATAATTATCCTAGAATGAGCACTGCCCTGGTCCTGCCTAACAAATATTTAAGGTAACACCTGAAGTCTTCAAATCCATACCAAGCAACAGATCTATATTAAAGTTCAAGAATATTTATAAAGATGTAAAAAAATACTAACCCCAAAATGTAAAAATGAATAATATCTGCCATTCCCTGTAAGCTCAGGAGCAAGACAAGGATGTCCACACTTATCAAGTCTATTCAGTATGATACTGGAGGTTGTATCTAGTGTAATAAGGCAAGAGCTATAAATAAAAAGCATCCATGTTACAAAGAAAGAATCACAGGAATAATACAGTTGTTCAAAGAGCAACTTGATTATCTATATAGAAATAATGCAGTCAATTAAAATTCTTCTCAAATTGATAAGTAATTTTGCAAGGTTGCGGGACACAAGATAACTATATGAATATCAATTATGTTTCTCTATATCTTCAAAAAGTGTGAAGATTCTGAGATTTTGCCCTGCTTGTAAACTACTAACTTAGTGTCACTTTCATGGATGTTGGAAGAAGACGTGAGAATTTGCAGTCACAGAAAAAGACCCACACAAATTTAGGGGCCGAAGTATAGATATTTTTTACAAGTTTTCTGAAGTCCAGTTCTCATGTTTAATGTGAATAGGGCCAGCTAACTCCTGTGTATGTAATCACTTTTGCTGCAGAAAAGGAACCACAAACTTAAAAAACTTGAATTCATCATAGTGAGAAGTAAACCTGCCTGAATTTTTTTCCTGAACAGACGCATTTCCTTATTGTATTCGACAATAAACAAGACTTTCCTTAACTGGGGAAGGAGATACTGTCTCTATAATCCCAAGATTATTTGGTATACAGATGTCTTTGGAAATGTATTGTAGAACAAAGGCAGTACTGCCTCTGCCTGCATGACATATAAAAAAGAAGATGCCTATAAAGAATTGTCCCCCATCTCAAACCAGCAAAGAGTAATCAGGAATTGAAAAAAATTAAAAAAGAAAAACAACATTTTATTGTCCCAAACTAACAAGTACTCTGGAATCAAACTGCAAACAGTGTGAAAGACTTTAGAAACAACTACAAAACTTTGCTAAGTGAAGGTAAAAAAAGACTTAGTAACTGTACACATATGTTTTATTCATGGGTCAGAACACTCAGTATTATTGCAATGCTAATTCTAACCAAATTTATCTATAAATTCATTGAAATCCAAATTAAAATATTTGCAGGCTTTTTGGTAGTAATGGTCAGGCTGATTTTAAAATTCTATGCAAACATGCGTATAATCAAAACCACTTTGAAATTACTACTTGATTTCAAGTCTTATTAATTTATGGTAATTAACACAGTGTGACATTGGCTTAAAAATAGAAAAAGTAGATCATCATAACAAAATAGAGACCAAAAAATGGACTCAAACATGTATGGACAAGTAATTTTTTACTACATTTTCCTTTGAAAAATAAAGAAGAAATTTATTGGAGAAAAGACAGACTTTTCAGTAAATGTCCAAATATGAATATCCAAGGATTTTGGATATTCATATGCAAAATAATAAACTAATCCACATGTTGCATCATATACATACAAAAATTATTTCAAAATGGTTTTATCCTAAGTGTAAAAGCTAAACCTATAAAACTTCTAGGAAATATTGGAAACAAATGTTTGAAACTTTGTCTTAGGAAAAAAAAATGTCTTAGATAATGTCAATATCACAATCCATTAAAAAAATTAAAATTTCTCTCTAAAGACACTTTTAAAGAAATGAAGTCTAGCCACAGACAAGATACAGTTCTTGCCAACCATGTATATGATGAAGCCTTTGTACCCAGAATATATACAGAACTTTAAAAACTCAATACAAAGAAAACAAAATAGCTCAATAAAAACAAGGTGAGTTTAAACAAAAATTTTACCAAGAATGATATATTGTTAGCAAATAAGTGCATGAGGAAATGCTTATCATTATTATTCATTAGGAAAATATAAACTAAATTCACATGAGCTACCATTAAAGATCTGTTAAAATGGACACAATTTAAAAGATTGACAATGTCAAGTGTTGGCAAGATTAAAAGGAATTGCAGCTTTCATTCATGGCTTATGTGAATACAAAACTACACACTCTTTCTGAAAAACACTTCCGTACATCTATAATTGCAATATTACAAATTTGGAAACAACTCAAGTATGCTCAAGAGGTGAATGGATAAACAAACTGTGGTATATCCAATAATGGAATTCTATTCAGCAATGAAAATGAATAAGCTACTAATTAACACCACAACACAGATGAAACTCAAAGCAATTTTGCTGAGTGAAAGAATTTAGGCAAAGCAAAGGTCCATAATGTTTGCTAATATTTATATAAAATTATTGAAAATGCCAACTGAACTATAGCAACAGAAAGTACCTCAGTGGTTGTCTGGAAGAGTTGGGGGAAGGAATACAAAGAAAGCATGAGAAAATCTGGGATGATAAAATTGTTCATTATCTTGATTATGTTGATAATTCAATGGGTATATTTGTGTCAAGACTTAACAAATGATTCACTTTAAATATATGTTGTTCATTGCATGATAATTAGATCAAAATAAAGCTGTTATTAAAGAAAAAAAAACTTTACTGTGTACACCTGTCTGTGTTGGAATAGTTTATAGAAATAGAATGTTCTAGTTTTAGATCCTTAGTGTCTCAGTGAGAGTCAGGTGGGGTGACCCCCTTAGCACGGGTACCTGATTCCTCACGAACTGCCCCTGTCGGTGAAAGTGCCAGCATATGAGACCTTCAGTAGAACAAAAATTAGCTGCATCTTAATAGAGAATTTATCCATTTACTGAAGGTAAAGTAAAAACTTTATATAATCTCAACTGAATTTTAAACAATACTAACTTACAATGATTATAATGTATATTCTAATGAGTACCTGTAATGGAAATGGCTAAAAACAATGTTGACAAACTGGACACAAAAATCACACCTGTAATCCCAGCACTTGGGAGGCTGAGGCAGGAGGATCGTGAGTTCAAAGCCAGCCTCAGCAATAGAGAAGCACTTAGCAACTCAGTGAGACCCTGTCTGTAAATAAAATACAAAAAAAGGGGCTGGGGATGTGGCCCAGTGGTCGAGTGCCCCTGAGTTCAATCCCCAGTACAAAAAAAAAAAAAAAAAGAAAAAAAGAAAAAATGTTGACAACCACTTCCTGTGTAGACTTTTATCATTTCTATTTTATATTGTTTATCCATGTTCTATTTTTCCCCATTTCTTTAGTCTTATTTTTTTTATGTTTTACCACTTTATTACCTATGTTTCCCATAAGAACCTTAAATGGAAGCAAGGTACAAGTGAGCAGATAAACATTTTAAGGAATTTTTTCTTTTAAATTCACCTGTACATATTGTGTGGTCTGTTTTTATTGTTGTTGTTGTTTAATTTGTTTTGTTTTGTTTCTGTTTTGTTGTTTTGGTGGTGTCAGGACACAATCACACACTGTGTCAACATGGTGAAGACCCTCTGTGTTGCAGCATGTGTTTGGGTGTGGGGAGGATCAAACCCTAGACCTTTCTGACTGAATGTCAGCAGGCTGGTGCCTTGGCTTGTGTGACTATCACTGATCTACCTGTTTTGTTCCACTTCTTGACATTTAGCAGGGAACACCAAGGCATTCTCCTTTATTTATGTTCATAAGGTGGTTTCTTTAGAGACCCAGAAATTGAAAATGCATCACACCTCAAGGAAGTCATCTGCTTTTCTCCAGCAGTGGAGTGCATTACCCACTATGCTTGTCAGCTGTCTTACTCTATTACTCAGGTAGATCCAATATAATAGAGCAATGTTTTTGTAAATATAATCAAGACAGATGTTTACATTCTCAATTGATAGTCATATTCAGACTGGATGATTATGGGATAATAATATTTTTTAAAAATCTATCTTGAAAATTGAGCTGGTACAATCCTTTCAAGAAGGGAAAGTAAATTTTAAAATGAAACTGCTAAGCATTGTCAAAATCAAGTCATTGAAAAGTTCTCTAGAAATTCCTTTTGCTGCTATTATTTAATAACTTTAAACAGTACTTTTCACTGAGTCTGACAGTTTCATTTCAAGAAGTAAAAATCATTTATAGGATGGAAACAAAAATATACGAGGCAGAAAGAAGAGCATAATAAAATTTGGGAATAAGAAAGGCGTACAGAAGATGTACAGCAAAAGAATAATTGTTTAAAAATATGTGGCAGTGGAAGATGGCAAAGAAAAGAACTGTTTATTTCAGAAATGGTTTCTATTACTTGCACTTTTACTTTATTTCAAATGAGTACTCATAAACCAGCAATTTCTGTATGCTGCTTAGAATTCATTGCTCTTGAGAGGTTTAGGGAGTTCTAATGAATTTTATTTGGAATAGAAATACATTATTGCTTACATAATACAATGGATACACTAAAAGAAATATTTTACTGTACATAGGTGAGTGCAGTGACTACTTATTTTCCTGTAGAATGGAAAATCATGTCTAAAGAGCTTTACTAGATTAAGGGATTTACATTAAGTGGTATTACTAACTACAAAAATAAATTTATAACATGTGAATTGTTAATATCAATACAATATATAATATAATATTGTATATTGAGATGAAGTGGTCATCTGAATCAAAAATCCGAATATTTTATACTTGAAATTCTTCATTGATGATATACCTATGCTTTCAATATGTATTCAAAAAGTCTATGGTGTATTTTATTATATCTATTTGGATTTATAATTGAAACTACAATATTGTCATATCAATATTGTTTGCATACCTAAAAATTTTTCTCATCTTCAGAAATTTTTATTGCAACCTACTGTGCCAGTTGTAGTTCTCCAAGAAGTATACACAGAGGCAAAGTTAGGAGGCCAAGATGTTTACTGAAGAGGGAGGTCAGCTTGCGAAGGATCAAGGGTGAACAAGCTGCCTGGGGTGGTGCTGCACCTATGACTTAGTCTTGGCAAACCCAGTGTTGAAATTGGGAGCAAAGAGTGACTATTTAAAGAGTCTTGTGTAGAGCAGAATTGGCCAGGCTTTAGTATTCTGCTTTGCTTGTTCTTTGGCTGGAGGCTGCTGGAGAAGAGCTTGACCTTGACCCAACTGATACCAGACTCAGAGACACCTGGCTGATGGCAAATTTTCTCTTGAAGGAAGATCTAAGCTGCACACCTCAGTGGCTGCCACGTTTACATATGTATTCAAAATTCTCTGTTAACTAGATAATATTGTGGAACCTAGAAAACATAGATGCTAGAAACCAAAAGTCATATGACCTTCAGAGTTGCACATTTATTCAGATTTGCTTACCTATCTACTTATATGCAATAGAGAAATTAAAACATATTTAAAATAAAGAGCACTAACGTAGATCAGTATACCTAATCATTTATTATTGATATTATTTATTTACTAAAGTAAGTGATGAGCAAATTTGGCCAATATTGCTACTATGTTATAATATTAATAAGCACCATTATGGATACCATGAGCCAAACACAGTGTGAGTGTATTTGATATCTCATTATTTCCAGAACTCCAAATGAGACGTGTTGAATCTTATGCATTATTTTTTTAAATACTCATATTATAGTAATTTTCCCAGGATCTTACAGATCATAATTAATAGCTCTGTCATCCCTCCTTCTGACTTCAAATCTTTTTAATGCCCAAGTAAACCAAGAATCTAACAAAAAAAAGGGAGGGGGTGAATATATATATGTATACATATATATGTAAATGCTTTTTGATAATTTTTTCATATCCTTGAAGTATTTTTAAATAATACAGAAATATTGAAGAGTAATTAGCTCAGGTTTTGTTCTTATCCAGCCATTAAAGAATGTACATTCCCATCTTTTCTGTAAAAGGCCACATAGTAAAAGTTTTCTTCTTCACGATCGTATGATGTCTCTTGTAACTACTCAGCTCTGTCATGGAAAGTTCATGGAAGACATAGGCAGTATGTAAATAAATGGACATTATTCACAAACAGGCCGCAGCTAGTGTCCCTAGTTTACTGACCACTGTTGTAATAGGAGATGCAATATATAAAAGTTTGTGAAGAGTTTTGGGGACTCTGAAGAAATAAGAAATAAGAATAGCTGATTTTATTTTTAATTTTTTTTTAATAATAAGGCAAGAGGGGTATTTGATGACTGAAGACACAACGAGCAAGAATGAGTAAATACAATTCTGTTAATAAATGTAGAGTGCTTCGTTCACAAGGGGATTGGGGGAGCAGGAAGTCATCAGCAATTCTGAACACAAAGAATGTGAACCTGTTTTGTTTAGACAGTTGATTTGGGATAGTAAAATGAGTGCTGAATTAAAAGACCTGAACAGTAGTATAGATCTATTAAAAACTACCTGAATGGTTTAAGGCACATCACTTCTGGGACCTGTAAAATAAATGGAGGTGTTGGCTGGGTTCTCAACAATCTCTCTGATTTAGTATATCTAAATAATACAGGGCACTCCCACCAGTAACATGGGCTCAGTTGCAGGGTTTTAGGAAACAGGTATGAATCTTAGCTTCCAGAGTAGACACTGTCTTCTTGATTAATAAAGAAGAAAGTGAAGAGATCAGATGTCATTAGACACCACATTTTTCCTGGAAGGAATAACACTTCATTTAATTATTAAATTCTTCACGGGATTTGTTTTCTCTAGTATCTATATCCTCCCCTAGTCTTTCAGTTCCACAAGAGCCTTCTTCACTATACCTGCAACTTCTATTTCAATGACTGTATAGGCTCTTAGTAAGCAGACTTTGACTAAGTAGGTAAATGAATCCCATTGAAAAATCACCATAGTCAATGATCCATAAAGTCCTTTCTAACTCTCAACATTCTTTGAGATTATACTTCTTATTTATAAAGTTTCTCAGCCTTTAACTCTGGCTTGTTGATATTTTCCTCTGCATTCTGCCAAGTACAATGTCAGTGAGGACCAGTTTTTTCCACTTGCTCTAGAATATGTGGACTTCATATAAAATCCAGCAAATACCTTCATTCTGCCAAAGAAGCAATATTTTCCTTGAGAACCAGACAGTCTGATGGTAAGGTAGTTAAAACCTACCTTTTATATGCAAAATAAAATTAGCTGATTATGAATTTCATGCACTAAAAAAAACATAGAAACAAAACACTTCAATTTTGTCATGTGAACATCTTTATTTACTAAGGCAAAAGTAATTACATAATTGTATCTCCTTAGAAAACACTTGGAAAATTAAACATTATCACTCATAATCATTGTTATTTCCCTGAATTCTATGACACAAATACTCTGCAGGCAAGGTGGATGTTCCTCTTGAAGTTTTGTATTTAACTGCTGGGAATCCATGAAGCAAATCTACAGCAAATGTTTGCTGATAAGTTTTCTGGTTTGCCTCGTTTTTTAAAGGTCACATAAGTACATATTTTTACAAATCACTTGGTGTTTTTCCTAACAGAAAAAAAAAATGCTATTCAAGATATGCTATACAAAGGCTGTGATCATTAAAAGTGAAAGATGGATTATTTCTCCTTTTTATTGATGGAAAACACTATATCAACAATATAGAAAAGTGTTTTTGAAATACAATTTTTAAGTAACAGTTTTGTAATAGAATAACAAGAATTTCCTAAAACAACTGTTTGTTTTTCACAACATCCTCTCCTGAGACACAAGGACAACTTATAAACTAAGCTTCTGTGAACATTTTCTCTTGCCACATACAACAGGGCATCCTGGGTATTGATTCTTCCAGTTTAATCCCTGGAAATAGTGTGGAGAAACAGTCATGCAAATGATAAAATTTAAGAACTGTGAAGGGAAGTATTGTAAAGCATGCCGGAACATTCCTGCTTGAAAGGATACCTGAGTTGAGCTGATTAAAAATTTACTCTAAATAACTAGCATGGGAGACATTGAAACTATATACCCTTTCCTAATTTAAAATGAGATGAAAGGAAAGGACGCCATGAGTCACTAAGGTGCAGGCCAACAGAACAGGCCTTTCTGTTTCTTCTATTGTTTTAAGATTCTATATTTTAATAGCTACAGAGATATGACTAAACTATGGAGCATGCTGTGAAACACCTCCTTGGATGTTCTGTCTCATTGAATCTGGCAAGAAAATGATCTGGACCTTTGGGTGAGGGCTTTTCTTTATGAAATTTCCAGATTTAACAAGAGCTCAGGATAGGTTTGTATTTATATGACAGTATTTCCCAGCATACAATTTAACATAATCACTTATATAAAAAATACTGGAGTGTGCCTTTATAGTTGCTTAGACTTGGTAGTGGTTATAAAATTTATTTCTCCTGCTCTGTTAACAGGATTCAAGACTATAATGAGTATCATATTATTGATGTAGCCTTTATTGTCCCATTTTATTGATCCTCTATTTGATTATTCATGTAATATTAAACATGGTTCTTTGCATCAATAACCATTTGCCAAGTACCTCTTCTTTTCCAGGCATTTTTATGGGGTGCTTCAAAAAATAACATGTCATATATAATATTTTTCCTCAACTTTTCTCACAGCTTGTAGTTGGGAGAAAACTTGTGATCCATGAAAGTGTAGTGTAGTAATTAACAATATGATAAAGGTAAAGACTGGGTACTCAGGCAATAAATTGGCCTCAAATGGGAAATCTTTTCCAGGGTAATGACACTATATTTTGAAAGAGTCATCACACTTTTTCAAAAAGCTAGACAAATGGAGTGAGGATAAGATAAACCACCTATATTGAAAGGAACATTAAAATGGCATATAGCTGACTTTGAATTTTATCCTGAATGCAATGAAAAATCACTAGAAACTTTAAACAAAAGAGAGATGAAGTTTGTTTTTTAGGGAAATCTCTTTAGTGACCTTGAGGAAGGTAGATAAAAGATAAAAGGTGGCAGGGAGCTTAGAAAGGAAACTTTTGCAATAATATAAGCTAGAAAGTTGTTGTTAAGGCACCTAACTAGAAGACAACATAGAATATTGGCTAAAAGCTAGAACCCTGGTCACGAGACTTGGGTACTCAAATGCATCTAATATCTTTATTGACATTTAGATGTTCAAAATTTGTATTGAACAGTCTCATTCAGTTAAATGAAAATGAACACAGTAGGGTTAATTGAGCTTAAAGGGGATTTATGGTGTCAAGAACTCCCAATTCAGGAATAGAACTCTCTTTCTGTATCTCTAATAGGCCTCCTGGTCATTCTCCCCTTCATAGCTTGCTCTTCACGTCTATTCCATTCTCTTCTCTCATTCACTCCATATCTCTTGACATGATTTCTATCTCCTCATAATGTCTTCTTGTCCATGACCATCATGGATTCTCAAGCTTTGTACTATATAACAAATAGTTTCTCGTGGGAAAGTCTCTCAATGACACCCTGGGTCACATTGCCAAGTGAGAAATATGGATGGTTCTGCTTGTCTCTGCTCATCTGACCACACCACATCTCCATAGCTTCCTCTGCAGCACTTTGGCTGGCTCCAAGTTTGGAGTGGTAGCATAGAGGGAAACAATGGAGGACAAGAGATAAAGCAATTACCTTTAGAAGGGACATGTAAATGCCTAATGCTAGTTGCAGTAAGAATGGAATTCAGGAGACAACTTCAAGTGAGAGTTAGGAATTCAAATAAGTTGAATGTAATGATTCATTAAATGCGAAAAATAATGTGAGCCCCTGACTAACTAGTAGACCATCTACCCAAAGAAGGAAAAGAAGAAGAAAGATCTTGAGATGAATACAATCTTGGACTTGTAAATTAATTTTACAGAAAATCCCAATTAGGTAACTGTATAAGTTGTTTGGCTTTCAAGAGATATTTGGATTAGAGAATGCCATTTATTACCACTCTCTTTTTTGTCTTCTGAAATATTCTATTATTTTTATTCTTCATCATTGCTTCTTCTTCTTTCTCTTCATTTGCATATTCTTCCTTTATGTGATCTTATTTGAAGGTCACAAGTTTCTAGAAGCTCAGTTCTGGCTTCTCTTTATTTTCTCTATGTACTCTCTCCTAGATAATCTCACTAAATTGTAAATCATAAATACCATATTTATGCTATGACTTAAAAATTGTTGTCTTCACACTGACACATCCAGTTGATTACATGATTTATGTAGATGTTGCACTGACATCTCAAACTCTTGATTTGAACTCCCAGTGAACTACCCACCTCCACTCATCTTTGTCTTATTGAATAACACTCTGATTCTCATGTCTACACAGGACAGAAATTGAGGATCATCCTTGGTCTTATCTTTGTTTACTCCCCTCTGCCAGTTCCTCAGAAATGCCTATTAATTCCATCTCTAAACTGTATCATGAATTCATTTTTCTCTTTTACATCTTAATTTATGCAACTTAAGTTCAAACTACTATAGAAGAACAGTCTAATCCAACTATTCGATAATTTCCTCTTTGTTTTAAAATAAAATTCAAACTCCTATAAAGGTTATGATGTTTATCTCTATCCTTACTATTTATTCCTATCATACTATATTCTAGTCACACAACAAACTTCTTCCCATTATGGTATATGTTCTTGATACTTCCTCCATCAAAAACAATCTTCACTGAGCTGAAGCCTTTAAATTATAGAAGTCACAGCTGAATAGGAGGATCTTTCCTGTGTCTAATATAAAGTAGCCCCCATCCCAACCATCTCACATTCAAGTCCTTTTTCTATTTTTAAACACATATTCCTGTGAGGGTATCACCATTTATTTGTTTGCTTGTTTAAGGTTGGTTTTCCCACACCCACTCATTAGAATATAAGCTTTAGGAGATAGAGATGCTGCCCTTCTTGTTCACTCCTGTATCTCTGCAGCAGCACTTGGTGTATGTATTATGGAAGTTGATGAATGAGTGATTCAGTTAGTTACTTCTTACAAAAGAAACTTGACAGGTCATTCAATTTCTTCCCACAGTAATTCATTTTTCACAAAAGAATAAAAGCCATCTTTTGAAAATATAAAACTGATCATATCCCTTTATAATTGAATCTCTGTTGGTTTCCTAGTGCACTCAAATTAAAATCAAACCCATAGGTTGGTTATCAGTGCATCCTCCTTGCTCATTACTCTCCCCTGATCTTTCACTTCAATGGTAACTAATTTTCTTCTGCTTGGGTCACTTTTCCTGACATTCTTTGCATAAATACTTTCCTTTTCTTTAGATTTTGGTATGTTATTTCCTTTTTTTTTCTTTTTGTACCAGGGATTGAACTCCACTGCTGAGCCACATCCACCCTATCCTATTTTGTATTTTATTTATTTATTAATTTATTTATTTTGTGGTGCTGAGGATTGAACCCCCGGCCTTGTGCATTTGAGGCTAGAACTCTACCAATTGAGCTATATCCCCAGCCCCTGTATTTTATTTACAGACAGGTTCTCACTGAGTTGCTTAGCACCTCGTTTTGCTGAGGCTGGCTTTGAACTCATAATCCTCTTGTCTCAGCCTCCCAAGCCACTAGAATTACAGGTGTTTGCCACCAAGCCCAGCTGGTATGTTACTTCTTTAGAGAGATTTTTCTCTGGACCTTAAACTAATATCCTCTTATTTATTTTTTTTTACTCAGTTTTGGATATGTTTCTTCTTAGCAATTATTAGTTTTTCAGTTGTTGCAAGTATATGTATGTGCATTTGGTTTCAATCTGCCTCTTCATGTAGGATGATCATGGTAGAGATTCAGTCTTTCTCTCTTTAGTATTCTTAGTATCTAATATGATTCTTGGAATACTGAGACACTCAATGTTTTAGTGTAAATTATATCAAATGGTAGTAAAAGTTCTTTAAAAAATGAGATTTCCCATGGTTACAAACTCAAGAGTCCTCATTAAGTCCAGGCAAGGAAATGGAGTTTTGTTTTGTTTTTTGTGTTGTTTTAGGGCAGCATATTGTTTAAAAATTTCAAATGTCTTTAGGTGTGACATGAATGCTCAGTTTACATTATCCTCCTCCAAAAGTGGTACTTAAATATTTTAAAATAAAGCAAGGCCTTACATTAGTTAGTAAGGGCATAGGAACTCCTACTTTGCCAAATATTAACCCGAGGAGGGGTTAGTAATTCAAGAGGTTTCTGGATCTTTCAAAAAAGCCAAGTGGTCAGGGAGAAGAAAGAGATAGGCCTTTGGGGTAATGGATATTTACTGGCTTTTATGGAAATATCTCAATTTTAGTGAAGGTACTCTAATCCTGGGATCTCTAACCTAGCCCTTGTAGGTATTAAAAGTTTGTGATTCCATCTGTTTTGGAGTAAGAAAAAATGAGAGCAAGGAACAGAGTCCTTGGAAACACCAACACTTAAGGACTGAGTGAAACAAAATAAGATCAGAAAAGAGCAGTCGAGAAGACAGAGAGGAACCAAAAGAAAATGGCTCTCTAGGGGCTTAGAGAGGAAAGTGCACTACATGGTCAATTCTGTCAATAGATAAGGTGAAAAGCTGTTTGGAGGGCCTTGGTGGCTCCAAGAAGAAAAGAAGTTTCAGTGCACTGTTGCGTGTGAAATCAGCTTTCAGTGGAGAAAGAACTGGTTGGAGACAACTGGATGAGCATACTGAGAAGGATGTGGTGCTCAAATGTACTGGGACATGGAACAGGAGGAGGCATGGCATCTGTAGAGAATTTCCAAGCAGCAATACAACTGACTAAAGTTGGCCTGCTTTTGAGGTTTATCATGCCCTGGGAATTCTGCACAGGTTAGGGTTTAAATTGTCCTCCCTCAGTTACCACTCTTATAGAGAGGGATAGTGTACAGGTGAAAGAGGGCAGAGGCTTATAAGACTAGAGAGACTTGTGATTCTTTACATAACAAAAGGAAAGGATCAGCCCAGAGGAAATGCTACAACAGAAAAGACATGATCATTAAAGCAATTCGAGGACATACAGAATGCACAAAACACAGGAATGACTTAGCTTTGAAGAAAAATAGGGGCTCTGATTCCCAGGGGCAGAATCCTGGATCTCTGACTTAGATTTCTGTCTTTAGGATTAGTTGTAAATTTATTTCATTTTTTTGGTAGAGATTCAGTCTTTCTCTCTTTAGTATTCTTAGTATCTAATATGATTCTTGGAATACTGAGACACTCAATGTTTTAGTGTAAATTATATCAAATGGTAGTAAAAGTTCTTTAAAAAATGAGATTTCCCATGGTTACAAACTCAAGAGTCCTCATTAAGTCCAGGCAAGGAAATGGAGTTTTGTTTTGTTTTTTGTGTTGTTTTAGGGCAGCATATTGTTTAAAAATTTCAAATGTCTTTAGGTGTGACATGAATGCTCAGTTTACATTATCCTCCTCCAAAAGTGGTACTTAAATATTTTAAAATAAAGCAAGGCCTTACATTAGTTAGTAAGGGCATAGGAACTCCTACTTTGCCAAATATTAACCCGAGGAGGGGTTAGTAATTCAAGAGGTTTCTGGATCTTTCAAAAAAGCCAAGTGGTCAGGGAGAAGAAAGAGATAGGCCTTTGGGGTAATGGATATTTACTGGCTTTTATGGAAATATCTCAATTTTAGTGAAGGTACTCTAATCCTGGGATCTCTAACCTAGCCCTTGTAGGTATTAAAGTTTGTGATTCCATCTGTTTTGGAGTAAGAAAAAATGAGAGCAAGGAACAGAGTCCTTGGAAACACCAACACTTAAGGACTGAGTGAAACAAAATAAGATCAGAAAAGAGCAGTCGAGAAGACAGAGAGGAACCAAAAGAAAATGGCTCTCTAGGGGCTTAGAGAGGAAAGTGCACTACATGGTCAATTCTGTCAATAGATAAGGTGAAAAGCTGTTTGGAGGGCCTTGGTGGCTCCAAGAAGAAAAGAAGTTTCAGTGCACTGTTGCGTGTGAAATCAGCTTTCAGTGGAGAAAGAACTGGTTGGAGACAACTGGATGAGCATACTGAGAAGGATGTGGTGCTCAAATGTACTGGGACATGGAACAGGAGGAGGCATGGCATCTGTAGAGAATTTCCAAGCAGCAATACAACTGACTAAAGTTGGCCTGCTTTTGAGGTTTATCATGCCCTGGCAATTCTGCACAGGTTAGGGTTTAAATTGTCCTCGCCTCAGTTACCACTCTTATAGAGAGGGATAGTGTACAGGTGAAAGAGGGCAGAGGCTTATAAGACTAGAGAGACTTGTGATTCTTTACATAACAAAAGGAAAGGATCAGCCCAGAGGAAATGCTACAAACAGAAAAGACATGATCATTAAAGCAATTCGAGGACATACAGAATGCACAAAACACAGGAATGACTTAGCTTTGAAGAAAAATAGGGGCTCTGATTCCCAGGGGCAGAATCCTGGATCTCTGACTTAGATTTCTGTCTTTAGGATTAGTTGTAAATTTATTTCATTTTTTAAATTAATGCAAATTTTGGCTATATTACTGTGTAATTATTCCTTATATCTGTTTTTGAAAATAAAATTGGTGTTTCAAAAATAACATCAATATTGTAGATATGACTACTACTAACATATTTCAAAGATTCCATGCAAGTAATTTAAATGCATTGTGCTAATAGAGATATTCTAATCTGACATTAAATTAATGCATTCTGCATTTGCACTTATTTCATACAGGTAACAAATATTGGGTATTCAAGGACACAACTCTTCAACCTGGATACCCTCATGACTTGATTACTCTCGGAAGTGGAATTCCCCCCCATGGTATTGACTCGGCCATTTGGTGGGAGGACGTTGGGAAAACCTATTTCTTCAAAGGGGACAGGTCAGTACACACATCACATAGGAAAGAGTTAATGAATGTTTCCAGAAGTCCATGTTTCTGATCTGTCATAGGCAAGCACTGTTGATAAAGAATCTGTGTGGCTATAAACAAGTTAATGTAGAAAATATTTTTAAATATATTTTAAATAATATAATATTTAAGATAAATCATCATATAATGAACTAATGTGACTTTCTTATGATATGTATATTTTTCAAATTTTTCTAATACATTCTTTTTTTACATTTCTTTTTTATTAGTTCTAATCAGTTATACAAAACAGCAGGAAGCTTTTTGATTCATTGTACACAAATGGAGCACAACTTTTCATTTCTCTGGTTGTACAAGATGTAGTGTCACACCACATGTGCAGTCATATATGTACCTAGGGTAATGATGTTCATCTCAATCCACCATCTTTCCTACCCCCATGTCCCCTTCCCTTGACCCACTCAAAGTTCCTCCATTCTCCCCACACACCTCATTATGGATCAGCATCCACTTATTATGTATATTTCTACAATAATATATATTCTTTCTTTTCCCCATGCTCTTCACATGCTTATAAAGCTACATAGGAAGTGGATTATATGTGTCCTTACAATACATTTTCTTATATTTTTATTTCATTTAGAAAAAAAAATACTTCTTAGTGCAGGCTTTGTGTGTCTTTGTACTCAATGTTAAATGGTTACCCTTCACACACAGTTAATTGTGACCATTTTCAAATAATTTCAGTTTACTCCCAGGTCTGTTCCCTCAGAAGCCATTTATTAAGTTACCAACAACCAGGTGCTGTGAACTATTAATAAGCTATCACTGGAATAGATATATTTAGCATGAAGTATAATATCCCTTCCCAGCTATTTTACTCTCTCCTTTTTCCTTGTTACATCACTAACAGGATCCATGAACTATAACTAAATTTTTAGTCTTATAACTCATAGTAGCTACCAAGTATACATATCTCCACCCCGTCCACTCTTTGACAGATATTACATATAAAATATATGTGAGTTGAAGACTATTTTTATTAATTTAGATAAATATTAAGTAGAAAAATTGATAAAGATGAAAACTCAAATTTTAACTATATTGTTACTATCTGGGTAACAATATGAAAATAGTAAGTAGCCCTCACTGGTTTGTAGGACTTAAGTATGTCATTGGCTGCCTTTTGTAAGCACATTATAAAAAAATACAAAGGCCTTAATGTCCAGTGTGCTGCTATAGAGTTTGCCTGATTACCCTGGCATAAAATAGTCCTGTTTGTTATTTCTAGCTTTAAGAGAAAAATAACTAAAGATCTAAATATGTTTATTTAAAATTCATGATTTTTAATTGTGAATGATTTTAGACATTGAGTTTTACCTGTGAATAAAAGAAAAAATCCTATAATTGTTCTCCATGTATAAGAATGTACACTTTTAAGCTTATTCTGTTATCAACTTTTATATACATTATATTTCTATAGCAAAATGTCCATATACTTTAATTCATGATAATATAGCCAAGACTTTTCTGAAACATTTCTTAGTGAATCACAAACAAAAGGATTCAGCATAGAGATGTTTCTTAGAGCCACAAAAAGCATAATGACTCTCAGCGGTATATAATATAGTACAAAGAAAAAAATACTGAAGAACTTTATTGCCACAGCATAGTGACCACTAAATAAAATAAATTTGCAGACTTATATTCTTTAAAGTGTTATAACCCTTGAGGTTGTTTAATTCTCTGGTTTTGATTATTTATATATACTCTTTCAGGACTAAGCACAAGACAGATGGCTGAGGGGATACATTGGAAAGATTGGTTTTCAGACACAGAAAGAGAGTTTTTAGCTTTGGGGCTCTGGATGTAGCACAGTGGTGAAGCTTGCCTAGCATACACAAGGTCCTGGGTTCAATCCTCAATGTGGGATGGGGAGTAGTTTGGCTCTCATATAACAGTTTAAACAAGCATTTCATACATAATATTAAAAGTTACCATTTAGGGCTGGGGTTGTGGCTCAGTGGTAGAGCGCTCGCCTAGCACGTGCGCGGCCCGGGGTTCGATCCTCAGCACCACATACAAATAAAAGCATTGTGTACAACTAAAGCAAATAAATAAATATTTTTTTAAAAAGTTACCATTTAATTATCAGATAGTTCTTTTTCCCATATATGCCCGAAGAATTTTTTAAATCTTTTTCCCTTCTAAAAATTTAGTTCTTATTAGAAAAATTTAACTTTACAGGTTAATATTAATTATTAGTATTAATATTAAATTAATTTGAGAGATACCTCAAATTAGTAAAATAATGTAGATTAGATACCAAATTTATAATAGAATAAAGATAATTAATAAATGATAAAAGGGTTTTAGTTCATCTCCTTCCTACTTGAAACACTTTTTATAAGATAGAACAAAGTGTATAAATATACTCTTAATACTTTTGTTTTATTTAAATTAGTGTGATTTTATAGGCTTTAAAAATACTGAAAGTAGGATTCCAAAAAATTTCCATGTGTATGATCTAATGTAAGATATCATGAATTATAGATGTTGTATAAATAAATGACTGCATATTTGTATAATTACATAATCCCAGAGTCATAACATTTATCAATATATTCATTCTATATTTATGACCCTACCTAATTCTACCTAACTGCCCGTAGTGACAATATGACTATGAGGCAGGTGATTCCATTTTCAATAACTGTAATGTCTGCTTCCTTCAGATTTCTGTACCAGTCCTGAATGAGCCCTCATTAATTCATTCAAAATTTATTTTTCAACATATATTATATCACATGTGCTAGACAATAAAGATAATAGGAAAGACCACAAGGCTTCCCATGGCACTTACATTCTGCTGGAGTCAAGAAATAATGACCTTTGTAACATTGAGAACTGTTACAAAGAAGTACAGCAAAGTTTTGATGGATGGAGATTCACAGGAGATAAGGAGTGGTTAGGAAGTAGTAGAAATTGGGGAAGAACTCATTGTGAATGACACACTTGAGGGGGACCTGAAGAGGGACAGGTTTTAGGCATGTGAAGCTATTCAGACCAATGTGTTGTAGATAGATAAAATAGTTGTGCAAAGGATGTGAAAATAGGACATTCAAAAATAGGACATTCAAAATTAGAAGAAAGCATTGTGATTAGAGAGCATAGCCATTACGTGGTCAGAAGAGGTCAAGCAGTTTAGTAGAGACCCAGTGGCACAGCATCTGAGTACAATGGAAAGGCAGTATAGGGTTTTCAGGAGCACAATGATTTGACTTTATATGTGTTCCTAAAGGTCATTCTGGCTGCCTGGAAGAATGGGCTTCCAGAGTGGAAGCAAAAAGGGCACTTGGGAGACCATTTGGATAAGGAGATAAGACAGTAGCAGTGGAAGTGAAGCAAAATGGATGGATGCGGGATACCTTTCGAATGTAATCATAATATAAGTTGTTCTTATGACTTGGATTTCAAGGGAGAGGAAACAAATACTTTCTATGTTCTGCACCTCTAAATTAAGTACTGAAGTTTCTGGAGATAAAGGAGACAGGGGACAGAATATTGGGGGCAGGAGATGAAGAGATTGAAATGTCCATGTTTAATCTGAAGCATTTATTTGAACACCAAATGAGAGGAGTCAAGCAGGCAGTTGAATAATTGAGTTTTCCTCTGAATGGAAAGGTCAGTGGGAGGCACAGATTTGGGAGTAATTGACATATAAAAGGTATTGAAAGCAGAGGTCCACATGAAATCTTTAAGAATGGAAATAATCAAGAGTAGAGGAAATGGTGGTTCTTTAAATAGATCTGTAAATGCAGATTAAAATATCTACTCTTTCACTACTTCACATACAGCAAGGAACTCGGTCCCTCAGATTCCTGCTTGCCCTTTTCATAATAGACTATAATTTGGTACTTGGATACATTTTGGTCTTCATAGCATTTAACTCTAAAATGCTATGCTTCTAAATCACTTCTTAGCATCTTCTCACAAATAAATTCCAAGATTCTAGTGCGATACAGCATTCGAAGTTCAACTGTTGAGAATTGTAAGATCATATTTTTAAAAGACAAAATTCTGCTCCACCTTGGAATTTTTTTTAATTATTACTAATAGTCAAATACTTCCAGCTTAAATTGTGTTTATAAATTGATTACTTTATGCATATTTAAATCATTCAACTACATAGTAAAAAATGATATTTTCTGTTTTGTTGAATTTTAAGTGTGTTTCTGAAGAGTATGATTATTTGGGTATGAAAAAAAATGTTCTATTATTTTGTGGTCATAAATCTTGAATCTGGGCAAAGAATTGCAACCATTTTGGATTAAAAAAAAATCTGTCATATGAAATGACCCTTGGGTCCATTTGCATTCAGTTTCAAATTCAGTATTCAGCAACAGCTAATTAAATTGCTTCACTACAGAAATTTCTGTACCATTTTTTTCCTTAGCATATAAAGCATTTTAAAAATTTACATCACATGAAAAACTTTTCTCCTATGCATGTGATTAATGATCAACTCTAAAATCTGATTAATGAATCTTATTTTTATCATAATTGTTTTAAAACATTAAGAATGCTTCTCTCAAAGAAACATCTAATTAAAATCAAATTCTACAGTAGATCCCAGTGGCTCAGGAGGCTGAGGCAGGAGGATCACAAGTTCAAAGCCAACCTTAGCAACTTAATGAGGCCCTAAGCAACTTAGCAAGACTCTGTCTCGAAATAAAAATAAAAAATAAAAAATTTAAATGCTTGGGATATGGCTGAGTGATTAAGTGCCATTGAGTTCAGTTCCCAGTTTAAAAAAAAAAAAAAAAAAATTCTAGAGTAGAGATGACTAATGAATCAGAATGAAAAGATATAATGTTCATTTATTTATAAACCCTTTCTCATTTATTGACCCTTCCATACAAAATTCCAAATTTTCTCCAGTATAATATCTAAATTTTAAATTCCTCAAGTAGTTTACTTAAAGGGTTATAATCTGAATATATTATTTAGTTCTTAACCAATCTATAAACTTATTTTTCTGGGAGGAAAATATCAGTGGGTTGAGCTTTTTTGTTAATGTTGGAAAATGTTCAAATATGTGAAAATTAAAAATCCAAACCTTTATTTAACAAACCCCAGTACCTTTAACAAGACAACCCTGAAAATTGTTAAACATTTCTAATCACATTCCAGTCTACTGGATATTCACAAAGCTGACATGGCAGGCAACCTGAGGGTTCAAGCCTACACTGAGATTCTCAGATTACAAAGTGATCCCCTATTCTCATTTTACATTATCTGCTGGGAGAGAGAAAATTCTTTATTTTGTAAATTCATACCAGAATTGTGTGGCTATAAAAGAATCTAATAAAATTCACATCCCATTGATATTTTCTTGAAATGTAAATTCTATAAATCTTATGTGTCTGGCACATAATGGAGAGGCTCAAAAAAGTATCAGTGGGTGAGAGGATCTATGAGAGAATAGAAAAAGGAAGGAAGGAAAAGTATATCTAAACAATTATACCTCAACAATAAGAGTGACAAGTAAATGTATTATCAGGATGCCAAGCAGAAACAAGGTAGAAAACCATACTGAACTATGAATCAAAGGGGGCTCATTTGAATTTCAGCTCTTCCACAACACAAAGCAAAGGCAAATAAGTCACTTATCTTTGAATAAAATGATGCTCAATTCTGTGACTCTGATTGAGCAACCATATACACTATAGCTATAGTTAGAACATTTTTATAGAGAACATTATATTGTAAACATTATGGTATAAAGATTGTTGAGGGTGTTAAGTGAAATCAAATAATATAATGCATTATATATTTGCTTTATGGGCACAAAACACAAAATATAGATCTTATTACATAAATAATATGACTACTTCTCAGAAACTGGTTTCTAAGTATGTAATAATGCTACTAAGTGATTGCATCATGCCCAGGATTTTAAATTATTCCAAATTTCTACCATTTCAAACTGACTTAAACTTATATTTTATGTCATTTAATTATGCTATTTATTGTAAGATATATCTTTTTTTTTATTCTAAGTTGTTACATATGACAGCAGAATGCATTACAATTCATATTACACTTATAGAGCACATTTTTACATATCTCTGGTTGTATACAAAGTATATTCACACCATTCATGTCTTCATGCATGCACTTAGGGTAATGATATCCATCTCATTCTACCATCTTTTTTTTTTTTTACCCTTATTTAATCTATCATTGAAAGGAAACCCTGCCAAGTACATTTTTTTTCCTTTTTTTTTGGGGGGGGGGGGCAAAGGTAACGGGAATTGAACTTTGGGGTGCTTGACCATTGAGCCTCATCTCCAGCCCTATTTTGTATTTTATTTAGATACAGGGTCTTGCTGAGTTGCTTAGCACATTGCTTTTGCTGAGGCTGGCTTTGAACTCATGATCCCCCTAAGCTGATAGGATTATAGGAGTGTACCAGCAGGCCCAGCTTGCCAAATTCATTTTGAGTCTGTAATATAAGATGCATTCTGATCCCTAGAGATATAAAATGTGGGGGGGGGGGTGTTTCCCAGTATCCAAGAAATAAAGCATTTCACTAATTTCTTGTGAGAAATTTTCTTTGGTTAAGTGAAGGAAGCTGTTAACATATGTGAGTGTTGTAAATTCCATTTAAATATTAGCTAAAGAAGAGAGAACTTTAGATTATAACCCTAGTCTCAAACACATTGACCATTCTGTAGTCATCACAGAATCTTCTACAGGAAAGAAATATTTCCAAATAATTCAAAAGAAGATGTTTTATAATTCAAAAGAAGATGTTTTCATAAACAAAGTGTGAAAGAAGCTGCAATTCAGGACTGGTAGCTTGACATACAAATAATTTTCCTTCATTATCCACGGAAGACAGCCACCTATCACCATTATTTCAGCTCAGTGCTTTGCCATGAAGCTTTTCCTGATCTGCTCATCAGATCTGCTCTAGTTTGCATGTGATGAGTACCTATGACAGACAAACAGGTGTGAGAGATTGTTTCCCTTTCTGGGTAAACACAGCCTTGAAGGTTACAAATGGGAATATTTCTTGAAGCAATGTTTTCCTCCTTTCCATGTGAACATTGAAAGATGAAGAAAATACTAATGTTGCAAATCTTACCTGAGTGAGATTTCTAGGTATTTATAACAAAACTTCCTGCACAAAATTCCATAGTTCTATAGATAAAGGATCCTCCATAAGACCTAGCACAAAAAAATATCCAGAGTAGATTTTTTTCTAATTTCAGACAAAATGATTAATCCAAGAAGAACTAAATCTTGTCATTTCCCAAACCTGGGTGGATTAAACACTAGATTTCATAGATAGTCATGGATGTTTGGTTTGGGGAAGGAGAACATATCAAATAAATTGGGAAAATATGTTTAGTGATATCAAATAAATATGGAAATGATATTCATGGTGGGAAGAGTAAAGACTTTTGAAATCAGACAAACATGTTTATACATTTATCTGTCATCTATTGCCCAAGAATTCTCATTCAAATAGGGACAGTGATGACTATATCATGGGTTGTTATGAATAAGGAAGTTAATCCACAGAGCATTATGATCTCTGGATTTGGCATTATGCCTAAAATAGGCGCTATTACTCTGAATTCCAGTAGTTTTGCCCCATTAAGACAATCTTTTTTAACATTAAATATATAAAACTTGTTTTACTCTTAGAACATACAGACAAATCCAAAGTAAGGATGTTCATGTTCTTTCATAGAAGTCTGAGGGTTCTGGAAAAATAGCTCAAGGGTGCCCTGTGAAAGAACAAGGAGCCAGATGGTTCTGACTCTAGCTGAGCTTTGCTTTACTATTTTACTATCTTGACTCCATTCAAAGCCTGTCCTAAAGTCTACACTCATGTACACAGTTTTCTCATGTACGATTCCACTTTAATGTCTGAATTTAACATAGCTAACTGTCAGGATTCAGACCATCATAGCGTACCTTCCCCTGCTTCCTTACGGCAACAGTAATCTTCCAGATTATCAGGCCCAGAGTTCTAAGGTCATGTTCAATTTCCTTCTTTCTCACATTTGAAATCCAATTCATCACTAAGTCCTTTGGTCTCTTTCTTTAAAATATATCCCAAATCTGTTGAATTATCATCAATTATCATCAGCTATATAAGTGACTCCCCATTTCAAGGTTTATTGCAATGACTTCTTAACTAGTATCTCTGCTCCTGCTTTATCTCTTTCGACCCCTTTTGCATGAAACAACCAGCATATTCTTTTCAAGAATTAGTAATGTCTTTAAGCATCTCTACTCAAAATATATATTGATTTCCATATCCCTTAGAGGAAAACTGAAGGCTTTATGTGGTGTAAAGACTTGTCTCACCTTAGATTCTGGTTCCTGCTCTGACCTTGTGTCTGGTCATCCTCCCTTCTTGGTAGGTGCTCAAGTACTCCATGCCTATACTTTCCACAGGAACTTCAGCTCCCTCTGCCTGCAGTGTTCTCCAAATACTAAATTTGGTGTTCTTTACTTTTCTCTGCTCAAATGTCAGCTTATCAAAGAGGATTTCTCTTTCTACTGCTTTCAAAAGGGCTTCTACATATTCCTAGATAACTTTATCCGCCTTGTTTTTTTCTTCATAGCTCTTACCATCTTCTATCATTGTATGTATTTATTGATAATATGGTTTATTGTCTTTATACTCACATATCCTTAAATCTAAGATCAGTGAGAACTAGGGCACATCTGTTTTGTTCAAGGTTGTATTTCTTTAAGAAATCAAGATTCAGTATGTGCGCACACATGTGAGCGCATACACACACATGGGTTTGTGATAAGCTTATGAATTGCAAATATACTAAGGTAGAATTTATGAATTTTAGCAGACTGAATAAATACTAATTTTAACATATGCAGGATATGCATACTAATGTATACATTTTAACATATGCAGGATATGTATAATAATAAACACATTTTTAACATATGCAGGAAAGGAAATAGAATAAATACCTTATGCCCCCTGTCTCTTCAGATGTTCCATAAATTAGTTACAGGTATATAAGCAACAGTGTCAATCATAAAGCAATAATTTAATGAATGATAACTGTAACTGTTTGTATATGTACATATATATCTTTTTTTCCCCCTTTGTGTGTGTTGTTATGTTGTCCTTTTTAGGTATTGGAGATATAGTGAAGAAATGAAAACCATGGACCCTGGCTATCCCAAGCCAATCACAGTCTGGAAAGGGATCCCTGAATCTCCTCAGGGAGCCTTTGTGCACAAAGAAAATGGTATGCAACATGTGCATTACACATTTCTTAAGTTTCGTAACTATTGTACTAACACACTATTCTTTTTCATTATGTTAAATCACTGGGAGGTGCCACACTTCAGCTATATAATATTTATATAAACTTTCCTCTTATATTAATATTTAGTATTATGCTGTAAATATTTTTTTAATCTGAACTTACTTAAGTTTATGAAGAACCATTAGAAAGATACATGGTTAATATTTTAAAATGGGCAGTGTAGACACCTTTGAATTAAATTAATTAAATAAATTCACCTATATGTCTATTAACATGTCTGTAAAGATAATAACAAACATACATGGAATAGGAACTGGTCTTGCAAGGAAGATATTAGTGTAGACCGAAGAACAAAACACCCAATAATAATGCATGTTAAGTGTTATAATTTTTATTTACTCCTTGCCTTAGAGTATTAGCAAACATGCAAGATCCTTATTCAATACAGACTAGAGAGGTTGTATATGACTTCATAACAAGAAGCAAAAGGTAAGCCCATGTACATGATATTTCATAATCAGAAAATCCAAAATGATGGAACACTGAAACTTTGTCTCTAGTTCACTCTTCCACCATTATAGAAATCCATTGTTGTAGGAATCCTCTCCCAGTGGTAATTTTTTTTTAAATTCCACAGGCTCAAAATTAAGCTATAAATGTTTATGCCTTTCACATTGAGTTGAAATATGCCTACCTATTGATACTAATTCTGCCATCTTGGCCAATGAAATATGAATATCTGATGCCATTGAATGCCTTCTCTGTATCAAGAGTGCTACATAAATTCATTATCTAATTCAATTGTCCTCCACAAGTACCTCTTTACCAACACTAAGCTTCTTCGAATAACTTATCCCTGATTGTAAAATTTGTAAGTTATATAGTTAAGTCTTGAAACTGAACATTTTTAGCTTCGGTAAATATGATTTAATGCACTGTCTCCAAAGAGGAGATGTTAATGTGTTTTTTACATTGTATTGTTAACCATCTGTTATACCTGGTTAAATTTTTCGTTTGCTCATACAAGACAAACCCAGATTTCCTGAGCTGTTTTTCTGGTTTTCACTGTAACCATCTTAACAATTTTCCTGTTTTCCTTCCTTCTTTTTTTCCCTTTGTCTTTTTTCCTCTTTACTTTTAGTCCCCTAAAATAACTGTGATAGTCCAAATGAGGTTTGACTCATTCAGAATATGGTGGAATGATTTCTTAACATTGATTACCCAATAGCATTTTTTAAACAGCAGCATTGGTTTTTAACTGTAATAAAGCCATGGTAAAGAATCAATCCCTCCTTCAAATTGTTCCTACATTATTATCAAGTCTCACTTTTTAAATATTCTGTATTTTTTCTTTGGAAGTTTAATTTTAAAAGAAACACAAGATTGCAATTTTTTCTATCACATTTTGCTTTACTGTTTGCAGCCCCATGTTTGGCCTATTAACATAGTTTTGTCCAATGGTTCTGTCAGTTTGCTATATTGATTCTTCCCCTCAACACTCACTCTCTGTCAAAATACCATAAGTTTGATTCAAACAAATATTTCCACAGAAGTCAGTTTATTCATTGATATTTACCAAACACTTAACTGCCTACCAATAAACATGTAAGAGCCAAAAATAGGGCACAGAAGCACTGCCATTGGAGAACATGCTTTCACCATAATAATACAACTGCAACGAACTCTCCTTACTTTTAGGATGATGCAATAGAACACTAACTAACTAGTAAGATCCCGCCAAACATAAAATAAAAAAGTATCATCATATTACACATTGCTACCTCACTGATTTTTTTCTGAAAATTTTAATTCTTGTCATATGCAGGAGTGTGACATCAGAGCTATTTTTAAAACAGAAAAAGACACAATTAACTAAACATTTCCTCAACTAATTGACATTTCAGAAATGAAAAAGATAAACCTAAATTTTTGAGATGAATTTTACAGAATCAAGGTTTAGCATATTCCTATCATCAATATTTCAGTCTGCTTCTTTTCAACCACTTATATTATTTAATGAACTGCTACTGACTAGATTGCTTATTTCTAAGAATTGCTTTCAGCAACTACAATTCTGCTCCTGCAAATGTAGTGTGTTACTATAAAATTTGGCTTTTAGAACTGATAAATATGAAATGCCCAGTAGCTTGATAGTAATTAGCTTTGGCTAAAAATTGAAGATGAGGACACTTCCAGCTGTTAGTTTCCAGTTTATAAACATAAGAAGTATGTTCATCTATTTTGAAGGTCTGTTTAATTCTAAATCAGTGGCATTGTTCAACTGTGATCATCTAATGTACTGTTATTTGACAGCCCTTCAACATTTCTTCATACAAGCTTGTTGAGTAATTATATTGGATTTCATTAGTGCGATCAACTACCAGCTCCCTGCAGAAAAATTTGAATCTACATACACCTGTTTTCACTTGGCAAGTTGCTCTGATTGCAGAACTGTCCTTCGAAACTAAAAGCCACAGCAGATTTCCACGGCATTGAACAGAAAGACTTCCAAAAGGAAGTGACTCAAAGTGATAGTCTATCCTTTCTGGAATTTTTTGTGCAACATCAGAATTCTTTATTTCAGGGGTGACATCTACTGCAACCTTTGATATTAAACCAACAACACCATTCATTGAGTGTTTAAACTTTATATGTATACCAAAATATTTAAATCCTGCTTTCACCATGATACATACGTGTGTATGTGTATATACACATGTGTGTATATGTGTATATATATATATGTATATATTTTTAAATGTCTAAGCCTCAATATCTGTCTGAAAAGAATGAGTAGCAACTTCTACTTGACAGAGCAGTTGTGAGGCTTAAAGGAGATGGCATATACTAAGCTTTTAATACTTGCATCTCCCATACTTAGAGCATCAATTATTTCATTTTTTCTTAGTTTTACCACAAAAACAAGAATTAAGTCCAAGTAGCACAGCCACAAAGAAACTTGACATAAAAGGAGCTACAGACAGAAGAAAAGACTAGATATGTGCCTTAAAAACAATCAACAACAAAGTATAGAGAATAATCCTAAATGCATATGTAGAATTTATTTGTCAGGAGCTCACAAAGTGAGCAACCATAATGTTTGGGAACATGAATCATATAAATTGTTGAGTTCTTTGAGCCTTCCACATACCACCTCCTCCCCCAGGAATTGCAAGTTGCTTGGCAGTATCAAGGTTATAATTGTAGATTTGTTTATTCCTAAAAGGATTGATAGGGGCTTTTAAACACTATAAATTATAATTAGTTGATACAAATTTGACATAAACTAAGTATATAATAAGTTAAACAACAGGGACAAAAGAAGGTGAAAAACAGACATGGCCTAGAGCCAGAAATGAGGTTAGCTCACAAAATACTATGAATATCTCTTTATTTGTTAAGATTTCTATCAGACAAAAAACAAACAAACAAACAAAAAACTCCAGTTTTATGATTCATTATGATTTCTTGTTCAAATGACAAAAAAAAAAACCCTATTTTTTGGAGAAGCACAATGATGCCTGATACTAAGACAATAAGAAATTTCCCTGGAGAGGTAGAGAGGTGAGAAGCTTCTTTATAAAATGTATTGAACAATATCCTCGGTGGCAGCCTGAGGGTGCAGCAGTGTTTCCATTTATAAGGCTGTTTCAGCATCTTTCAGTATAGGTTGATGTTATCACAGTAACGTGTGATTCTGTGCCAGCACACCATAAGCCAGCAAAAGGATAAAGTTCTGTTTCTAGTGCAGAGGAGGAGTAGATGTGACTTCCAGCTCATCGTCCTCCAGCGTTCTCTGTAGATCACCTCTCTCGCTGCTGAGCTTTCCATGGGGATTAGAAGGCACAGTTCCTGGAGTACAACAGTTGAACTGAGGATAGATTTTCTTCGTATGAAAATTGAAGGGTCTTAAAAACATCTTTTAAAAGTTAGCTTATTTCATTAGCATTCCTCTACATATGCACTTTCTCCATAAGTGGTATCTGTGTGTGTGTGTGTGTTTTTCCCCCCAGGCTTTACCTATTTCTACAAAGGAAAGGAGTATTGGAAATTCAACAACCAGATACTCAAGGTAGAACCTGGATATCCGAGATCCATCCTCAAGGATTTTATGGGCTGTGATGGACCAACAGACAGAGATAAAGAAGGACACAGCCCGCCAGATGATGTAGACATTGTCATCAAACTGGACAACACAGCCAGCACTGTGAAAGCCATAGCTATTGTCATTCCCTGCATCTTGGCCTTATGCCTCCTTGTATTGGTTTACACTGTGTTCCAGTTCAAGAGGAAAGGAACACCCCGCCACATACTGTACTGTAAACGCTCTATGCAAGAGTGGGTGTGATGTAGGGGTTTTTTTTCTTTCTTTCTTTTCCAGGAGTTTGTGGTAACTTGAGATTCAAGACAAGAGCTGTTATGCTGTTTCCTAGCTAGGAGCAGGCTTGTGGCAGCCTGATTTGGGGCTGACCTTCCAAACCCAGAGGGTTGCTGGTCCTGCACATGAGTGGAAATACACTCATGGGGAAGCTTCCATGATGCACAGTATCTGCCGTTCTTCAGTCCTTTGTCTTTCTTTGTCATTCAGTTATAGGCCTTTCCTCTGCACGCTCAATGCCCAGTAAAATTTCAGGATTAACTAAAGAAGAGGAAAAAAAAAGAAGAAAAGATTCTTCTTAAAGGTTTTAAATATTATTTTCCTTCTGAAGTCTGAGCCCATTTTGGGGAGAGAGAGAGAGAAAAAAAAAAAAAAGCAAAAGAGAAAACCCACAATTTTTGCTTTAAAGCAAAGGAAAAAAAAAAAAAATGTTTAAACAAAAAGTCCACAATTGAACTTTCAGGAAAGTGTGAAGACCCAAAACAGCTTTGTCTCCAAAGAAGATAGCTCTGTGACTGCTATGGATAGTCTCCTGCGCATCATTTTGTAAGGTGGGAGATCTGGATACACAGGCAGGACTTTAGACTGACGGGACAGCCATTTTCCAACAAACAAAGGGGCCAAAATATCTGCAATATAGTAACAGCCTTAATAATACATCCATTTTTCGTTTTATACAGCTGTTCTCAGCTATGTCCTCAATGTTTCATCACATTTATATTCATAGCTATATTCAAAACAGGACCTTTGAATTGTTTTGAAGTGTTTCTAAACCCTTTCTTGCCACCTGACCCCTATATCATTGTGATACTATCCCCAGGTTGTATTAGGCCATTGCCCCAGGCCTTCCATGGGTCTGTCAGGAATATTCATTACAAAGCAGAGCAAGAAGCAGTATGTTTCTGAAGTAGATTAAAGTGACAGTTATTTGCAAGGATTTGTGATTCTAGTAATATATTGGTGTAACCCTTTGAGAACTATCAGACCAGCTTTCAGAGTCTTAGGATTGTCAGTGTTGCTATGTGTAAATTGTAGAACTGTAGAACTGCCCAATGGTAAAAAGTGACAGGTTCAAAAGTTCCAGTTTTTAAAACATATCCCATAACCCCCATGTAATTCTAAAATGATTTACAGTACTACGTGAATTCACTTATAATAAACAGCAATGATGTTACCTGCCAAAAATTTTCTGGCAAATAAAAAAGATATTTTGTTAACAGTATCTCATAAGAGTGAAATTTTATTTGAACAACTGTTTATAGCAACCTAAATCTTTTTTTTTCATAGACATATTGAATTCTTGTTTTAAAATCCATTGCATGAGAATTCAATTTGCCTTGGTATACGCAGTTAGCATTGCCATTTTAAAAATGAACTAAAATGATGACTCTGAGGTTGCATGAATATCCTCCATTGTATTACCTACTGCATGTCAACCATAGTTCTCAAAGGGTTAGTATGGCTTCTGGCATTTTGCCATCCATTTGATCACTGACAGAGCCAAGAGACCACCAAAGCATTTCATTGTTGAGTGTAATTTGTCCTAAGAGCAGTATTGTCATTTTCATGTGACCTGCAGAGCAGGTTTGTATCAATATTTTTTTCCTAGAGAAAAGTCAGCAACTGACAGACCTCTTTATTGATTTTTAGGAGCTGCTTCTTGCAGTGAAAGGCTTTACAGCCACTGGGCTGTGAACTTATTAGAGATGGTCAGGAGGAATGCACCCCATGAGTCAGACATTGGCTTTGTGTGAAAGCCAGCTTTTGAGGGGATTAGCTTTTGAAACAATGAACAGCTTGCCTTGAACTTGATTATTGATCTGTTGACTGTCATTAACAACAACTTAAACATTGTCTTCTGTGAAAATTTTCCTTGAAGAGTCCTGTTGTATGTCTTTGCCCTTTGACCTTTAACTTGCAAACTGGCACAAACTGAAGGGAATCTGGTGTTGCTTCTCCATGGGATTGTTAATTGTTCTCTAAAACCTCTTGAACACGCGCTGTTTCCTTAGAGTGCAGAGAAGAGTGTTGATGGTGGATCTGCAGATGGACATTTTGTCTTTACATGCACACTCTAAAAATGCCCTATAGTAGAAGTGGTTTTTAATTTCCTTTTAATATGATTTCAAGCCTAATTTCATCATTTTAGTATGAATTACAAAAAAAATATAGGAAAAAAAATAACCTCAAATACTTGAATGGCCAGTGTGGCTTTTATATAAAGCAGGAATTTTATACTAGTGAAAATTTCTTACTCATTTGCTAACAATACACATTTCCAGATGATTTTTAATGAGTGTAGGTATACATTCTTATTTGGAAATGGATAGTTTGGCTGCCTTGAATTTATATTTATACTCAACATAGCATGAAAATTAGAATGCCTTTTGGTTAAACTACTTGTTTATGATTTGGTTGGGGAAAATATTTTCTAATCATGGGTGGCATGCTGAAAAGCCTTGCAGATTGATATTTCTCATAATCTGAAAATATATACTGTAAGGCTAAGAGAAAAAGAACAGTTAGAAAAGAGGAATGGCTTTACAGCAAAACATTATGCAATGCAGACTATATTTTGACAAGATATAAAAGATGATAGATTTGAGGTCCCAGAAAGCAAGGAAAGAGGACCAGAATCAGCCCTATAGCTTTACTTCAGTGCTTCCATTCTAGATGATGCTGATATCATAAAAAGAGTTAGTCACTGCTGAGCATGGAGGACTTTATACATAAGCTTGTTTGTATAGTGTTTGCTTGTGGGAGGGTTTAATTCTTTCAGTACCTTAATGTCAAGAAAAAAAAAAATGACTGGAAACTATATTTTGCTAAAGATAGAAATGAGGAACTTTCTCATTTTGGGACATGTGCAAATCATTCAGGAACTCCATCAACCTGCATTGAAAAGAAAAAAAATCTTTTTTCTCTAAAATGAGGAAGAAACCGAATAAGCAATCTATTGCCTCTTTACTCATTCATCACAATATCCTGATTCATCATGAGACTGTAAGTATATAAGGGCTAGAAAATAATCATAGCATTAAGGAAAGTCTATCATGCTTGAATTCTGGCAAATGTCAAGGATAAGGCTTGAGTCATATTTACTTGAATATGAGAAGGGGTTTATGTAATAAGAGAAGACGCATGTGGCTGCTCTCTTGAGTAAGACTTTATCAGGCTGTAAGAACACAAGAGATAAGAAAATAATAAGTAAAATATAATCACAAACACTGAGATTCCTTTTTTTATTGTACATCAGGCACTTTGTAAGGTCTCTGACTCTTCTTCAGTTAAGATTTGAAAAAATATCAATTATAATAAAATAGTGAGAGTGACTAATTGATCTAGCATATTAGAATAGTAATTCAAAAACCACGTGGAATAAATTTCCATGGGTCAACAACATAATGTATCAGTCAGTCCAGTTCCAAAGAGACATGCAACCTAGGTAATAGTATTTCATCTCATTCCTAATAACATGAAAAGCTCAGACCTACAGTTTCCTAAGTCAAATGAAAACCCATTTATGCTCACAGAAAGTATTCTTCTGTTTTGTAATTTCTCATTACTTCACCTACTATAAACACAGATGTAAACAAGATAATGTTCTTTATATAAAATGACTCTATAGTTTATAATTTTAGTCAAATATTATTGTTCTGTATATTATTAACTGGACAGAATGAAGTATTAAAAGAGCTGAGCAGCTTGTATTCTCTGAAGCAGAAATTCCACATCACCCTTGTAGAGAAGGTTGTAAATTAAACTCTTGACCCATTTTAGAACAAAGTATCTGCTGATATGGCATTGTTAGCCATTGAATACTGATGCTCTTTACAGTTGCAGGTGTTATGTAGCTAACTTAGAGAACATTATGTATTACTAGCAAAGACAACTTCTGTTATCAGTCAGAAAGCAAGGCTTTTCTGAGTCAAATATAATAAATTACTAAGTAATGATTACCACAAAATAATTACTAAGTAATAAAGGATACAGACTAGTTTACTGAAATAAGCAAATGTTCCTCTTATTACTGAAACTTCCTGTAATCTTTTTAAATTTACCATAATTTGGCTTTTTCATATACTACATACTTATTTTCACTCCCTATCTGTGTGTGATTAAAAAACACAATGTGTTTGCTAGGTGTGGTGGCTCATGCCTGTAATCTCAGCAACTTGGGAGGCTGAAGCAAGAGGATCACAAGTTTGAGGACTGCCTCAACAATTTACTGAGTCCCTAAGCAACTTAGTGAAATACTATCTCCAAATTAAAAGGGCTGGGGACATATGTAGCTCAGTGGTAAAGCACCATTGTGTAAAGCACTGTTGGGTTCAATCCCTAGTAACAAAACAAAACAAAACAAAAAAACCTATACACACACAATGTGGTGGATAATAACATTGCCCAAACTTCTCTGGTAGTTCCAATACATGGATAATGTTGTATATACTGGATCCTAGGAATGGTAATGTAATACTTACAAGTTCTCCATTTTATGTTGCTATCTCTAGTATGGTGCAAATACCCATACTTTGTGGATCTTACGGTAGAATAACCAGTGTATCCATATTGACTAAACTCAATGTGCTGTCTAAAGAGGAATGAATGTTTTAATCAAATAGACTTGTTAAACAAGAGTCATAAAAAGAATATTTTTTAAAAAAGTTTTCAGAGTTATTTCTAGAAGCTAATAAAGACAGTGATTCACTGACAGTCTTGAGTCTTTGAGATTGTAGTATGTCCTGGAACAACCTTGTAGATGGTGATGAGCTCTTTTCAGTAAACACCACAAAAGTTTAGTTTTTGATGTTCTTAAGAACAATCCCAAAGTATCACAGATGTCGAACAGAATAAGCCATCAAACAAAAAATTTAAAATCAGCTGACTTATTACAAATGCTGTAAATACAATCTCAGTCAATATATGATATCACAAGGTGTCAAGTTAGCCATATTGGAAATCTAGCCATTCCGCTAGATTTCATGCACCTTCATGATACTGATTTATTGTGAAACACGTGCTACAGCATATGTATCCAAATTGCAGTTTCCATGTTGCCCGAAAAGGAAACATACCTGCATCAGAAAAATTTAACAGTTACATTTTAAAAGTTAGAACTTTATATAAAAAAGAAAATAGCAGAGATAGTACCGCACCATAAATAATGAAAGCTATATTTAATAAATATAATGGACAAGGAAGAAAAGAGTCTTGTAAAATATAAAGACATATTATAGCACTTGATAAAACAACCAGAAATTTCACTTTAGGAAGTATAAAAATAGTAGAGAAAATTGCAACTTCAAGCTCTTCACAGTAGTGATGAGTATGCGATATGTCAATGTATATATTTAGCCAGTGGTCATTAGATGTTACCTGCATAAACACATCTGATACTCATGCATTGCCTTCTAGTCCAAAAATTTCAGAAATAGGTGTTCAGTAACCTCCTCCATTGGAAAGATATATAATGTTAGGATCCCCTGAGAAAAGCCATTTCCCTAGGATAGAAATTTACCTCAATAATCATAGAACACAAAACACTTGGCATAGTAGCAAAAGAGTTGCCTTAGTGTTACAGTCTCATCTAATTGTAATCTTCATCTTCATCTTTGTACTGCTCAAATCATTTCTCATATTTTTCCCTATTGGTGTAATTTTTTAAGTGATTCTGAAATATTTCAGGTCAGATAAATAACATCCAATTACAGGTATCTCTTTCAACATGTGTCTACTTTGAAATTTAAACCAATAGTATAGAAAGCCTAAGAATGAACACTAATTTGACACACTTACAGAAATGGAGGGGAAAACATGTTCTATCTTGCTTCAGAGCAAGGTATCATCAACCCCTATTTCACTTCCAAAAACTGAAGAAGAGAATCGTGATCAAGAGTAAAATCATAAAAGTTTTTGATTTACAGAATGTTTCTTGACTATTTTATTTGTTTGTCTTTGTAAAATTCCTGACACATTTCTGGTAGAATATAAAAGTAACATTCTTCAATTTTTGAACATAATTGTGAGCTTATAATGGGACATGACATGCATCATTTTTTAGAACAATGCTAATTCTTTATACTAAGTAAGGATAAAACTTTTTGATGAGAATGACGTCATAACCAGTAACTCCTCTGGCCAGTGCTTCATAAGTATACAAATTATACATGAGAGACATTTATAAATGGAGGATTTTTGAGGATTCTATGCCTTTTCAATTTAAAGAGCAGTGTGTCTTAGAATTTTTCTTGTACTAACAGAGCTGAGGATAATATTCAAATTTGTACTCAACATGTCCTTACATTAAAGGGCACATTGGACAGTGTAGGAAGACACTTCATCAACTAGAATGTTGTGCTGATTCACATCACTTTGCCATGTGCTCTGCTATAGAGCTGGATTTATATGCCCTTAAGAAGGGAAGAAAAATCAGTTAAATATAAATATGAAAATATGATAATTCTATCATGTTAGGCCCCTTAGCTTCAGAGCAAGATATCATTAACCTTTACTTTACTTCCAAAAACTGAAAGAGAGAATCATGATCAAGAAGAAAATGATAAACTTTTTGACTTATAGAGGTGTTTCTTGACTATTTTACTCACTTGTTTTTATCCATGAAAATCCACCCATTGTCATACCAACATTTCTGTAGCATTTGGTCTGTAGTTAGATTGGATCCCTGGCACAATACTTTTTCACAGGCCTTTTTATACATGCCTCATATATAATGAAGCTTTGGTGAGATGTGACTGCATGCTAGGATGCTTTTTCCAAGGACAGGATGTGGTGCTGCTTGTACTTGCTGCATTTTATATGAATTGTATGTTGCTACATTGGCCTGTCTTGCCAAGATGTGGATGGAGAAAGCCTGTGTGAGCTGTCTATTCACGTGGCTAGGATGCATGTTGTGTTTGCCATCATGTAATGCCAGTTTTAAATTGTTCCCTCTCTAGCGACTTAAAACAACACAGTTTTTAAGATGAAACATTTTGCTTGAATTAATGATTTTGGTAGTAATACAAGAGTTATGCTTATCTCAATGTCTTTATTTTTTTTCCTACCACTGAAATAACTTTGCAGAGGCCACATTATTGCCTGTCTTCTCACAGTTCTTTAGTATACACCACCACCTAGGCAAAATTATGTTTTGAGTGCTTTTGGTTATTTCCTCCTTTGTATCTGATATGGATTCCATTATTCCTGTGTTCATAAATACAGAAGTTCACAATCTTTGTTACTTCTAAAAATGTGACTTCTAAACAAGGGTGAGTGTATGCCTGTTTTTTTGCTGCTCCTTCAATTCTGAGATGATTATTTGTTTGCTTTCTGTTTTTCACCCCAAAAATAAGCTATTTGGGAAGGATATTTTATATCGTGCTGTCTTATCAGTCTCTGCCTATATTTGCATTCCTTTTAATCTCCACCTTGTCTTCCATCTTTTTTTTTCCTGTTGTTGTTACAGATTTTGATTTTTCTCTTCCTCTGTGAAAAGCAGAATTGAACAGCATTCTACATCAAAGGTGGCACCCAAGAAATATGTCTCTTTTTCTTCAGTATTTTTCTTCACAAACTTAATGCAAAGACTTAGTCCTTGTCATTTCACACATCCCCAACCTCTATCATTGGCTTCTAACTTTTATAGAACTATTCCCCTGAGAAAAGTGAAATGCTGAGTATAATGGCTGTTGTCTGTTGATAAGACAGCTAAGGAAATTTGTTTCTGCAGAATGTATCATAAATAATTATACAGTAAAGTGAATACCATAATATAGTGTTCTGTTTAAGGTACATCATGGGGACATGAATGCCTAAAGCCTTGATTCTTTGGTCTATTTCCTTTTAAGTGTAAATTACACATGCATATATAAATATATATGCATGTATAATTTACATTTGATGTATACATACATATATTAGAAATAGATAGAATAAAAGAATTAGGGGTATTATAGCAGCAGCTTTTGGCTGCATGGGTTTTGACTGCATCAGCATTTCTATTGTGAACCTCTATTTTCAGGGGTTTTAGAGACACGGCCATAAAAATTTGCTTCAAGCTTAAAAGTCTTGAAAGATTTTTTTTTTTAGGTATCTAATTTTAACAAATATATCTTGTTTTTTATATTATAGGAGGGAAATAAATAGAGTTTACTAGATCAATTTTGCGCTGAGATAACTTTTAATAAACTTAATTTTCTAACAAAAATAAAATCTAATTAGTTCATAGTTTATTGATGGTTTTTTAAAAGAATCAAATCTTGTGGACATTGAGAAATTTACCTGCTTCATCAGTGTAGTAACATATCTTCAAAATGTTTTAAATCTTATGTACCTGTATTAACATTATCTTGATTCCAGTAGTGAATCAGTATGATAATGAATGCAGATATATGACATACATATAATCTATCTGGTAGTATAGATTTGGGAAAACATAGTGTATATGAGATATATATGTATATATATACAAACATATATACATATATATATGTGTGTGTATATATATATTTACTAGAAAGATTAAGGGGGAAAATCTCCCATGAACCTAGTTTGTCAAATAAATATCATATATTTTTAAAAAATTAGGTAGTCATTTATCTTTCAGAGTCCTAATGAGATGCGAGGAATTGCAAAGGAAAAAGAAAAGTTGTCTCTTGGGTAAACAATACACATTTTATATGAAAATCATTTTCCTTTCTATGTTGTGTTTATGGGAAATTGAAAGAATAAAAATTAACACAGACTATATTTAAATATAACATTAAACTGTGAAGCAGGGAGAAACACCAGGAAATTAAAAATTTAGGCCATTATCTGTGGTTGTCTGAAAATGCTTTGCCTTTTTTATAATTCCCCCTGATGTTTTCATTTATGGAGAGAGTATTGAACTCTTACCTTTAAGTTTCTGGATTGCTCACTTTACACTTTAAAACCCCTTTTGTTAAGTTTTTTATATGTAGTTTTATGTGAACAAGGAATGAAATAAATAACACATTTATTTGCCAAATGAGTTTTAAGGTTTGCAGGTTGTGTTTTTTGCCCACACAGGATTCTGTACATTTATACCATCCTAAATCTGGCATACATATATATTTTTTTTTTCTGGATAGCTTCTACCGACAAACACAAAGCTTGTTTGTGTGCAAATATAAGGCTAAATAAATGGTGCTAAAGTGTATTATGACTGTCAGATATAATCAGGCAAAATTTTGTGGTGCTTAAATTAATTTTTTCATTGATTTATTGATCAGTGCATTGAACAGTGTTTATTCACCAGTTGTCTTTTATTAGTAAATCAAGGCCTCACAGCACATTGTTAAATAAAATGGTTGACTAGTCTATGTAACAGCTCACCAAGCTATTATCTACTTAACTCCTTACAATGTTGCGTCATTAAAGGTCAAGGGGTCATGCTATTAATCTCATTGCTATAGACCATTAACATGACTGAACATTTTCACAAAGTACTTATGTTTACAATGCTATAACCCTTTGACTGCTGCGGCAACCTTTAACCACACAAATGTCACAAGCTAGAATCATCAGCATGGTTCTTGCCATGGCAATCAAAGAGTTAAGGGCTGTGCAGTGATTTGTTTTGTATTTATTAATTTATATTTATTTCATTTCCATTCAAAGTGGGGACTAGGGGTGGGGCAGTTTTTGTCTGCTGTAAGTGTCTTAACCTAGGGAAGGGTTAAATGGCTTTTTATACTATTGCATCTTCTGTATTTACCATCAATTCATTGTGTTGTAATTAAAAAAAAAAAACCTGTCAATAAATAAGAGAACAGAAAAATGGTTTATAGACATTGTGGTTTTACTCAATGAATGATATACTCATATTCATATTTATGACTAATAGGTAGGCTATGATCTAGGGCAGAAGTCTTTACTATCTACATCTTTCTAATTACTTTGAAACAAAATGAAAATACTTGAGTAATTAAGTGCAGCATCTCCTTTTGCCTAAATTAGCAAGTATATTAATCTACCCTCATGAACTGGAGAACCATATAGTGAGTCTCTAGGTGAATATATTTGTGATCAAAGACAAAAGCAGAAAATATCACTGTATCAAATATCCTTCAGGCAAGTGCCTGTGAGCATTAGACATATTAAGATTTCCTGGAACCATCGAAAAGGATAAAAGATAGCTTTCACATAGGTGAGTTTAATCTATTACTTAAAGGCATACATCATAACTGTTCAAATAAAATTAATCAAGAGAATTAATTTTTATATCAAGTCTTTGGCATAATCCCGTTTAAGTACTTTCCCCTTCTTTCTTTGTTTTTATTTTTGTTTTCCTGCTGAAGATGAAGCCCAGGGCCTTGCACATGCCCAGCACAGGCTCTCCCATTTAGCTATATCCCAGCCCTTTTTCCGTTTTAATAGTAGGATTGTAGAGGAGGGAGGCCATCAATAGAGAACTGACCACAGAGGGAAAGCAAAAGTGAGGATAAACATTTTCATATTTAAGATCTTAATAAACGGTCTTGAACACAGAATCTACTGGAAGGTGTTTATGAGAATGTCAGGTAGTTGTATATAGTCAAGTGCTAGACGAAGAGCTTCCTGAAACTCAAATGCAGTATGTGTCCATAGTTTAATGGGCCATCTGAATTTCAGAAAGAAATTCAGAGTGCAAATAAAGTAAAAAGATGTTCTTTCATCCAAAAGTCAAGGTGTATCTGTACACCTAGAAATTAATCTTATAAATTTTAATCCATATGCAAAAGAGGAGTTCTGAAGCATGAACCAACATGATCACAGAGATTTAATTGCCTAAAGTAACAAAAAGTAGACTAGAGAGACAACTTTTTGTATTAAGTTTTGGGACCCCTAAAAATGTGGAGACCTCTGAAGAGTTTAAGAAGAACTATAGACAAAAGTTGTCAGGCTTTTACACCAGGTTGAAGTTTAGCTTGTTTAGCAAGCTAAATCTGCAGTTTAGCTTGCCTGTAATATAGGTTATTTGTAGAAGGCTTTTAATCAAAAGATAACTTTTATTTGTAAAATTATTAGTTATATAACTAAAAGCTTTAATTATAAAGCTATTAAGGATATATAAAAGACCACATCTAAGTGAATCTCCCTTATTCTGACCAAAGGAGAAAGAAAGCTAGAAACATCAATCTGATCCAGTATATACAATGATTTATTAGATTAGTATCAAAATTTACTTTATGTGAGGTGTAGGACACATAAGCATCACATGATTTTTGTCATAATCAAAGTCCAAATTTACTTGTGAAGAAGAAAACTCCAGATAAGTTTATAGAGAACATAGTAACATACCTACTGCACCACAGGAACATGAATAGGATTTACTAAGGGGGATGGTAATGTTTGTGCACCTTAAATCGTCTGTTTTTTTTTTCTTTTTGAAGTATTTGAATGGGCATAGCTTCAACCAACTTGATGTTCTCTGAAATTAGTTACCCCAGTCTGCCACTGGCTCCCCACCACTGCTGCTTTTGCCTCCTCTTTTTTCTCCCTTCCTCTTCCTTTCCTTCCTTTCTTTTCTCCTTTCTTCTCCTAATTATTTTTTCTTCAAATAAATATTTATAGTCTACTCCTTTTTATCTTTTTTACTCACTTATTATTTCCTTTTCATAATTTTATGGCCCTTCCACTGTACCTACTTATTCAAAGGTCAATGAAATATTTATTACTAAATTGATTCTTTCTCATTCCCTAATCTCACTTGGCTTATCCACATTATTTAAGACCAATAATTACTCTGTCAGTACTTTTTCTAGACAATTCCTTGGTAGGAATATCATTTCTCATTCCTCTTCTGTCCCCAAAGCCTGGTAGAGTACCTAGTTCATAGTCAGTCCTCACTGAAATGCAGCCTTTTAGAGATTAGAGTTCAAACTCTTTCCCTTCACATTTTAAACTAATTGTTGTGAGTTTACATAAGTCTCCCTATATGATCTTAATTTCTTTTATTCTACATTAGCTCCTGGACCCTCACTCACAACTGTGGCTTTAGCTTTATGGTTACCATGTGCAGTGAAATCCAGATTCACATTTTTTATCCATTTGCTGGATAAATTAATCTGGCTTTTGTTTAACTTCCCATTTTCACTCTACTGCATATAAAATTTGTCAGAATCCTTTCCCTCCCTACCCAAATGAGTATGCTTCTTTCTCAATTGTCTAATTCACTAATGACATTAGATGCTCTTGATTACCTATCCATTAAAATTCCAAGTGTTCTTGGCCTTCTCCTTTCTTCCTTTGCCACACAAGCCCTCTCAGACATTTGTCACATCTGTGAGTTCTACTTCCACGGTATCTTGGGCATCTGATTTCTTATTGACATTTCTATCCTACTTAGTTAAGGTCATTACTTCTTGACTTTTCAGTCTTCTTGCCTAACTCAATCTCTTCCATCCCATCTGTACTTCCTGGAAGTACAATCTTCTCAAAGTAGAGTTTAAACTATATCAATCCACTATTAAGAATAAAGATTTTATATGATGACACTTCAAAACCCATTCTCTACTGATCTTTCAAGTTTTTTTTTCCAGTACATATTTTTATACCCAAAATAATCCAGCTGCCATTCCTCATCCATGCTTTGGTTCATGGGTTTCTCTCCAATTGGAATTCCACTTTGCCTATCTTTGTCTTTCCTGACCTCACTGAGTAAATAAAACTTGCCCTCCTTTGAAAATTTGTGTCATCTCTTTGCATCATGTTTTACTTAGGATGATTCTAGATAATTAATATTATTTCCCCTTCCCTTCAAAAGTGTCCAAATGTTATTAATAAATGATATGATCATACTCTTATTCAACTATTAAAGTAAAGTTTATAATTTTATGTGAACTTGTTTTTATTATTTCCTGTTAATAGCTGAGTTTTCTGGGCATTGTATTATTATTACTGTTTTTTCTTTTTTTCCCCCACCTGCTGCAGCATCTAATGCAGTGCCTTGTTTAAAGTAGGAGCTCCAGAAATGTGTATTGAGTTAAATCAGAGTATATTTTTTACTGTAATTAGCATTACAGAAACTTTATTTTGCTTTGTAATACATTCTCTAACCTATTTTCTGCAAGTTTTATGAATAAAGATATTTAAAACATTGGTTTCCAAGATCAAATATTTTAGGCAGTTTATCTTGAGTCTTTCCAAGACCTTACTTTTCTTTCCAAAGCCGTTGAAATGTTTCTCATTAAATCATAATGAAGCCTACAGTTTAGACTAATCTTTTTTATATTCATCAGGAAATTTTTCAGTAACAGTAACCAAGTGAAGTGGGAAGAACTGTGTTTACAAACATCCAATGAATAGAGCAATTATCAGAATTTGAAATATTCAAAAAGTTAAATCCTACTTTCAAATATGTGCACATATATCAAATAAATATTTATTAGTTGACTTACCATGAGTTGGTAGAGCAGATTCCCTTACAAAAGAGACATTATGAGAAGGCTTTAAAAGTCTTTAGAGTCATTTTGCCTACTCAGAAGGAAATGAATTTCAAATTCCTATAGGGCTACCTTGGTGTACAGGACAGGATGTTAAACAGAGTGTAGTCTGGAGGTGAGGACTGCACTGGGAACAGATGTTCAAAGGGGGAAGAAAAGCCAAGTCAACAAGAAAACAGATAAACAGTTTAAAGGCAAGAGAAGTAGTTTTTAAACTTACTTGTGTCTTTAAACTGATATTATTGGGTCTTTGCACTTATAGTAACTTTCACCTGAGGAATTTTTATAGATTCTGCCCGGTGTGTGACCTGAGGAATTTTTATAGATTCTGCCTGGTGTGTGACACCTCAAATCTATAGCACTTTTTCAGGTCAAATGATGGATCAAACGTAAGCATATCATCTCCTTCCCTTCGAAGTCTTACTTAAGCCACAAAAAAATAGATATTCTTTTATTTCAAAGACCCAGGAAAAAAAGGAACATGAAAGAGTTGACAATTTCAACATTTGGGAAGCTCAAAATAAGTGGACATTCAAGAACTGACTTAATAGACCCAAGAAAATCAAATAAATACTTGCAGAGATAGGCAGAAAACAAACCCCAAAACATTGAATAGTGTGCTGAAGGCTTGAGGAGTGGGAACACCAAGTTCCTGTGGAAATAAGGTGAATGGAACAGAGTAAATCAAGAACTGAACTGTCTATAAGGAACAGTTAGTATCTTCAGGTGGAGCCCAACCCTCCCTGCCTTTATGCAATTTCTCCTCTCCTAAGCAAAAACACTCACTTTTGTTCCAGGGAGAAGGTAAAAAAAGTCTCTGAAAGGAGGAATGCCAGTGTTTTGTACTCAAAACAAGGGATTAAGTGGATCCTTACTACATTTTGAATGCTGGATTCTGAGCACCACCCTACAACTTCTACTTCTGCCTTATCACAGGAAAGTCAGCAATGAGTACTTTTTGGTTTTGTTTTCCTCTAGAAAAGAAAATGGAACCCTTCTCTCTAGTGCATCTGACAACTCAAGAGAAAAGATAACAATTTCTTTTTTATCTAGCATTTCCTTAGTAAATGGCTGGCAGATTACCCTTTGTTAAAGTGTTTACTGGTCAGTCCACCCATGCAGGGTGATTCCAATCAACTTTTTGTTTCCCTGCTATTAAGCAGGGTCAGTCAACCAAGGATTTCTAGGTATTTGAGAAAAGATGTATATAGAAAGATAGAAACCAAATAAACAAAGATACTATGAAGTAAAGAGTTAACACAGTAGAAAAACTTTTAAAACTATTTTTTAATATACCATTGAGGAACAAAATTAAAAATGCATTGCTTAGAAATTGCAAGCATGGTAAGAACAATGAAAAACTCAATGGAGAGTTTGAAAATGTAAAGTCAAAACTCTTAGAAAATACATCCAAAGGAGAAATATTTGAAAAAAAATATTAGAGTAAAACCTTGCAAAATTAGAGGACAGATCCACAAGTTCAGAGGGTACAACATTCAATCTTTGGAGTTCCAGAAAAAGAGAACAAAGACAGTGAACAAAATAATTATCATACAATTCAGTAAACTTTTCCAGAATTTATAGAATTGAATTTCCATATTAACAGTCTTAGAGATGTCCAGTGTAATATATGAAAATAGACATAGAATAAGATATGTCACTATGGACATTGAAGACATGGAGGACAAAGAAAACACTACAACTTTTCAGAGAGGGTTCTTTCGAAGCGTAAAAAAAAAGAATGGCCTCAAATATTTGCAAACTAACACTAGAACTTTAATATTCTGAATGAAAATCGGTTTTGATCTAGAAGTCTTTGCATAGGTAATTATACATTAAATGTAGTGTAGAATAAAGACAAGAAAGTTCTCAGAAAATGTTTCTTCCCATGTTCCCTTTCTGAGCTAAAAGATGTATTCCCAAAAATGATGAAAAATCTGAGAGTCATGGAATTCAGTACAATGAAAAGTAAGAGGAGGAGAAGGAGGGGGCAGATTGGATGAGGAGGGAGAATAGGAAAAAGAAAAGAAGTTAAGGATTATCTAAAAGCATGTTGAAGAATACTTCCGAGATTACAATTTTGTACCAGGCATAAAAGACAACCAATTAAGAATGGAATAGGATGACATGGGAGAAGCATAGTAAAATGTTAAGGGCTTTCATGCTTGTAAGTTTTGTCATTGTATCATCTTTTATAAGCTTATAAAATAATTTTAAGCTTATAAAATAAATTTAAAATAGGGGCAATGGAATCCATTTCTCAGAAAAGAAATTTCATATAATAAAAGCAAAGGTAAATTCTAGATAGCAGGCCTAGAGAAATCTAGTCCAAACAGGAGAGTAGATGACTCTAAGAGATGTGTGTTTGTGTGTGCGCACACAATGTGCAAATGTGTGTGTGTGTGCGTGTGTGTATAATTTCCCACATAGAATTAAGCACAAGAGATGAAGAAGCTAAACACAGTATCCAAAGTTAAACCAATAGATTGCTTGATATGGATAAACTTGTAGGAAACTAAACCTAGAGACATTTAGATTGTAGGCACAATTAATAATTAAGTCCAATCAAAATGAAACAAGTATAAAAATTAGGCAATTGCTAATTTAAGAAAACTTTAAGAACTAAAATGAAGGTTCAACTCAAATGTTCGGTTCTCAATTGCTAGTTATGGGCATGATAGCAAAATGTGTTATCATGCTTTTATTTAACTGTGCTTTTATTTAACCAAAAATCACAATAAATCTGTATTCAGAGAATGAGAGAGGAGAAGTAGGATTACACAGGAAGATAGCTTAATCTTGATCTAACATAATAGGAAATCTAGATGTGATGTCTGACTTGTTTGATTAAAAGATAAAAGCACATGTGTATCACATAGAAATGTTGAGATATTAAATGCCAGGTGGGAAAACCAGCCAAAGATATTAAAAAGAGAATTTTGGGAGGAATGCTATGGGAGTAAAGAATATGACTGGGAAAGGTTGAATTTGGTTATAGCAATTTTTTAGCATTATGTGATTTAAAATTATGGAAGTGTATTAATCCAATAAAAGAAAGTTAAAGCACAAAACCAAATATAGTCAGTGTCCACAATTTTCGTGGACATAGGGATGCTCTGACCATGACTCCACTGCTGAATGTCTGCCACTGGGTGTTAATCACACTCATTTGATCACCGTTTTTCTTTTCTCCCACTTCCCATCATATTCTTCTTTTGTCTTCTCCTCTTTTAAGCCCCTCTTTTACATCCTTTGTGGTCCCTCACAAAGAAATAGGGAAGAGAAATAGGGAAGCCATAAAAATCTTGGCAACTGTTTTTCAAGGGCATTTACTCTTGCCTTAGGGAGATATTGACCAAAAAAAAAATTTTTTTTGATGATAACAATTCACAAATTAAAAGACTTGCCATTTTATTGAGTGTGAGAAATATTCTTCAAAGTAAAGAATCAGTGGGGTAAGCAATAGCCAGTAAAATGAAAAAACAACAGGACATCAAACAAATCTATCTCACTTTGCTCATCAAAAGGTGAGGACCCTGGAGATACAGATAAGATTTAAAATTAAGATAGGAAAATTTTTCTCTGACTCTAAAAATTCTTGTAACATTAACATGTTATCACCTCAATGTAGTGATTTTATAGTAAAATTACAAATTAGTACTTACAAAAGAAATGATTATCAGTTTGTTTATTTTCATTCAATATTTATTGAATGTTTGTTACATTTGTTCAAATATTTGCCATGAGAAGGTATAGGATGGGGCTGGTGTTGTAGCTCACTGCTATAGCACTTGCCTAGCACATGTGAGGCACTGGGTTTGATCCTCAGCACCACCTAAAAATAAATAAAATAATGGCATTGTGTTTTTCTACAACTAAAAACATATTTTTTAAAAAAGATATAGGATGTGCAAAGTCAACTAGGAGAGTCAGATTTGCTAAAATTTGTTAAGCCTTTTCATAACTGTATTAAATGGCAGAAAATGTAAAACAGTATACCATAATACACAACAGGTTAGATGAAATAATGAGATCTATTACAATAAGCATGATTATTTACTAAGGGATATCAAACACCAGTTCTGTTTGAATTAACAGGGAAGATTTTATAAAGAAAGTAAAGCATGAAAAAAGAAGGGGGTTAACAGATGAGAAGAAGTAAAGTAGCATTTCAGAGAAAAATTACATGTATAGAAAGGCATACAGGAGCCGGGAGCGGTGGCACACGCCTGTAATCCCAGCATGTAGGCGTAGGGTCTCTGGTCTAATGCCTAGGTGCTTGATCTGCTTTAAATTGAGTTTTGTGCGGGCTGAAAGATAGGGGTCTAAGCCAGGCGCGGTGGCACACGCCTGTAATCCCAGCACTTTGGGAGGCTGAGGCAGGAGGATCGCGAGTTCAAAGCCAGCCTCAGCAATGGCAAGGCACTTGGCAACTCAGTGAGACCCTGTCTCTAATAAAATAGAAAAAAGGACTGGGGATGTGGCCCAGTGGTCGAGTGCCCCTGAGTTCGATTCCCAGTGCCAAAAAATTTTAAAAAAAGAAAGGCATACAAGAGAGCATAGCATATTTAGGGAACTGAATTATTCTACAGCTGGAAAGCAATATACATATACAGGAGAGCTGTGAAAGGTAAATTCAAATACATAGGTAAGGATTAGATCAAAAAAGGAATTTGACACCTTTAAGCCTTTTTGCACAGCTTACGTGATAATTCTGTAAGATATCCACTACCCACTTATTTATTATTTATTTACTTATTTTGCTACTGAGGATTGAACACAGGTGAGCTTTACCACTGCCATTCTCCTGCCTCAGTCTTCCTGAGTAGCTGGGATTACGGATGTGTACCACCTCCCCCAACCCCACTATCCCTTTAAATACATTTATGTTTGACTGAAGTCACAAAAATTTGGTTTCTTGTCACACAAATAAGACCCATGACTGAGGTGGTGGTTGTCAGTTAAAGATTAGAGGACTGGGAATTATACATTTATCCTGGTTCAAGATTTAATGGTTGCTGGGCATGGTGGCACACTCCTGTAATCCCAGCACTTGGGAGGCTGAGGCAGGAGGATCGCTAGTTCAAAGCTAGCCTCAGCAATGGCGAGGCACTTAGCAACTCAGTAAGACCCCCGTCTCTAATAAATTAGAAAAAATGGCTGGGGATGTGGCCCAGTGGTCCAGTGCCCCTAAGTTCAATCCCGGGCACCAAAAAAAAAAAGAAAAGATTTAATGGTTGTTGCTAGTTGGGGTTGTGGCTCAGTGGTAGAGTGCTTGCCTAGCATGTGTGATTTGATTCTCAACACTGCATATAAAAAAATAAATAAAATAAAGGTTCATCAATAACTAAAATAAATAAATAAAAGATTCAATGCTTGCCGGGTCTGTGGCACACACCTATAATCCCAGTGACTCTGGAGGCTGAGGCAGGAGGATTCAAGTTCCAGGCCAGACAGAGAAATGTAGTAAGACTCAGAAACAATAAGGCCCTGTCTCAAAAAACAAAAAGGATTATGGATGTAGCTCAATGGTAAAGCACCCCTGGGTTCAATCCCCAGTACCAAAAATATAAATAATAATAAATAAATAGAGAGAGAGAATCATAAAAATTTGTCTATTTGAAAAGACCATATCTTTGGTAACTGATGGCACACAGTGGCAAAACAGATATGTAAATTGTCACTGATCATTCTCTAGATTTAGTTGTAACAAAGCTTTAGAGGACCCAGCTTCCATTGCTGTGTAACTGTATGAAGACAACAGAGATATGAGAAAGTCAAAGCATTACTTCTAATCACAGAGGAAATCTTAAAAAGAGAATATTAAAAGCTAAATTCATATTTTCTTGGCTCAGATCTTTACTGAAAACTAAGTCCTCTCCATGAATTTCTTAACTTTCACCTCCATAGTACTGAGCAAGCTAGAAACAAAACCTTCATTCCATCTGATACATTGCCAAATTTCAGTGTCCATGAATTTACAGCCTTATCTGATCTCTTGCATGAAGTATCAGGTTGGAGTTGGGAAAACGTAGAAACTTAGTAATTGGAATGGAAACCTGGGAGGATTTATAGGATTCACATTGCTTCCAAACTCCCAGCCTGCCATAAGCTTAAATATCTCTTTTTCCTCCATCTGATGAGATTGTTTGGCCTTGTTTAAAGACCCTGTAATAATTTCTCCAATTCAGTTACTTGCAACTAAAAGTTAACACATTTGTATCCTATTCTTAACACATCCAATTGTCTTCAGGTATTCCAGTATCTTTTGAGAAGGAATTAATTACAATGTGAACCAATGGGAGAAATTAAAAATAATCACAAAATTTAGCTACTTTATGTCATCCAACTGGGGGTGGGGATTATGGGAGGGAATAAATCTGAAGATACCAGCCAAATAAAGAACATTTTTTTAATCAGATAAATTTATCAATGTTTAATTGCTAGAGCTTCTGCAACAAATGAGCTAGATCAACTATTATGGAATATTATAAACCCAGAAGCTGCAGGAGCCCTGTTTGGGGAGATGGCTTAAATTGTGGTTGACTACGTGCTTTGGACATGTTTGGGCATTGGCGCCTTCCGTAGTCTCACAGGACTTGGCCCGGGATCTTGCGAGATTTGGCCGGAGATCTCGAGTCACTTGAGCGAGATTGCGGAGGAGGTCTGCGCCATTTTGGAGGATAAAGGAGCGTGGACAGCGTGTCGGGGTGTAGTTAGAGCCAGAGAGAAAAGTTATCAGAAAAAAGGGCTGTTTGTTTCCAGTTCGTCTCTAAACTTCTTCCCGCGGCTTCTTTGCTCCAAGCGGCCATCGCTTCAGGCGACAACAGGTGGTGGCCCGGACAGGGAATCGGCACGACAGGTAAGAACTGAGGAACCTCGCAGGAGTCTCTAGTCAGAGCGGTTAAAATGGGTTCGAAAATAACTAAGACCCAAGTGTACAAGGCTCTTGATGGATTCTTTGATATAGCTGAGTCAGTTATTAGTGAGGAGAATTTGGAAAAAAGTGAAAGTGATCATGAAAGCTTGGCCTTGGCTGAGTCAGTTAGGACCAGTAAGGATAGTATCAGTGTGGGCTCAAAAATGACAAAGATCCAAGCTGCTAAAGCTATTCAAGATTTATTAGAGATAGTTCAAGGATACATGCTTTCAATTGAATCCAGGCTCAAAAATGACAAAGATCCAAGCTGCTAAAGCTATTCAAGAGGTAAGGGACCATCAAGTGGAGGAACCTATGTCCTCCACTCCCCCATGGGTGGAATTTATATAGGAGCCCTGTTTGGGGATTGGCTTGAATTGCGGTTGACTATGATGGAGATTTGGCCTTTGTCGCCAGGATTGCTGATCGAGTCAGCGCCATTTTAGGGTGTGTTCAGTCGTTATTGAACCAGAGAGAAAAGTCCAGAATAAAAAGCTGTTTGTCTCCAGTTTGCTTCTGAAGTTCTTCCCGCGGTTAAGCGCTGAGCAACAGGTGGCGGCCCGTACGGGGAACTTCGAAGTTAAGGACTCTAAAGATGGGTTCGTATAGAATCCCAAGTGATAGTAAAGACTGAGTTCTCAGTGAGGAGTATATAGACAAAAGTAAATCAAAAAAGTGTAGATTCTGGGCCAACTGAACCAGTAAAGAGAGAAAGAGACCCAAAAATGACAAAAGCTATTCGAAGTTATTGGCGAAAGCTGAAGATACTTGCTCTCACTGGAAGATAAGGTGATCCATCAAAAAGTGAAAAAGGTCCGTCAGGAAGGAGTCCTATGGAAGTGACTCCACTCCCCCATGGGTGGAATCTATTACAGAAAATATGAAGGGTATTACTAGGCATTTGCATACCCTAGAAACAGAAATAAAAAGTCTTTCTGATCGCTTATGCGCCCTCGAGGACAACTCACAGATACATTGGGAACCGCCAGCATTTGAAAAGAAAAAATGGACAGAGTGTCCATCAGTCAGTAGATTTCAAAACTATAAAAAATCTCAAAGAGGCAGTAATGACTTATGGGCCCCAAGCTCCTTTCACGTTGAGTATGCTGGAGTCCCTTAACACCTTTAGCTTAACCCCCTCAGACTGGAAAAGTCTATGTAAAGCAACATTAAGCGGGGGGCAATTCTTGGTTTGGCGATCGCAATTCCAAGAACTTTGTATAGAAACGGCTAAAAGAAACGCGGCTGCAGGGTTTGAAAACTATAATATAGACATGCTAACAGGAGAAGGGCAATTCGCAGACTTACAGGCTCAAACAGATTATGACTCAGATATATATGCTCAGATAAATGCAGCTGCTTAGAGGCATGGAAAACTGTACAAGAACCTGGGGATCTACAAGGTAGCTACCCTGCTACTATTATTACTCCCTATTCATCATCACAGATTGAATACTTATGCTTCAAATGATAATGATTGGGCTATAGCTAAATGCTCTACTTCTGCAAATTTTGATAATCATCTTCCTAAGTCCCCTATATTATCTTTTTGTATTAATCATCCTATTATATTTCCACAGGTTATAAAAAATCAACCTATTCCTAAGGCATTTAATGTATTTACAGATGGGTCCTCAAATGGTACTGCTACAGTAGTCACTAAAAAAGAAAATATGACTTACATAACTGCATTCAAGAAATGCCCAATCATTTGTGGCAGATGGATGTTACTCATGAGCCAAGTTTTGGAAAATTGCGATTTATTCATGTGACTATAGATACATGCTCAGGCATGATTTTTGCTTCCTTACATTCTGGAAAAAAGTTAAAGATGTTACATCTCATTGTTTGCAAGCTTTTGCTGCATTGGGCATCCCCAAAATGCTTAAGATAATGGCCCCGCATATACGTCCTCATCTTTCAAGCATAGTTTGGAATCCACACCAACAACATAAACCTTTGGTTTACTGGAAGGATGTTCTTTCAAGGGTCCAGATCCAGTATAAAAGACGAATCCTCTCCAATATGGATACCATCTAGATTAATAAAACAGGTACCACATCAAAAATGATCAAGATGAAGCCGGGCGCGGTGGCGCACGCCTGTAATCCCAGCACTTTGGGAGGCTGAGGCAGGAGGATCGAGAGTTCAAAGCCAGCCTCAGCAATGGTGATGAGAAAAATCTCTCTTTAGTGTGCCACAATTGTTTTTTTTTTTTTCTTTTTATACATGTCTTTATGTCTGTTCATTTTGTCTACATTTCATGGACGTCACAAATATATGTTTGTATGCTTGTTCGTCTGTCCAGTGTGACGTCTCTGTCCCTGGGACTTCTATTACAGAAATATGAAGTGCTTAAGATTGTTTATTTGTTATTAACTGAGGGTTCCAGCTAACAAATTATTTCTCAAAAAGCTGTTTGTCTCCAGTTTGCTTCTGAAGTTCTTCCCGCGGCTCCGTTGCTTCAAGCGCTTCAGGCAGCAACAGGTATCACTAGGCGTTTGCATACCATAGAAATAGAAATAAAAAGTCTTTCTGAGCACTTATGTGCTCTCAAGGGTAACTCACAGATACGTTGGGAACTGCCAGTATTTGAATATGAAAATGGAGAGAGTGGCCACGAGTCAGTAGATTTCAAAACAATAAAAAATCTCAAAGAGGCAGTAATGACATATGGACCCCAAGCTCCTTTCACATTGAGTATACTGGAGTCCCTTAACACCTTTAGCTTAACCCCCTCAGACTGGAAACGTCTATGTAAAGCAACATTAAGTGGGGGACAATACTTGGTTTGGCGATCGCAATTTCAAGAACTTTGTATAGAAACAGCTAAAAGAAATGCAGCTGCAGGGTTTGGAGACCATAATATAGAAATGCTCACAGGAGAAGGGCCATTCGCAGACGTACAGGCTCAAAAATATTATACCCCAGGAGTATATGCTCAGATAAATGCAGCTGCTTTAAAGGCATGGAAAACTGTACAAGGACCTGGGGATCTACAAGGTAGCTTGTCCAAAGTAATTCAAGGACCTAATGAACCATATGCTGAATTTGCTGATCGACTTTTGAGAACTGCAGGTAGAGTTTTTGGAGATGTTGATCAAGTTATGCCATTAGTTGTTCAATTAGCATATGAAAACGCTAATAAATATTGCCAGGAAGCCATCAGGCCATGGAGAAATAAAAAGGGTCTTTCCATATATATACAACTATGTAAAGATATAAATGATGCCTTTGTCACAGGGAATATGATTGCAGCAGCTGTTAGAGATGCTGCCCCTCAGAATTTCACAAGGACTCAACCCAGACACTATAATCAATCAGAATATTCCAGGAAAAAATTATCATAATCAATCAGGCTATTCTAGGCAAAATCCCAAAAGAGAAATAAGACCAAATTCATACCGTGCTCCAGGTTGCTGCCCCAGGTGTAAAAAGGGAAATCATTGGGCCAATAAATGCTATTCAAAATTTGACATACATGGAAATCGTTTGTTGAGGAATTCAAAAAAATGGGGCATGGGGCCCAATGCCCCGGGGCCCACAAATGTACGAGGCATTGGAGGAGGAGTATCCTCAAGCTTCCTCAGATGCTTCCCCGACACAATCCCTAATACCCATCCACTCCCTCGCCAGAGGAACAGGAGGAAATGCAGGATTAGACCTCTGTTCCACCGCCCGAATAGTGTTAACACCTGAAATGGGGGTTCAACTGATTCCCACAGGAGTCAGGGGACCTCTTCCCTCAGGGACTGTAGGACTCATTATTGGGCGAAGTCCTCAAAGCTTATTAGGTTTGCAAGTGACCCCAGGTGTAATAAACTCAGACTACAAAGGGGAAATAAAAATAATGCTTAGCTCACCCCAAAGTATAAGTTCTGTTAATCAAGGAGATAAAATTGCTCAGCTGCTTCTCCTTCCAAATTTACATAATTCATTTAAAATGAGTATGCTTCAAAAAGGGAACAATAGAAGATTTTGTTCCACTGATTCGAGACCCATGGCTTGCTGGGTTTGAGACTGTACTAGGAGGCCTATGTGTAAACTAAGAATCCAAGGAATAGAAATGGAGGGACTTATAGATACTGGAGCTGATTGTTCCATCATTAATTTACGACAATGGCCCAAACACTGGCCTCTGCAAAAAGCTTCAACCAGTTTAAGAGGCTTGGGATATAGTAACCTCCCAGAAAAAAGTGTGGTAATTTTAAAATGGGAGGATGATGAAGGACATAAAGGAACTTTTCAGCCTTATGTTTTACCTAATCTACCGGTTACTTTATGGGGAAGAGATATTTTACAACAAATGGGAGTACACCTTGCAACCAAACCTGCAGGTGTTAAATGTGAAAATATACAGGGTAATCTTAACCCTAAATGAAATCATTATCAAAAAGTACAGGGTAATGCTGGGTGTGGTGGCGCACGCCTGTAATCCCAGCACTTTGGGAGGCTGAGGCAGGAGGATCGCGAGTTCAAAGCCAGCCTCAGCAATGGCGAGGCACTTAGCAACTCAGTGAGACCCTGTCTCTAAATAAAATACAAAAAAGGGCTGGGGATGTGACCCAGTGGTCGAGTGCCCCTGAGTTCAATCCCTGATACCACAAAAAAAAAAAAAAAAAAAAAAAAAAGTACAGGGTAAGCGTAACCCTAAAAGAAATCATTATCATATAGGAAAAAGACATTTTTCTTCGGGGCCACTGAGAAAATAATTTTGAAAATACCATGGCTTTCTGATAAGCCAGTGTGGGTCCCTCAGTGGTCCCTATCTAAAGAGAAATTACAAGCGGCCCACCTACTAGTTCAGGAACAATTAGAAGCAAGACATATAGACCCTTCCACCTCTCCCTGGAATTCCCCCATATTTGTGATCAAGAAAAAATCAGGAAAATGGCGATTATTACATGATCTTAGACAAATTAATAAAACCATGCAAGTCATGGGCCCTACTCAACCTGGACTTCCGAATCCTGTAGCTATTCCAAAAAGTTTCCATATTATTAGTCTTGATATAAAGGATTGCTTCTTTTCTATTCCCCTACATCCTCTGGATGCTCCCAGGTTTGCTTTTTCAGTTCCTTCTATTAACAATAATGGCCCTGATCAGAGATATCAATGGAAGGTTTTGCCGCAGGGAATGGCTAATATCCCCACCATATGCAAAATATATGTGGACAAGGCCATCCAACCCATTAAAAATAAATATCCAAACCTCATGTGTCTACATTACATGGATGATATTTTACTGGCCCACCCTAATCAAAAAATCTTATTTAATATATTCAGTGACGTGGTAGAAAATTTAAAAAAATACGGATTATATATAGTAGAAGAAAAAGTTCAAACCAGATCTCCCATATTATATTTAGGATTTAAAATCATGGATACTTTTGTTAGACCCCCCAAAATTTTAATAAATAAAGAACATTTAACCACCCTCAATGATTTCCAAAAACTGCTGGGAGACATTAATTGGCTTCGCCCTACACTAAACCTCACTACTGGCAATTAAAACCTTTATTTGATATCCTTCGAGGGGACCCTGATCCATCCTCACCGCGAACACTGACTCCAGATGCTAGGAAAGCTTTAAAGTTAGTAGAAAAAGCCATCGAAGGAGCTCATTGTGATAGATTGATTTAACTCAACCGCTGATATTGATTATTATTTCTTCACAATATACACCCACAGGAGTATTTTGGCAACAAGGGCCTTTATTATGGATACATTTGCCTGACTCTCCTAAAAGCATAATTGAGTCTTATACCTCCATGGTAGCTAAACTTATTCTTCAAGGACTTAAAACTTCTGCTAAAATATTTGGCATTCACCCTGCTACTATTATTACTCCCTATTCATCGTCACAGATTGAATATTTATGCTCCAATGATAATGATTGGGCTAAAGCTATATGCTCTACTTCTGCAAATTTTGATAATCATCTTCCTAAGTCTCCTATATTATGTTTTTGTATTAATTATCCTATTATATTTCCACAGGTAATAAAAAATCAACCTATTCCTAAGGCATTTAATGTATTTACAGATGGGTCCTCAAATGGTACTGTATGACTTACATAACTGCACACAAATCAGCTCAACTAGTGGAATTGGAAGCTGTGGTAAGAGCTCTGGAAAATTTTAGAGACCAGCCCATAAACATTTTTTCAGATAGCCACTATATTGTACAAGCCGTCCCAAAATTAGAGTTAGCAGGACCAATAGCACCTCATACTCCAGCTTTTAAATTGTTTTATCAAATACAAAAACTTTTGTGGGCAAGAAAAGAACCTCTATTCGTAGGCCATATTAGAGCACATACTAATTTGCCTGGTCCCCTCCATGAAGGTAATCAAAAGGCTGATGAACTTACAAAAACAATATTTATACTTTCAGCGCTACAACAAGCTACTTTATTTCACTCCCAGTTTCACATCAACAGCACCACCTTGCAACGTAGGTTTAAAATCACAAAAGAGCAAGCCAGAACAATTATAAAAGATTGTAAATCTTGTATGACACATTTGCCCAATCCTCATTTTGGTGTTAACCCTAGAGGATTAATGCCCAATCATTTGTGGCAGATGGATGTTACTCATGAGCCAAGCTTTGGAAAATTGCGATTTTTCATGTAACCATAGATTCATGCTCAGGCATGATTTTTGCTTCCTTACATTCTGGAGAAAAAGATGTCACATCTCATTGTTTACAAGCTTTTGCTGCATTGGGCATCCCCAAAATGCTTAAAACAGATAATGTCCCGCATATACGTCCTCATCTTTCAAACAGTTTTGCGCAAAATTCAACATATCCCATAAAACAGGCATCCCATACAATCCTCAGGGTCAGGGCATTATTGAAAGAGCAAACCACACACTGAAAATTATGTTATTAAAACAAAAAGAAGGAAATTGGAAAAGTCCTAAGGACAGATTGGCAGTTGCCCTGTTTACCTTGAATTTTTTTTACTTTAGACTCTAATGGTTATTCTGCTGGAGACAGACATTGGAATCCACACCAACAACATAAACCCTTGGTTTACTGGAAGGATGTTCTTTCAGGTACATGGAAGGGTCCAGATCCAGTATTAATTTGGGGGAGAGGATCTGTTTGTGGTTTTCCAAAACATGAATCCTCTCCATTATGGATACCATCTAGATTAATAAAGCAGGTACCACAGCAAAATGATCAAGATGTAGTTGTTGAGGAATCAAGATTAATAAAAAAGGTACAAAATCAAGAAGACCAAGATGAAGATACAGAATGATTCCCTCAAAAGTGTCCTTCAAAATGTTTCACAACTCAAGAGTCATTCCTCCCGGCCGGGACGAGGAGATCTCTTTTTAGTGTGCACACAATTGTATTTTTTTTTTCTTTTTATACATGTCTTTATGTCTGTACATTTGTCTACATTTCATGTTAATGTGATGTCACAAATATATGTTTGTATGTTTGTTCGTCTGTCCAGTGTGACGTCACAAAGAACAAAGCGCTTATGAAAAAGAATATGTATATATATGGATCCAAATAACTTTAATTCATTTTAGGTTAAGAATATTCAATTTAGGTAAATAATTTTATAAATGAAGGTACTTTCAATTTTGATTGTAGGTATCCCTGGGACTTCTCTTTAGCAAACAATATGACTAGTGCTATCTAACCTAATATTTTGGTGTTTTGACATAAGATTGTTTATTTGTTATTAACTTCATTTGTTCAATAGCTGATTAATTTCAATTATCTCAACAGGTAAAAAATTGCTGTGTATACAGAGACTTGAGGGTTCCGGCTAACAAATTATTTCTCCAAAGTGCCTTTAGCTTTTCTTTAATCTATCTTTAATACAGTAAATACCCTCAGTCTTTCTTTCTTTTGTTCTCAATATGATATTTTGCCAACTTATGTTTGTGTGAGCTCAAACAACAATGTGTGTGAACAGAAATCAACTTTAATTTTCTAATCTAATAATTCTGTTTTTTAGTTTTACAACTCGACTCTTCACTCAGTGCTGAAATAACACTGCCTTTCCTTTAATAATTGATGCTTGAGTTTCTAGGTAGCAGGCCCTGAAGATTTGCCGGTGGCATTGTCTAGACATAAAAAAGACGGCTGCTGCTATAGCTGCAGGGAACGCGGTCACCACAAGCATCCCTGCTGCTCAAGCATCAAACAACCTCACCAACAGTGTGGCCTCTGCTCTACATACATGGGACCTCCTACATCAACGTATTATAACAAATGGACATTTTGATCTTTCATTGTTTGGGACTTTACGGGACAATGCCTTGCGGACATTTGTCCAGATAATTCAGTGTGTTACTTGATGAAACTTAGGGCAGCTAATTTGTTTAAACAATTTGATATGCTATACAATTTGGCTCGTCACCAAAAGGCTTGTTGCCTTAAAGCCGCACCATCTCCTCACAATTGGATGACTGTTAGTCATCATACACAGTCGATCCTAAAGGGCTCCATTGGATGGCTGGTTAGCCAATGACGGGTAAGATCCCCAGAGGGGGACAACCTAAGACAGGCACAGTCGCACGGGACAGTCTCATGTGGCCGACATATCAACCTAAGACAGGAGTCAAGGGCACAACCTTGATTATCCGATGACAGGTAAGAATGTTGGTTGCTCATAGACGTCCTAGAGCATCCCCTCTTTTAAAACAAAAGGGGGGAAATGCAGGAGCCCTGTTTGGGAAGATGGCTTAAATTGCGGTTGACTACGGGCTTTGGACATGTTTGGGCATTGGCGCCTTCCGTAGTCTCACGGGACTTGGCCCAGGATCTTGCGAGACTTGGCCGGAGATCTCGAGGGACTTGAGCGAGATTGCGGAGGAGGTCTGCGCCATTTTGGAGGTTAGAGGAGCGTGGACGGCGTGTCGGGGTGTAGTTAGAGCCAGAGAGAAAAGTTATCAGAATAAAGGGCTGTTTGTTTCCAGTTCATCTCTAAACTTCTTCCCGTGGCTTCTTTGCTCCAAGCGGCCATCGCTTCAGGCGACTACAAGAAGCAATGTTTTTCCAAATAGTTAAAGATGAGATGCCAAAAGTTCCTTGATATAGCAAGAATAAGTAGTCTAAAGACTTATGATAAGAATGTTGGAATTGCATATCCAACATGCATGTATTGGATGCAGTTCATTCACATACAGCCAATCATATCTCCAGATGAGGGTTCAGAAGGCACTCCCTACGATGTGGAGGAAGAAGCATCATCTACTTTGAAAGCATCCTCAAGAGGTAGTTCTCTGCTCAACAGGAATGCTAAGGATAGAAACTATCAAGTGGGTAAAGTAGAAAGTTAAATGTTGCTCTGATACCAATCACAATTCTTCAAATTTTTGATGGCAACTAATTTGAAACTATCCTTACAATTTCAACAGGGAGGATAGATCCCCAGAATAGAAAAGCCCAGGCAACAAAAATTGGCCATTAGAGGCAAAAGTTTATCATTAGTTAGTGTATGTTTAGAAGTAACTAATCATGGGGCCGGTGCTATGGCTCAGCGGTATAGTGCTCGTCTTGCATGTGTGAGGCCCTGGGTTCGATCCTAAGCACCACATAAATAAAATAAAGGTATTGTGTCCACTTACAACTAATAAAATATTTTTAAAAAAGAAATAACTAATCATTAAAGGTTTGGAGACCAAAATAAAAGTCTATCCCATGAAGTCCTGTCAGAATTGTGTAACTGATAAAACATTAGATCTGATGATCTCTCGCTGGAGAGCTATACCTCTATTGCTCTTTCCCAATTTTAGACCTGAATCATCCCATAGGTTCAGGCAACTATTAAAATAAAAAAAGAAGCACCTAGTTACCTTAGGGAAAGAAACTTTCCAAAATTATCACAGTTATGACAATGGCTCTTTCCCCTAAACTTTCCTAAAAGAATCTGTAGCCATTTCCCACATCAGGTACCCAGAACATGTAATCATGTTTTAGGGGTACCTCACCTTTCTAGGAATGGCTCTTCTCTGACTTTAATTTCTAAGCACCTAAATAACAAATCGGGTCTTCTAGTCAGGTGTTTTATGGAAAGAGGTTTGACTCAAGGAAGCTTCAATAGGATTATAATACATAGCATGGTTATTCTTCTAATTTGATATATGTGACTACATGACCAATGTGATTCTGCAATATGTACACTTAGAAAAATAAGAAATTATATCCCATCTATGTATGATACATCATAGTGCATAAATGCATTCTACTGTCATGTATTATTAATTAAAACAAATAAAAAATTTATTTTCAAAAGAAATATTACATTTAGCATCTGGTAGAATCTTTACCTTGGGTACCTAAGTGAAGAGTGATTATAATAAGTAGGACCAAATATAAGCTCACAAGTCTCCCTCTCCATGTCAAAATTAAAACTACATCCTTGGAGGGGCTGGGGTATAGCTCAGCAACACAGTGCTTGACTGGCACACTAAAGGTCTTGGGTTCAATTCCAGTACTGAAAAAGTAAAAAACAAAACAAAAACAAACACCAAGAAACTACATACCTGGAGTGAGTAAAGGAGTAAAGGCAAGAAATTAGTTGCCATCAAAAATTTGAAGCATTGTGATTGGTATCAGAGCAGCATTTAACTTTCTACTTTACCCAGTGAAGAATATAAATGGTATATATAATATAAACAATTGTGGATCATCATCATAATAATCATATATATGATTTAAATTGTCATGACTTTTGCAGGTGTAATCTCTTTACTGAAATAATTTGCATAGTCCCTGTCATTTGACTTGAAGCGATGATCTGGCAGATGATTTTAAAATTTATTCCAATCAGTACAGAATGTCAGATTCAGTTCTCTAATGTATCAAAGGGAACCTTCACCATGTTACCACTGTGTTATGTCAAATTTTTGTTACAATTTATTTTGATGGATAAACTAGTCCTACAAGTCTAGCTCTACATAAAATTCATGCTTGCTAACTGCATTGAAGGCAATGTGCTGACAAAACCAGATACATGCAGGCCAAATGATGGGATATGAATATCATGAAGACATCCTTTCTATCCAAATAAATTTCTAGGTATCTAATTATTTAGATTAGAATATTCTCTCTAAATTTATGAACAAGTTGCAGGAGACCTGTTTGGGGAGATGGCTAAGATTGCATTTGACTATGGGCCATGGACATGTTTGGGCATTGCTGCCTTCCATAGTCTCACGGGACTTGGCCTGGGATCTCGCGGGACTTGGCCCAGGATCTCAAGAGACTTGAGCCGTGACTCAGCAGATTGGGCCAGCGCCATTCCTGCTCGGGTGCATGAGATGAGACCTGAGAGAGAACGGACAGGGTTAACTCTATTGTGTATATATATCATAGTTTCTTGTAAGAGTACGTGCCTTGGTTTCTTGTGAGAGTGTCTATGTGGTGTTAGAAACTACAAGAGACAGAAAGAGGAAGATAAAAGAATTTTTTTCATTTCCATCCTGTCTCCGGGCTCCTTCCCGCAGCGCTGCCTTTCCGGGCTGCAAATCCTTTTCCAGCAGCAACAGTTGGTAGCCCATTCGGGGCATTCAGCACAGCAGGTAAGAACTGAGAAACCTCGTAGGAGTCTCTAGTCAGAGCGGTTAAAATGGGTTCGAAAATAACTAAGACCCAAGTGTACAAGGCTCTTGATGAATTCTTTGATATAGATGAGTCTGTCGTTAGTGAGGAGGATTTAGAAAACAGTGAAGGCGATCATGAAAGCGTAGCTTCGGCTGAGTCAACTAAGACCAGTAAGGAGAGTATTAGAAGTGTCCCCAAAATGACAAAGATCTAAGCTGCTAAAGCTATTCAAGATTTATTAGAGATAGTTCAAGGATAAATGCTCTCAATTGAACCCGGGACTCAGGATGTTATTGAGTCAGTTAGGACCAATGAGAGTAGTAGTAGTGAGGAGGAATTAAGTAAAAGTGATTCTGAGAAAATGAACAAAAGGAAATTAAGGAAGACCAAGATAAAAGATCGTCAAGTGGAGGAACTTGTGTCCTCTACTCCCCCATGGGTGGAATCTATTACAGAAAATATGAAGGGTATCACTAGGCGTTTGCATACCCTAGAAATAGAAATAAAAAGTCTATCTGAGCACTTATGCGCTCTCAAGGGTAACTCACAGCTACGTTGGGAACTGCCAGTATTTGAATAAGAAAATGGACAGAAGGGCCACGAGTCAGTAGATTTCAAAACAATAAAAAATCTCAAAGAGGCAGTAATGACATATGGACCCCAAGCTCCTTTCATGTTGAGTATACTGGAGTCCCTTAACACTTTTAGCTTAACCCCTACAGACTGGAAACGTCTATGTAAAGCAACATTAAGTGGGGGACAATACTTGGTTTGGCGATCGCAATTTCAAGAACTTTGTATAGAAACAGCTAAAAGAAATGCAGCTGCAGGGTTTGGAGATCATAATATAGAAATGCTTACAGGAGAAGGGTAATTCGCAGACGTACAAGATCAAAAATATTATACCCCAAGAGTATATGCTCAGATAAACACAGCTGCCTTACAGGCATGGAAAACTGTACAAGGACCTGGGGATCTACAAGGTAGCTTGTCCAAAGTAATTCAAGGAACTAAAGAACCATATGCTGAATTTGCTGATCAACTTTTGAGAACTGCAGGTAGAGTTTTTGGAGACGTTGATCAAGTTATGCCATTAGTTGTTCAATTAGCATACAAAAATGCTAATAAATATTGCCAAGAAGCCATCAGGCCATAGAAAAATAAAAAGGATCTTTCCATATATATACAACTATGTAAAGATATAAATGATGCCTTTGTCACAGGAAATGTAATTGCAGCAGCTGTGAGAGATGCTGCCCCTCAAAATTTCACAAGGGCTCAACCTAGACATTATAATCAATCAGGATATTCCAGGCAAAATTATCATAATCAATCAGGCTATTCTAGGCAAAATCCCAAAAGAGAAATAAGACCAAATTCATACCGTGCTCCAGGTTGCTGCCCCAGGTGTAAGAAAGGAAATCATTGGGCCAATAAATGCTATTCAAAATTTGACATCCATGGAAATCCTTTGTTGAGGAATTCAAAAAATGGGGCACGGGGCCCAATGCCCCGGGGCCCACAAATGTACGAGGCATTGGAGGAGGAGTATCCTCAAGCTTCCTCAGATGCTTCCCCGACACAATCCCTACTACCCATCCACTCCCTCACCAGAGGAACAGGAGGAAATGCAGGGTTAGACCTCTGTTTCACCGCCCGAATAGTGTTAACACCTGAAATGGGGGTTCAACTAATTCCCACAGGAGTCAGGGGACCTCTTCCCTCAGGGGCTGTAGGACTTATTCTCAGGCGATGTCCTGAAAGCTTATTAGGTTTGCAAGTGACCCCAGGTTTAATAAACTCAGACTACAAAGGGGAAATAAAAATAATGCTTAGCTCACTCCAAAGTATAAGTTCTATTAATCAAGGAGATAGAATTGCTCAGCTGCTCCTCCTTCTAAATTTGCATAATTCATTTAAAATGAATATGCCTCTAAATAGGAACAATAGAGGATTTTGTTCCACTGATTCAAGACCCATGGTTTGCTGGGTTCGAGACTGTATAAGGAGGCCTATGTGTAAAATAAGAATCCAAGGTATAGAAATGGAAGGTCTTATAGATACTGGAGCTGATTCTTCCATTATTAATTTACGACAATGGCCCAAACACTGGCCTCTGCAAAAAGCTTCAACCAGTTTAAGAGGCTTGGGATATAATAACCTCCCAGAAAAAAGTGTGGTAATTTTAAAATGGGAGGATGATGAAGGACATAAAGGAACTTTTCAGCCTTATGTTTTACCTAATCTACCGGTTACTTTATGGGGAAGAGATATTTTACAATAAATGGGAGTACACCTTGCAACCAAACCTGCAGGTGTTAAATGTGAAAATCTACAGGGTAATCTTAACCCTAAAAGAAATCATTATCAAAAAGTACAGGGTAAGCTTAACCCTAAAAAAAATCATTATCATATAGGAAAAAGACATTTTTCTTTGGGGCCACTGAGAAAATAATTTTGAAAATACCATGGCTTTCTGATAAGCCAGTGTGGGTCCCTCAGTGGTCCCTATCTAAAGAGAAATTACAAGCGGCCCACCTACTAGTTCAGGAACAATTAGAAGCAGGAATATAGAACCTTCCACCTCTCCCTGGAATTCTCCCATATTTGTGATCAAGAAAAAATCAGGAAAATGGCGATTATTACATGATCTTAGACAAATTAATAAAACCATGCAAGTCATGGGCCCTACTCAACCTGGACTTCCGAATCCTGTAGCTATTCCAAAAAGTTTCCATGTTATTAGTCTTGATATAAAGTATTGCTTCTTTTCTATTCCCCTACATCCTCTGGATGCCCCCAGGTTTGCTTTTTCAGTTCCTTCTATTAACAATAATGACCCTGATCAGAGATATCAATGGAAGGTTTTGCCGCAGGGAATGGCTAATAGCCCCACCATATGCAAAACATATGTGGACAAGGCCATCCAACCCATTAAAAATAAATATCCAAACCTCATGTGTCTACATTACATGGATGATATTTTACTGGCCCACCCTAATCAAAAAATCTTATTTAATATATTCAGTGATGTGGTAGAAAATTTTAAAAAATACGGATTATATATAGCAGAAGAAAAAGTTCAAACCAGATCTCCCATATTATATTTAGGATTTAAAATCATGGATACTTTTGTTAGACCCCCCCCCCCAAATTTTAATAAATAAAGAACATTTAACCACCCTCAATGATTTCCAAAAACTGCTGGGAGACATTAATTGGCTTCGCCCTACACTAAACCTCACTACTGGCAATTAAAACCTTTATTTGATATCCTTCGAGGGGACCCTGATCCATCCTCACCGCGAACACTGACTCCAGATGCTAGGAAAGCTTTAAAGTTAGTAGAAAAAGCCATCGAAGGAGCTCATTGTGATAGATTTGATTTAACTCAACCGCTGATATTGATTATTATTTCTTCACAATATACACCCACAGGAGTATTTTGGGAACAAGGGCCTTTATTATGGATACATTTGCCCATCTCTCCTAAAAGCATAATTGAGTCTTATACCTCCATGGTGGCTAAACTTATTCTTCAAGGACTTAAAACTTCTACTAAAATATTTGGCATTCACCCTGCTACTATTATTACTCCTTATTCATCGTCACAGATTGAATATTTATGCTCCAATGATAATGATTGGGCTAAAGCTAGATGGTCTACTTCTGCAAATTTTCATAATCATCTTCCTAAGTCTCCTATATTATCTTTTTGTATTAATCATCCTATTATATTTCCACAGGTAATAAAAAATCAACCTATTCCTAAGGCATTTAATGTATTTACAGATGGGTCCTCAAATGGTACTGCTGCAATAGTCACTACAAAAGAAAATATGACTTACATAACTGCACACAAATCAGCTCAACTAGTGGAATTGGAAGCTGTGCTAAGAGCTCTGGAAAATTTTAGAGACCAGCCCATAAACATTTTTTCAGATAGCCACTATATTGTACAAGCCGTCCCAAAATTAGAGTTAGCAGGACCAATAGCACCTCATACTCCAGCCTTTAAATTGTTTTATCAAATACAAAAACTTTTGTGGGCAAGAAAAGAACCTCTATTCATAGGCCATATTAGAGCACATACTAACTTGCCTGGTCCCCTCCATGAAGGTAATCAAAAGGCAGATGACCTTACAAAAACTATGTTTATACTTTCAGCGCTACAACAAGCTACTTTATCTCACTCCCAGTTTCACGTCAACAGCACCACCTTGCAACGTAGGTTTAAAATCACAAAAGAGCAAGCCAGAACAATTGTAAAAGATTGTAAATCTTGTATGACACATTTGCCCAATCTTCGTTTTGGTGTTAACCCTAGAGGATTAATGCCCAATCATTTGTGGCAGATGGATGTTACTCATGAGCCAAGTTTTGGAAAATTGCGATTTATTCATGTAACCATAGATTCATGCTCAGGCATGATTTTTGCTTCCTTACATTCTGGAGAAAAAGTTAAAGATGTCACATCTCATTGTTTACAAGCTTTTGCTGCATTGGGCATCCCCAAAATGCTTAAAACAGATAATGGCCCCCCATATACATCCTCATCTTTCAAAGATTTTTGCGCAAAATTCAACATATCCCATAAAACAGGCATCCCATACAATCCTCAGGGTCAGGGCATTATTGAAAGAGCAAACCACACACTAAAAGTTATGTTGTTAAAACAGAAAGAAGGAAACTGGAAAAATCCTAAGGACAGATTGGGAGTTGCCCTGTTTACTTTAAATTTTTTAACTTTACACTCTGATGGTTATTCTGCTGGAGACAGACATTGGAACCCACACCAACAACATAAACCTTTGGTTTACTGGAAGGATGTTCTTTCAGGTACACGGAAGGGTCCAGATCCAGTATTAATTTGGGGGAGAGGATCTGTTTGTGTTTTCCCAAAGCACGAATTTTCTCCAATATGGATAACATCTAGATTAATAAGTCAGGTACCAATCAAAAGGATCAAGATGAAGTTGTTGAGGAATCAAGATTAATAAAAAAAGGTACAAAATCAAGAGGACCAAGATGAAGATATGGAATGATTCCCTTAAAAGATTCCTTCAAAATACGTCACAACTTAAGTGTCATTCCTCCCGGCTGGGACGAAGAGATCTCTCTTTAGTGTGCACACAATTGTATTTTTTTTTCTTTTTATATATGTGTTTATGTCTGTGTATTTGTCTAAATTTCATGTTAATGTGACGTTGCAAATATATGTTTGTATGTGCGTCTGTCCAGTGTGATATCAAAAATAACAAAGCGCTTAAGAAAAAAAAAAATATATATATATATGCATATATGGATCCAAATAACTCTAATTCATTTAAGTTTAAGAGTATTCAATTTGGGTAAATAATTTAATAAGTGAAGGTACCTTCAATTTTGTTTTATAGGTGTCCCAGGGACTTCTCTTTAGTGAAAAATATGACTAGTGCTGTATAACCTGATATTTTGGTGTTTTGACATAAGTTTGCTTATTTGTTATTAACTTCATTTGTTTAATAACTGATTAATTTCAATTATTTCAACAGGTAAACGATTGCTGTGTATGCAGAAACTCGAGGGTTCCAGCTAACAAATTATTTCTCCAAAGTGCTTTTAGTTTTTCTTTAATCTATCTTTAATGCAGTAAATACCCTCAGTCTTTCTTTGTTTTGTTCTGAATATGATATTTTGCCAGCTTATGTTTGTGGGAGCTCAAGCATCAATGCGTATGAGCAGAAATCAACTTTAATTTTCTAATCTAATAATTCTATTTTTTAGTTCGACAACTCACCTCTTGACTCAGTGCTGGAATAGTACTGCCTTTCCTTTAATAATTGATGCTTGAGTCTCTAGTTAGCGGGCCCTGAAGATTTGCCGGTGGCATTGTCTAGTCATAAAAAAGACGGCTACTGCTATAGCTGCAGGGATCGCGGTCGCTGCAAGCATCCCTTCTGCTCAAGTGTCAAACAACCTCACCAGCAGTGTGGCCTCTGCTTTGCATGCATGGGGCCTCCTAGATCTACGTGTTATAACAAGTGGACATTTTGATCTTTCATTGTTTGGGACTTCACGGGACAGTGCCTTGCGGGTATTTGTCTAGAGAACTCACTGTGTTACTTGATGGAACTTAGGGCAGCTGATTTATTTAAAGAATTTGATATGCTATGCAATTTGGCTCGTCACCAAAAGGCTTGTCACCTTAAAGCCGCAGCATCTCCTCACAATTGGATAGCTGTTAGTCACCTTACATAGTCGATCCTAAAGGGTTCCATTGGATGGCTGGTTAGCCAATGACGGGTAACATCCCCAGAGGGGGACAACCTAAGACAGGCACAGTCGCACGGGTCAGTCTCATGTGGCCGACATATCAACCTAAGACAGGAGTCAAGGGCACAGCCTTGATTATCCGATGACAGGTAAGAATGTTGGTTGCTCATAGACGTCCTAGAGCATCCCCTCTTTTAAAACAAAAGGGGGGAAATGCAGAAGCCCTGTTTGGGGAGATGGCTAAGATTGCGTTTGACTATGGGCCATGGACATGTTTGGGCATTGCCGCCTTCCATAGTCTCATGGGACTTGGCCTGGGATCTCACAGGACTTGGCCCAGAATCTTGAGAGACTTGAGCCGTGAATCAGCAGATTGGGCCAGCGCCATTCCTGCTCGGGTGCGTGAGATGAGACCTGAGAGAGAACGGACGGGGTTAACGATATTGTGTATATATATTGTAGTTTCTTGTAAGAGTACATGCCTTGGTTTCTTGTGAGAGTGTGTATGTTGTGTTAGAAATTACAAGAGAAAGAAAGGGGAAGATAAAAGAATTTTTTCATTTCCATCCTGTCTCCGGGCTCCTTCCCGTGGCACTGCCGTTCTGGGCTGCAAATCCTTTTCCGGCGGCAACAACAAGTTGCTGATCTTGTAGAAACTACCATCAAGAAAAAGAACATTGACTATTTTGAAATTTGTTTCTATAACCCATTTACTTGGTCATCCAAAAGACTGCTAGATTTGAGCAGAGTTCAGAGAAAGATTGTATGAATAATTTACTATATGGTTTTCATATTGCAACCAGGTAGTAAATTTTCTGTATGTACAGATGTTTAAACTGACTTTAGCAGATTTGACTGGCAACAACCAGAGATAGCTGATATCTTTAGGGTTATAGAACAAGAGCCATGTATTATTTTTCAGCAGGTAACTGTTTAAGTTTTGAAAAACAATTCTTGACTTGCTACTGTGTCCTCTTAAGTGTTAAACCACCAACCTCAAAGATGTCCACACCTCTATGAACAGAATATCTAACCTGCCATCCAGTCCAAAGGTCAGATATGCCATTAGGGATCCATTACCAAGTGCAAGTGTTCAGTCTGTAGTATATGAGGTCCAAGGAGGTACTGAAGGCACAAGATGCATGAAAAAAGTAGTGCACATTCTCAATGTCCCTCTATTCCTCCCTAAAGCCTCAGTGGTAACCTGAGGAGAAAAAAATCTCCGGCTGTTATACGGGTTACTTGAAAAGATGACCACTGCCTTGTAATAGTCCAACTCAGGAGTGGCTCTGAAGGACAGTGGGGACAAGAAATTCTTCAAATGATCAATCTTCACTATGCCTGGAAATAAACAGTCTAAAATAAGTGTCCACACTGATGCACTGACTGTAGCTAATCATTTGGCAGAATGATCTGGGAGTTGAAAGGGACAAGATTGGAATCACAGGAACTAATTTACCAGTAGACATTCTTTATTGTCTCAGTTTTTAGAAATGGAATAGTCTCTTTTTAGAGCAATGTCTCCTCATAACTAAAATCAATACCTACTTAACTGATGGCATTGCTCATAGCTTGAATTTTCTGGCCATAAAATACTATGATACGTTAGAGGTAGGAACAATTTTTTAAAAAGATATAAAGGCTGTGACACTGTCAGGTGGCTTGTTAGTAGGTATTCAAGAATTTGAACTAGTAGCAAAGATACCGGAAAATTCTGACTAGTACTACCTGTTTTCACTGAGAGGAGTAAAGTGCTTTGAGTCTAGGGAATCATTAAATTTGGGGACCATGGGATGGGATGGAACTCAGTGGTAGTGTGTGTAGCATGTGTAAGGCCCAGCTCTGATCCCCAGGATCACAAAAATAAATAAGTTTTAGACAAAACAAGTCATCTCTCTGACCCTCTTTCTCTCCACCTATAAAAATGATTTATTTATCCTTTTATGTTCTAGACATTATAGATAACTATGATGAAATTATTAGTAGGACAACAGGGCTTCCATTTTTTAAAAAAGGATTTATATGGTAATATGGATCCTGGTACCTTGCCTAAATAATGAGGTATTAATGTTCCAGCTCATTTGGAGACTATTTTGAGGGTAAAATAGTATCATGACTTAGATTATATTTTAGATATTGATCTTTCATGGTACCTCCTTAAACAGTTTTGTAGTGTTTCTTAAAGATGCATTTTAAATGGCCATATAGATTCCTGAATTCCAAACCAAATTTGTTTAATTATACTTAACAGTTACCTCAGATACTCCTCACGATTAGCCAAGGTTTGGACACACAGACATTTATCATTACCTGCTGATCATTTTCTGAGCATATTCTTTGCTTAGGCAACAAAAATCTTAACTTTCCTGGGAGTAGAAGTCATGTGACACATCCCTATTATTTCCCAGAATGCATAACCAAAGTTTGAGTACACAACAGACAGTGTGTGTATTTACATTTGTCAGGGTACCTTTAATTTAATGAACAAGGATTACAGCATGAAGATCTGACCCAGAGTATATTTTCTTCCAAATTAAAAAAAAAAAAAAAAAAGACTTTTTATATATCAGACAGGTGGAAATATTCCAATTTGAATTTGTTTGTGACTGTGAATTATTCAATATACTGACAGTGATGTTTGATTTGAAACTCACTCATTCCTTCCTTCACTGGTCATGAGGCGAAACACCTCCTAAAGAGCATATTTAATTGCCCAGATGTTTGTGTGAAATTACTGCCATTAATCACAGTATTGATTATGCTTCTCCTGTTTTCCGGCAGTCTTCTATTTTTAAACAGTCCCCTGAAGTGACATACAGAGGCATCCTTGTTATCCATGACTTTCTAGTTTGCAATCTAATTGATAGACGAAAAATTCATTGTGCATCACTTAAAGCTTCTGCTTTTTTGAAAAGGTAGTTATTTTTGTCACTTCCGGTTTGCTACAAAGCATGATCTGTGCTGTCCTTTCAACAATTGGGCCACTTTTTCTCCAGTCAGCACCCCTCTGCATGTAGGACTGGCCTTAGGGGAGACCATTGAGTAGGCTAAGCTTTTTGGCTCTCTCTCAGCTCACTAACCAACACACCTCCTCATTCTACCCCTCCTTCCTGCCTTTCCTCCTACAAGCTTCTAGATTGTGTTCAATTCTCAAGACCTCAGGGTTCAAGTAGCTTAGTTTAAGACACACAAGATCCTGTTTCTCCTAGATGTGGCTGCACTTTGGTAGGAACTTTAAAAATCAATACATGTTCAATTTCCAAATCAGAAAACACTTACAAAATTTAAAAAAAAAAAATCAAGTTGTCACTTTTTAAAAATTGTAGCACTCATCAAGAGTCTTTTTTTAGACCAAATAAATGCTTTTCATGTTGGTGTAGGAGAGGTTATCAGTGTTAAATGTTATCTTTCAGAGCCATAATTTCTTACTCTGTGAAAGGAAATGATTGAACAATAAGATTAGTCAGTCACTTCCAGCTCCAGAATTTCAGTCTTTTTTTTTTTTTTTTAGGTTGGGTGGGGGGTGGGGGTACTGGGGATTGAACTCAGGGGCCCTTGACCACTGAGCCACACCCCCAGCCCTATTTTGTTCTTTATTTAGAGACAGGGTCTCACTGAGTTACTTAGTGCCTTGCTTTTGCTGAGGCTGGCTTTTAACTCACAATCCTCCTGCCTCAGCCTCCCGAGCTGCTGGGATTATAGCTGTGCACCACTGCACCCAGCCAGAATTTCAAGGTCTTGAAGAGGCCGATTGCTTCCCCATGGGTCACATGGATCATGCAGTCTATAAGAAGACACTGACCATTTGGTCGGTGTAGCTAGTGCACCAAAATCTAGGTGGTGTTTGAAATTTGAAGCTCTTTGGTTCTAGCACTTTTATTTGACAAAATGTAAAGAACTTTATGATAACATCAAAGATGGTTGAGTGAGCAAAGTCCTTTCTGCAAGAAAGCATGTGTACTAATGAACAGTTAACATAAGCAATAAATTAAATACACATATCAAACATATGTTCAAAACCAAAGCAAAAAAGTAACAGCCTGTAAATCAGTTTTAGTTTGTTCTTGTATTAACTTAAAAAAATCACCTCAGAAAATTGGTAAACTCAAAACCAGATTTTTGTTAGTCATGATCCACCCCCAATATTTACAGGGTCTGAGCTTAAAATATGAAAGGAGGCCACATACCGAATTTCTATATACTAAACATTATTAATGAAGCCAAAGACAGTGTGTTATATTCTTCTACTTTGAAACATACACCTTCATAACAGCTGAAGTTAGACTTGAATTCAGAATTCTCAGATTTCTGTCTTTGACTTCTCAAAGTTCTACCTCAGAGTGGGTTTGCAGAGGAGCAGCAGATGAAGTTATGCCCATGATTGCCCTCATTTCCCTTTCCACCCTATTATGGTTTGGATATGAGATGTCCCCCAAAAGCCCACATGTGAGACAATGTAAGAAGGTTTGAAGGAGAAATGATTGGGATATAACCTAAACCTAATGAGTGAATTGATCCTTGAAAGCTAAACCTTTTTTTGCCACTGGAGCAAGTGGGATGTGTTTGGAGGAAGTGATTCATTGAATGTGTGGCTATGGGGTATATATTTTGTATCTGGAGAGTAAAGTTTCTATCTCTGCTTCTGGATCGCTGTGTGAGCTGCTTCCCTGTGCCACACTCTTCCACCATGATGTCCTGCCTCACTTTGAGCCCCTGGGAATGGAGTCTGCTGTCTATGGATTGAGACTTCTGAAACTGTGAGCCCCCATAAACATTTCCTCCTCTACACTTGTTCTGGTTGGGTCCTTTTAGTCCCAGCAGTGAAAAAGCTAACTAAAACACACCCAGCTCCATCCTGTCTCTTCAAGAGTCGCACTTCCAAGGTCCCTCCACCTGCCATCAACAGCCACCTGATGGCTGCCTTACTCTGTTGCTATAACTGAGTATTACAGACTTCAAAATTTATAAAGGAAAGAAGTTTATTTAGCTCATGGCTCTGGAGGGTGGGAAGTCTAAGAACATGGTGCCAGCATCTGCTTGGCATCTGGGGAGGCTTTCATGCTGTTTCAAAGCATGATGGAATTTAAAATGGGAGAGAAGGCATATACAGGAAATATAAAAGGGAACTGAACTCCTCAATAGCTAAACCTTTCCCATAGACAGTCATTCATCTATTTATGAGGAATCCTCCACATAATACAGACACCTCCCACTAAGTCACACTTCCCAACACTGCCATATTGAGGAATTGAGTTTCCATAAATGAGTTTTTTGAAGAAACACTCAAACCATAGCAATAACCCAGAGGTACCTTGACAAAATGGTCCACTCTTGAAAGGATAGAGCCATCCAAGTTCTGGAAACAGATTTAGTTATTTGTGTAGAGAATTTCAGAGCCCCAGGTGCCCAGAGACTGTGTCTGTATGTGTGTGTGTGTGTGTGTGTGTGTGTGTGTAAAATCTCAGGTGGTCACAACCACTTATTCCTCTGGACAACACCTTCATAAAAAGAAGTACTGCAGGGGCTGGAGTTGTGGCTCAGAGGTAGAGCGCTCACCCAGCATGCACAAGAAATGAGGTTCAATCCTCAGCCCCACATAAAAATAAAATAAAGATATTACATCCACCTATAACTAAAACTAAATATTGAAAAAGAAAAAAAGAAGAAGTACTGCAGAAGAGCTTGAATGCAGAGGTCCTATTGCCAGTCTAGGAGTGACACTGAATGTGGAAGAAGAACTATTCTGTTCCATCATTATGTTTCTGTTTTCTGCTGATCCATTTTGGGGTTCTTTCCTTGGTTATGATGGATGTAATTAAATTTTTTTTTCCTTGTCTCAGAACTTTTAAGATCGCTCTCTCTCTCTCTCTCTCTCTCTCTCCATTTTCAGTTTCATTGTAAATATCCTGTATGCTTATTATTATTCTTTTTCCTGTTTTCTATGTTTTATTTCCATAGAATTATTGATACAGATTATAATAACGTCTTCAAAATATCTGCCACAAAGACGCACATCAGAATAAATTTTATTTCTTGTGCTTACTGCGGTGTTGGACTGGTTTACATAGACTAATCTAGCTTTAAGACTGGATGAGAACAATGTGTATGTGTCTGCCAAATAAAATCCTCCACACAGAATTCCTTATCTGTTATGTTCTTGACAATCACATGTTCTCCCCTTCTTTTTTTCTGGAGTTTTACAATTTAACCATTTCAAGCCTGCTTGAGTTTAATTCCATTTACGTATTAAAACACTCTTGCTGAATCCCATTGTTAATGAAATGATAATCAAATCTCTGTTTCAATCATGTCATCTCAATAAGACAAAAATGTCTTTAAAAGGAAAAATAATAAATTCTATAAAGAAGTGGAATATTTCTAACATCTAATTAAAGAAAAATTTAAATGGATCTATAACTTTCACTGTCAGTCAAAAACATTAAATTTAAAAAATTACTTAAAAATAATTTTAAAATATCAATCAAAGGGGAAAATTATATAAATTCATGTTCAAAAAGGGTGGCTTATTTTGTAGCTCTTTAAATTACAAGTAAAACAGGGATTATTTTGACTTATATTATCAGAATGACATACTTCGTTATTATAAGTAATATTATTATATGAAAAATATAATAATAAAAAGATTAATTAAATAAAAAGTTTAATATAATAATAAAAAATATTAATATTCCAACCTCATGGACTTTACTAAAAGATTGTTCATACATTTCAAAACTGTTGGTTTCTTCCTTTGGCAAACTTCCTTATTCAATTTCAGTTTGAATTTTCTGTTCTTGTAGTCTTCATCTCCCCAAGGTTTTTCTAGAAGACTTTGCAAGTGTTTAACTCACATGTACGTTTGTAACAGGCTTCTGAGCAAACCAGGCTAAAGGTTATGAAAATCTTCTGAAATCTGGATGGAACTTCTGAGTTGTGTTGATAATTTGCATGGTTAGGGCAGTATGGGGCAGAATTACAGGTATCTTAGAGAGGTTCTAGGAGCCCTAAAAATAATTTGTATATGCTATAGTTTACATCCTGAATGTCACTAAAAGACCCATGTGTTAAAGGCTTGTTCCCCAGGGTGAAGCTGTTAGAAGGTAATGAAAACTTTGGGAAGTAGGAGCTTCCTTGTGAGGAGGTCTTTAGGCCACTGAGGGCATGCTCTCTAAAGGAATTGTGGGACTGTGGTCTCTTTCTCTTCTTCATTTCCTGGCGATGGTGTGAGCAGTTTTGCCGTACCACACACTTCCCGCCGTTGGCAACCAGAACCCCAAGAGCCCTTAAAAACAATGTGTCTGCCCATTCATGCAATGAAACCTTGAAAACTGTGAGTCAAAATTACTTTTCTCATTATAAGTTGATTGTCTCCGGCATTTGTTATAATGATGGAAAGCTGAGTTAACACAGCATATCTTAGAAAGAAGTTATGTTGAATGTTGTGGGTTCACTCTGAATTTTCATGATCTTCCCAGATTTTAAAGGAAGAGAGGAGCATTACAAATGCTGCTTCATGCAATTATGTTTGTTGAGGCAAATGTTGAAAAAAAAATTTCTGTTGTTTTGTAGATGAAAAGAGGAGAAATAATGTGATGTGCATTTATTCTAGTTAAACTTTTCCCATTTTAGAGGAAAATGTATTTGATCTACAGAAAGTGTGAAGGGGGAATCATCATATTAATAGATGTGGAAAGGACACTATAATATTATTTCAGATTTTTTGGAACTACCCTGGAGAACAAATTAATTTCTGAACCTATTAACTTTGTTTCTCATCAGAGCCAAGAAATGGAGAAAAAATATATATTGTAAGCCATTTTTAAGATGCAGAAAATAGCACAAACAGAAATCTATTTTTTTTTTCAAATAGAAGCATATAAAGTAACCTCTGTCTTAATAATTACTTTGCCATTAGGAAGAATATGGGGCATTGGAGCACAATTGATACCAAGGAGAGGGGAGTGAAGGATAGATCTGTGCAGTGGATGGAGTTTGGACAGAAGTTTTAATCTCAGGGCTTTGAATCTGGACTTTTTGAGTTCAAGCTCTTTCAGCTAATAGTTGGGCAACTTTGCACAGAGTAAAATGTGCTGTGGTGGGTTAAAGTTATTAGTATGAATTTATAGTTTTAAATACGTATTTATAGATAGATAGTTGATATTGAAACTTGAGTTTTTCTGCTTCTGCTGGTGGGTGGATCTGCATCAGCTGCAGGACTTTGCAGCCAGGAGATGTGCTGCAGCTCTTAGTGGTGGTTTACGCCTTCCAGCGTTGCAGCAGACCCCAGCAGCTCACTGCCAACTTCTTCTTTCTGGGTTCTTATCTGATGAATTTCAAATATGAAATGTACAAAGACGAGTGAGTGTAAGAGTAGGATTTATTCACGTGTGAATAAAAACAGAACTCCTGCAGGGTGAGAGAGGACCCAAGAGGGCTTACAATCTGAGTGTGCTAGTCTAGGGGTTTATATAGCACTTTGGTCAACATTATTGGTCCAAATTTATGCTAATCAGGGTTTGGGAAAGTACTAATGTTATTGTTTAACCCTACAATCCCATTCAGGTCTGCTCCACTTGTGGTTTCCCTCAGCTCTTGGGGAAGAGGAGGTTGAGGTTGGTTAGGATTGTGGAAGCTCAGTCATTGTGGACTATAGTGATCTGCAGAGCACTAAAGGCCTGGGGTTGTAGCTCAGTGGTAGAGCACTTGCCTAGCACGTGTGTGGCACTGGGTTAGATCCTTAGCACCACATAAAAATAAATAAAAGTATTGTGTCTATCTACAACTAAAAATATTTTTTAAAAAATGAACTAAAAAGAAAAATGTCGTTGTTTCTTGGTCAAACAAAGCCTGAACCTAATAGTGAGGAAACACCACTACTGTGGATTGGGTGTGGTCTGAGACTTCCTTAAGGGCCATTGTGATTTAAAGCTTGGCCTCAAGGTACCAACCCCTGCTGGGGTTGGGGGGATGCCTTGGCCTCAAGTTACCAACCCCTGCTGGGGTTGGGGGGATGCCTTAGATCAAGGGAGCATGTCCTTGGTATTTTGCTCTCTAGGGACTACTTGGTAATTCTTGTGAGAAATATTTAAAAAATAAGCCTGAGTTTGGTCCCACTCAGACCTTTCTGATTCCTGGCATGAAATTGGTCTGTTCACTCTGACTCGTTCTCCCTCCGTTGCCATCTGCCGCTCATCATGAGGCCCTCACCAGAAATGAGCGCTTATAGGTGCCATGCCCTTGATCCTCCCCAAGTTGTGAGCTAAATAATCTTTTTCTTCTTATAAAAATAGTTGTCCCAGGTATTTTGCTATAGTAATGCAAAGCTAACATAGCCAGACAATCCTACACTAAGGGATTTTCAACAAAATAATTGGCCTGTACTCTTCAATAATGTCAAGGCCCTACTTAAAGTGATATCCATTTTGAAAATCAGGATCAGGTCCTCATTCCCCTGAGGGAATGAGGATAAATGCTGAGGCAAAAGCAGAAAGCAAATTTTATTTAAGAGACAGAACAGAAGAGAGAGACTTTTCTGGAGAGCAGTTGGAGACCCAGAGCTGGTGCCTGTGGAAGTGGAGTGCCTTGCATTTTTATAGATCTCAGGTTTCTTCCTATCTTGCCTACAAGACCAAAAGGCAGGAAAAGAGCCTTCCAGCAGTAATTGCTTGTGTTAGAAAGTGCAGACATTCCCCTCCCAGAGAGGTGTTAGCAATTGGTTGATGGGGAAGTGCTATCTACTTATTTCCTTTTCTTTGATAATCAGCTACCTGTCCTTTGCCCCTATCTCAAAAGGATACTAAGTAAACATGACAACTTAGCAAGACCTTGTCTCAAAATAAAAAAAGTAAAAAAGGACTGGAGATGTGGCTCAGTGATAAAATGCCCCTGGGTTCAATTCCCAGTACCAAAAATAATGATGATGATGATGATGATGATGATGATGATGATAAGTGGACATGACAGCTGATTGAAATGCCCCATCCTGGACTAAAATAATAGTAGCTTAAAATATTTTATTGGTACATTTGACACAGATTAAGTCTAATCTATAGATTATTAAAAATTTTTGCACCAATATTAAATTTCTTAAATTTGATAATTTGTGAAAGAAAATATGTTAAGCGAATGCCCTTTTCATTAGAAGATACATAATGTAATAGTTAGGAGGAGAGGACCATAATGTTTCCATTTAACACTCAAATGATTTAGAGAGGGTAGCAGAATTGGTGATAAAGCCAATGGAGCAAAATGTGATTAACTTCTGAATCTTGATTATTATACATAGAAGTTCCTTATGTAGATCTTAGAGTGTTTCTGTGAGTCTGATATAACTGAAATAGGGAAGAAAGAAAGGGAGGAGGGAGGAAGGACAGTCAGCCATGGTCTTGAAGCAGAGTGGGTTTCTTCTTGATTAATGGTTTGTCATGTGGACAGCACAGGAATAAGGGATGGGTAGCGGGGACTCTACCAAACCATTTAATTTTATCTCTGTGGGGCTGGCTACCAGATTAGTTTGTTTGCTGCAGCTCCCCTATTCCTGAATTCTGACCCTCCAAATACAATAAATGGCAGGTTACATCTTGGGTCACTAAGCAAAAGCTGAATTGACTTGAGGTTCTTGGCATATCCTTTATTTTCACTACTCTTTTTATTGATTGGAGTGGATATTTTTGTTACAAAATAATGTCTCTGTATGTTTTAAGAAGTGGGTAAAGGAAGATTTCAGAGTTAAGATGGTTATAAAATATCTGTACTAATTTAGCAACTGCCAATTTTGAGAACTACTTTATGGCTTGATAGTTAAAACAATAACTATTAATTTAAGAAGGAAAATTCCCCTCTACTGTTGAGAAAATGAAGTGATGATTCTTTAAACATTATAACATGAAAAGGAAATAATGGAACAAAACCTCCAATGGCCTTTGAAAGTCTAAATTGGAAAATGCATTCTCAATGTAATTTTAATTAAAGCAATTGAATTTAAGCAGTTGAGATAAACAAGGAATTCGAAGGCCTAAACCTTAATTTATCACTTTGATAGGGCAGATTATGGAAATTGTATTTTAAATATAGGTCTCAGTTGGTTCTCATTATAAGAACTCCATCAGATAGCGTGCTGCAAGGCACATTCCTGATCTTTCATTTAATTGTCTCCTTGCTTAGTTGATTAAATAAAGATTAGCATTTATTATCTTCACAGCATTTCACAAACTTTACAAATGAAGCTAAATCGCCCTCCTATGAGGTGGACAAGCCCATTGATTTGCCCCCACAGATAGATGAACAGAAGACTCAGGTCTCAGCATCACAGTGGTAAAGAGTTTCATATCTTCTACTTAGGTCCTTAAACCCTGTCTAATATGTTCAATCATTTGTTCACAGAAAAAACTTCAGATCATGTCACAGATGATTTATTTGACACTTGTGAGAAATTAATCTAGCTAGATTTCTGTCTTATTGAAAGCTCACGGGAGAGGTTGTTTTGCAGGAGCCACTAGGCTTCCTCTTGCTGCTATACCACATTGCCATGAACAGTGGCTTCAAACAACCCAAATGGATTACCTTGTAGCTCTGGAGGCCAGAAGCCTAAGTCTGGGGTATCAGCAGACTGACGCCTTTCTAAGGCTCCAAGTCAGAACTCATTTGTTATGGCTCATATATTCCCCTCCAAAATTCAGCAAGTGAGGTAGACATTTAGGAGGTGGTTGGGCCACAAAGACCTCACCCCATTTATGGAATTAAGGCTCTTTTAAAAGGGGCTTCCCTTAGTGTTCAGCAAGTTCTGCTCCCTTCTGCTCTTCTACCTTGTGAGGACACAGTGTTAGGCCTTTTTTGTCCTGTTACCTCCTGGGATGTGAGGCTGCAGCAAGAAGTTCCTCCTCAGATGCTGCTTCCCTGATCCTGGACTTCTTAGTCTCCATAACTGTGAGGAGATAAATTTCTGGTTTTTGTAAACTAACCTCTGTTAGGTATTCTGTTGTAGCAGCACAAACAGACCAAGACATGGCATCCTTGCTTTAGTGAGTTTATGAGGCTACCTGCATTCTTTGTCTTAGAGCTCCTTCTCCACCTTCAGAGTCAGCAGCCTAAACCCGTCCCAGTTCTTTACCTAACTCTAGACTGACTGCCTGTCTCTTATAAAGACCCTTGTGATTATCTGGAATAGTTCAGGATAATCTCTCCCATTTTAAGACCCTTAAATCAATTACATCTTCATTTTCCCTTTTCCTATACAAGGTAAAGAAATTGCAAGCCCAAGCTCTAGGGTGTGGGTCTCTTGGGGTGGCCATCATTCAGCCTACCTACCACACTTCTCAAAACTTATGTAGGGAGGAAAATAACTGATATCTAGTCTTTTTTTCCTTTTCAGTCTTCAGATCAGTATTTCTAAAGTCTCAGGTGGCTACTGAGATCAAACGTAAACACCAAGGATACTCCTTAGAATGGAGAGCTAGGGAGCCGTGTAATACAGTCATCAGAGCAGGGATTTTGTAGTAGGAAGACATGGAACCTCACCTGATAACACACTGGGTGAGCAGCCCAGGAAGGCATCAAGCCTCCGATTGATGAATAAGAAGGCAAGTCAACACAAAACAACAAAAAAGTTACCATACTTACATCAGCTCTTCAAATCTCCTGGACCCTACCCCTTCCCCTCTCTCCCACCCCCACCACCTCTCTCCCTCTTTCAGCATTTATTTTTTTATTGGTGCATATTAATTATACAGAACAGTCAGTTTCATTGTGGCATAATTGTACATACACATAACATAATTTCATCAATTTCACTCCCCAATGCCTCCCATTACTCTGATTTTAAAAGAAGATTTTTTCACATTACTTCTTGAAACATCTTTTCCACAGCTCTAAGAAGCTTCCTACGGACATGCTACCTGAGACATGCTGGAAACCCACCACACTAGAAAACATATCAGGAGAAAGAAACCATAGGACTCCGCCTGAGGCTCTTAGTACTAGCCCCATGCGGCCATTTACCAGTGTAGGCACTTTAGGCCAACGACTTATTCCTGAGTCTTCATTTTCCTTTTTGTAAAATGGGCACAATGATCCTTAGTTCACAGAGTTTGTAGGCTTAAGTGAAATTATGCATGAAGGCAATCTGGCACATATTAAATAGTGGGTAAACAACAACAACAAAAATGAACACCCAAATGCTGGGGTCTATGCCTTTCAAGAAATTCCTCAAATTTCATTGTATTTTAATAACTTTATTTCATTTATTTATTTTTATGTGATACTGAGGATAGAACCCAGTGTCTCACACGTGCTAGGCAAGTGCTGTACCACTGAACCAGAACCCCAGCCCTCAAATTTCATTTTAAGCAAATGCATTTGGGTTGTTCAGCAGGATAACGTGAAGACTATATGACAACAGACTAATGTGAATAAGGATATATTCTTATTCTTCCTTGTAAATTAATGTTGAGATCCTTCAGAGACTGTGCTAGGTACAGTTCTTAGAGTGCACTCAATTTTGGAGAAGTCATTACAACATAACTGAAAATTGCTATGATAAAGGTATGAACAAATTGGTAGAAGGAACATAAAGTAGGTAGGTATCTACCTTCCCCTTCCCTCTGAAATGTGTGCAATAAAGTATCAAAAATGTATTAGGCTTCTGCACAGATGATGTCAATGGATAAGTAAGTATACATGACAAAAAGAACTTACATCCTTTTTAAGGCCTGGCCAGATAAGTAAGTGTTGCTTTTCAGGCAAGACCAGATAAGCTACAGGTAAATACCTGGTCTAAGGATATCACCACAAAATTCTTTTTATTCAGCCAATTTAGACCTGTACTGGCTGATTGCCCATGAAAACAGCAGTATTTTGTTAAACTAATTAGTTGTTTCCTTGCAAAGAATAGTCTGGATCTTATCTGATTTCCCCTCTAAATGATAGTCCCTGTTCTAACTAAATTGCTTCATTTAGTACTTAGCTACATAGTGGAAAGGGTAGGGAACCATGGTCCCCTGTAGTTAAGCCCCTTTGTTCTTAATTTCCTCTACAATCTCCACCTAGTTCCTCCCCACCACATTCCATCACCCTAAACTGTAAATATTCCATCAACCTAAATAATCCAAATCACTCACAAGCTATCAGTCACGAAAGAAAAGATTCAGAGGGAAGGGAGTGCAGTGAGTGTATGTTGGATGCTTTCCTTCTTGGGTTTGAAGCCTGTTCCATGTGCTGATTCACTGTGGAGAGATTGGACCAGGCTGGCCTTCATATTCCATTAGTACAGACTAGAATGTGATTTATAGACTCATATTACTTTTAGTAAAATTCCACTGTACCAGAACAACTCAGGTGTCCTCTAGAGTTGTTTATAATAGGATTTTATCTTTATTAGAAAGAAAGTTACACTAGTTCCAGCTGTTCTTGCTTGGGAGGTTAAACTCTAAAAATTCACTTTTCATCAGTAGAATGTATAAAGGGTAGCTTGACAGCTGGCCTCATATAGTTAAATGCTATTTCATGTTATTACTTTAAAATTTCTTTCATAATGTTTGACACAGACAAGAGACCCAGGTGCCGAATAGCATATTTTTAGTTTTGATGGAGTGGACTTTGTCAACAAAGTTGGAAAGTGAAAGAAATAAAATACAGTTAAGAAAACTTATTTGAATGAAATCTAAAGAATATAGAAAGGGTTTGAATGAGCTTTGCCAAAGTGCAAATGAAAATAATAAAAATTGATTCTGCCAGTAGAACTATGCAGTATAGAAAATAAAATAGAAGAAGAAGAAAAAAAAAAAAACACAACAAAATGAAAGGGTAATATTTGTGTTTTCTCCCTGTTTCCTTCACTATGGTTGTCTCTCAAGAGGAAAACAAAACAAAAACAACTAAGGCTCATCATTGTTCTTAACTTTTGGAGACATAAACTAAGGGGTTTTGCATAAGTGTACATAATGTAACCAGCAGTCCTTGAAGTTATCAATACATTGCTTGTGGTCAAATATATATCTAATTATATGTATAGAGACTGTATATAGAGGCTTCTCTTCTGTGAACTAGACCATGGTTTCAATGCAATATGCAAGCAAAGGTATTCAAGTTGCTTACTTGTTATTAAAATTATGGATGGAGCCATCACCCACAAAAGTCATACAATTAAAAGCATTGTTAATAAAGAAGGGAAATGGTGAATAGCCAGTGCATTGTAATTTCCAAGAGCAGAATTGGGGATTATTATTACTGCAGTAGGGAAGGGCCACTGGTTATGGAGAAGTCAGTCCCCAGGTAGCCATCACTCAAAGCCAGGCACAATCTCAGCTGATTCACAGGCTTACAATACATCAGGCAATACAATTGAGAACTAAATTGTCATTATTTTTCTTGGTCTGTTTAGTCTAAAACTTCATCTATTTTCTTACCATTTTATATAATATGCTTAAAATTAATCTCTGACCCTAATATAGTTATCCTGGAATGCCCAATGTAGTCACTAGATACTATATCATGTTTGGAAACTCACAGATAATCTATGAAGGCAGTTTTCACTATTTCTGTACAGTAATTGTTGCCTATTTGGTGTAGCTTCAAGAGTGATGTATACAAGGTGTGTGTATGTGTGTGTGTGTGTGTGTGTGTGTGTGTGTGTGTGTTATCATGGACATCTCCTTTACTCTAATTCTATGCTTATAAACCCTGAAGTGTGTTCCAAAATGGAGTAAATTATCCAGAAATATTCAAAGGCATGTTAGGAAATAAAATATTTAGATAATAAACATATAATAATTGAAACTTACGATTGTAAAGAGTCCCATGGTACCTACTACATACAAAGCTCTACAAAAAAAAAAAAAAAAAAAAAAAAAAAAAACCCTCTGGAAAATATGAAACTAAATGAAGCATCTTATCTAAAGATATTTATAACCCAGAAAAGGTGAAATGGAGAGGGAGACAGTCACATAAACAATAATGAACAAATGATAGTTGATAAATGGCATAGCTCATATTTTGGAGCAGTTGTGGGCTGGGTGCTATCTTTATACTTAACATTCATTTTTATCATTTCTTCTTTACATTTTTAATGAGATACTGTTATTGCACTCATTTTATGTATGAGGAAATTGAAATGCAGAATGGTCAAGAGATTTGGTCACCATTACATGGCTGGAATGTGATTAATTTATTGAGTGACTCACATTCATTTATTAATCCAATCAACAGTAACTTACTCTGAACTTATTGTTTGTTGGACACTGTTTTAGGTACTGAAGAGATAGAACAATGGAAAAAATCATTTAGGAAGCTTAGATTTTAGTAAGAATTGATTAGGAGACAAAACACAAATTAAGAATTATATAATATATTAGGAGGCACAAGTGTTATAGGGATTGAAACAAGACAAAATGGTTAGCAGTAAAATAGGGTGTTAGGTGTGACTTATCTTAAGAGAAGGATTTGTATTGTATTTAGATCATTCAAAATTTCAAAAATTTTGGAACTCTCTTTCTTATGGAAATAAGATGTGCTCACCATAGAATATTTAGAAAGACAAATAGCATTTAAAATGTGTAAAAGAGAAAAATGAAAATAAATAATACAAAAAAGTTTGTTCATTATTCTACCACATATATATTACTTCTATCACTATTTTAATATGTCACATGAGATATTTAGAACATTGAGATTCCATTGCTTACATAGCTTCACATAGGGCCTTTTCTCTTAACTTTTGAAAGGTAAATATTTTTGAATGGTGAATATTTTTCAGAATCACTAAATATTCTTATATTTTCATACTTGCATAGTATTCAACTAAGTGAACCACAATTTAACTTTTCTGTTACATTTATGTTTTCTGTTTGATGTGTATAATACTTTGAAGTTTTCACCTCTATAAATATTAACTTGATGATGGCCCTTGAACATAACTTGTAAGCTTCTCTCATAACTTTTCAGGACAAATTCATAGGTGCTGAATATTGAAGGAAAATATGTGTTAAACCAAATTTGCAGCTGGGTGCAGTGGCACAGGCTTGTAACCCTAGTGACTTGGGAGATTGAAGCAGGAGGACTGAAAGTTTGAAGCCAGTCTTAGCATCTTAGTGATGCCCTGAGCAATTTAGGAAGATCCTGTCTCAAGATTAAAAAAAAATAGAGAGGACTGGGGATGTAGCTCATTGGTGAAATGCCCTGGGTTTATTGCATAGTACAAAAACAAACAAACAAACAAAAAACACAAAGCAAAACAAAACAAAAAACAAATTCGCTTTCTAGAAGTCTCATCTCAACTGATCCTTACTTATATCAACCACCCTTGATGTGTGTCAATTCATAGTACTCTACTTAGTTTATATGGTTATTTTATATGTCAAGTAATTTTACGAATGAAAAATGCCATTCTGGTTACAGTTTCTTTGTGAGGTTTTTCATGACTTTTATTTTTATTTTTTAAATTTTTTGTGGTAGTAGGGATGTAACCCAGGATCTCATGAATGATAGGCTCTACCATAGAGTGCAGAGTTACATTCCCAGCCTTAAGATTTATCTTACATTGAAATATACCTTCTAAATTCAGACTCTCCCCACAAAACCCAGATGATTGTTGAGAATTTGACTTATCTGTTGTTTGGAGGCTATGTTGGTGAAAGGGGTTATTTTCAATTCATAATTTATAGGTTGATTGTAAAAATACTTTTAGGATTAAATAGATTTATTTATTCTTTTTTAAAAATGCAGTCACAAAATATTGATTTAGTGCTTTCCATATGACAAGCAGCATTCTAATCTCCAAAGACTGGCATGGAACAAAGCTTACTCACTAATCTCATGAACTTTATTCCTATGGAGAAAAAATGAAAAGGAAACAGCAAAAGCCCTAGCATGTGGATTTTTTCCAATCGTATTAACTGTTATGGAAAACATTAGCTCCCCACAAACATAGAGATTCCGTGAGAAAAGTGTTTTTGACTATTTGTATTGACACCTTTTTTACCTAAAACTTAGAATTGTACCTGAACACATGGTGGTTATATAGTGAGTGAGTGGTGAATAACTGAATAAATATGTGCAATAAATAGAGCAGGATAGGGAATGTTTGTTGGGGAGGTGGTCACTTATTATAGCTAGGATGGTTGGAGACAGGTTCTGTGCTAATATTCATGAACAGACATTTTTGATTCTACAAAACAGGTAAGGGGGTCTTCTGTGTGCTGTGGAGTCAGTAAGAAGGGAGACAGGAGTAGAAGGTGTATTGTAGAGTGTGTAGAGAGGTGGGCCCTGTAAAGTCTCTGGCTTTTGGTCTGAGTGAGATGAAAATCCATTGAAGAGTTTTAAACACACAGGAGTGAAAGAATCCAATCTTTACACTGAAAGGATCATTCCTCTAGATTCTAGAGGCAGACACCCATATAGGGATCCACTTAGACTGCTGCAATAACCCTTGCAGTGGGGAAGTTGCCTTGGAACAGTCCTGGCAGTACAGATGGCAAAATGTGGTCAAATTCTGGATATGGGGCCAATAGAATTTGCTGGTTTATAGAATGTGGTGTGAGAAAAATATGGAAATGAAGGTTGATTCCAAGGATTTGGACCTGAGCAATCAGGAGGATGCAGTTTTTTTGTTTGTGTGTTTAGGGGGTTTGTGGGGGGAGCAGCACAGAAATGGAAAGAGAAAAAATTTAAATAAGACGTAAGAGACTGTTTTAGATATGGTTTAACTTAGTTTTAACCATTTAGTTAATAAATAAGAAATATTTAATATTATTTAAAATGTTTTAAACAAGCCACCTAATAATCACCACTTAAGGAATTAAGGTGCATAGTGGGAAACAAATAAAACAAAATGAATTTGTGTTGAGTTATGCAGTGTCACACATATCATATATAAAAATCTGTTTCATTAAAATTCAGTAAGAAGGAACAACAACATTGGAGTAATAAAATTCAGTATCACATGAAGAGGAAGATTCTCTCTCTCTCTCTTTTTTTTTTTTTTTTTTTTCTGCTGTGCTTTTTATTGGTGCATTAGAGTTGTACATAATGGTGGGATTCATTGTTATACATTTATACTTGCTACACAATATATCAATATAATTTGGCCAATACCATTCCCCAGTATTTGCCCTTTCCTGTCCTCCTCCCTCTCTCTATCCCTTTCCTCTACTGTAGCTACTGATCGCCCCTCAATTTTTGAGATGTCCCTCATTTTCCTCTCTACTTCCTCATATGAGAGAAAATATATGATCTTTGACCTTCTGAGTTTGGCTTATTTCCCTTAACATAATGGTCTCAAGTTCTGTCCATTTTCCTGCAAATGACATAATTTCATTCTTCTTAATAGCTGAATAAAACTCCACTGTGTATATATACCATATTTTTAATCCATTTATCTCTTGATAAACTCCTAGGTTGGTTCCAGTTTGGCTATTGTGAATTGTGCTGCTGTACACATAGGTATGCATGTATTGCTATGGAATGCTGACTTCAATTCTTTAGGATAAATACTGAGGAGTGGTATGCCTGGGTCATATGGTAGTTTCATTTCTGGTCTTTTGAGTAACATCCAAACTGATTTCCATAGTGATTGTACTAACTTATAATCCCACCAACAGTGTAAAATCGTTGCTATATCTCCATATTCTTTCCAGTATTTATTATTATTTGTATTCTTGATGGATGCTATTCTAACTGGAGTGAAATGAAATCTCAGTGTTTTTTTTTTTTTTTGTACCAGGGATTGAACTCAGGGGCACTCCACCACTGGGCCACATCCCCAGCCCTTTTGTGTATTTTATTAGAGACAGGGTCTCACTGAGTTGCCAGTGCCTCCCCATTGCTGAGGCTGGCTTTGAACTTGCAATCCTCCTGCCTCAGCCTCCCAAGTGCTGGGATTACAGGCGTGCGCCACCGCGCCCGGCTTTCTCAGTGTGCTTTTAATTTGCATTTTCTTCTTTGCTAAAGATGTTGGACATTTCTTCATATATTTGTTGACCATTTGTATTTCTTCTTTTGAAAAGTGTCTGTTTTGTTCATTTGCCCATTTATTAATTGGGTTCTTTGTTTTGATGCTAAGCTTTTTGAGGTCTTCATATATTCTAGATATTAATCCTCAGTTGAAGAGTAGCTAGCAAAGATTTTCTCCTGTTATTTAGGTCTTCTCTTCACATTCTTAATTGTTTGCTATGTATAAACAAAAAGTTTTTTTAATTCTTGCTATCATTTACTGAGCTTTAGGAGTCCTATTGAGGAAGCTGTTGTCTGTACCTATATATTTGAATATTGACTCTATGTTTAATTTTAGGAGTTGCAAAGTTGCAGGTCTAATTCCTAGGTCTTTGATCCATTTTGAGTTGATTTTTGTGCAGGGAGAGAAATAAGGATCGAGTCTCATTCTTCTACATACAGATAAACAGTTTTCCCAGCACCATTTGTTAAACAGGCTGCTTTTTCTTCACTGTATGTTTTTGGCACCTTTGTCAAGGATCAGATGACTGTATCTGCAGGATGGTTTGTCTCTCTGTGCCTTCTATTCTGTACCATTGGTCAATGTGTGTCTGTTTTTATGCCAGTGCCACTCAGTTTTTGTTAGTATAGGTCTGTAGTATAATTTGAAGTCAGGTACTGTGATGTCTCCAGGGTTGCTTTTTTTGGCTTTAAATGGCTTTGACAATTCTGAGTCTTTTACTCTTCTAGTGAATTGTAGGACTGTTTTCATTAGTTCTGTGAAGAATGTCATTCATATTTTGATGGGTATTGCATTGAATCTGTATATTGCTTTTGGTAGCATGGCCATTTTAATGATTCTGCCTATCCACAATAATGCAAAAATTTTCAATCTTCTTGTGTTTTCTTCAATTTTTTTCTTCAGCGTTGTTTAGTTTTCATTATAGAGGTATTTTATCTACTTGGTTATATTTATTCCTAGGTTTTTGGTTTTTTCTTTTGTTTTTGAGGTTATTTTTAATAGAATTATTTTTCTGATATCTTCCTCAGCAGATTTATTGCTGGTAAATAGGAAAGTCATTGACTTTTGTATGTTGAACCTTTATCCTGCTACTTTGCTGAATTTGTTTATTAGCTCTAGTAGACTCCTGATGAAGCTTTCTGGATCTTCTAAGTACAGTGTCATATCATTGGTAAACAGGGATAATTTGACTTCCTCCTTTCTTTTTTTATCCCTTTTATTTCATTCTCCTGCCTAATTGCTTTGGCTAGAATTTCTAGCACTATATTGAATAGGAGTGGTGAAAGTGGACATCTCTGTCTTGTTCTGAATTTAAAATTCTTTCAGTTTTTCCCCATTTACTATGGTGTTAGCTTTGGGTTTATTATATATGTAGACTTTATGATGTTGAGGTAAGTTCCTTCTATCCCTAGTTTCTTCAATTTATTTTTTTTATCATGAATGGGTGATGAATTATTTTTGAAAGCTTTCTTTGCATTGATTGAGATGACTATAGGACTTTAATTTTTTTTTTTTTTTACTATTTTATTTTATTTTCCTTTTCTTTAATTCTAAATTGTTATTTATGACAACAGAATGCTTTAAAATTCATATTACACTTATAGAGCACATTTTTACATATCCCTGGTTGTATATAAAGTATATTCACACCATTTGTGTCTTCAAATATGCACTCAGGGTAATGATATCCATCTCATCCTACTATCTTTTTTTTTTTTTTTTTTAACCCTTTTGCCTCCTCCTTTCCCCTTCCTCCCCATTGGCCTTTCTAGTGTTTCTCTAATCCTCCTATGCTCCCTGTCCCAACCCCACTGTGAATCAGCCTCCTTATATCAGAGAAAACATTCCGCATTTGGATTTTGGGAATTGGCTAACTTCACTTCGCATTATATTCTCCAACTTGATCCATTTGCCTGCAAATGCCATGATTTTATTCTCTTTTATTGCTGAGTAATATTCCATTGTGTATATATACCACATTTTCTTTATCTGTTCATCTACCGAAGGGCATCTAGGTTGGTTCCACAGTTTAGCTATTATGAATTGTGCTGCTATAAATATTGATGTGGCTGTGTCCCTGTAGTATGCTGTTTTTAAGTCCTTTGAGTATAGACCGAAGAGTGGGATAGCTGGGTCATAAGGTGGTTCCATTCCCAGTTTTCCAAGTAATTTCCATACAGCTTTTCAGATTATCTGCACCATTTTGCAGTCCCACCAGCAATGTATGAGTGTGCCCTTTCCTTCACATCCTCTCTAACATTTATTGTTGTTTGTGTTCTTAATAGCTGCCATTCTGACTGGAGTGAAATAAAGTCTTAGAGTAGTTTTGATTTGCATTTCTGTAATTGCCAGAGATTTTGAACATTTTTTTCATGTATTTGTTGATTGATTGTGTATCTTCTTCTGAGAGGTGTCTGTTCAGTTCCTTGGCCCATGTATTGATTGGGTTATTTGATTTCTTGGTGTTAAGATTTTTGAGTTCTTTATATATTCTAGATATTAGTGCTCTATCGGATGTGCATGTGGTAAAAATTTGTTCCCAATTAGTAGGCTCTCTATTCACCTCACTCATTGTTTCTTTTGCTGAGAAGAAACTTTTTAGTTTGAATCTATCCCATTTACTGATTCTTGATATTAATTCTTGCATTTCAGGAGTCTTATTAAGGAACTTGGGGCCTAACTGACATGTTGGACTTTAGGACCTACTTTTTCTTCTAATAGGCGTAGTGTCTCTCATCTAATTCCTAGGTCCTTAATCCACTTTGAGTTGAGCTTTGTGCATAGTGAGAGATAAGGGTTTAATTTCATTTTGTTGCATATGGATTTCCAGTTTTCCCAGCACCATTTGTTGTAGAGGCTATCTTTTCTCCAATATACATTTTTGGCACATCTGTTTAATATAAGATAGATGAAATTATATGCATTAGTCTCTGTGTCCTCTATTCTGTACCATTGGTCTACAAGTCTATTTTGGTGCCAATACCATGCTGTTTTTGTTACTATTGCTCTGAGTATAATTTAAGGTCTGGTATAGTGATGCCACCTGCTTCACTCTTCTTGCTAAGGATTGCTTTAGCTATTTGGGGTCTCTTATTTTTCCAGATGAATTTCATGACTGCTTTTATATTTCTATGAAAAATTCCATTGGGATTTTGATTGGAATTGCATTAAATCTGTATAGTGCTTTTGGTAATATGGTCATTTTAACAATATTAATTCTGCCTATCCAAGAAAAAGGTAGATATTTCCATTTTCTAAGGTCTTGTTTAATTTCTTTCTTTAGTGTTCTGTAGTTTTTGTTATAGAGGTCTTCCACGTCTTTCGTTTTAATTTATTTCCCAAGTATTTAATTTTTCTGATGCTACTGTAAATGGGGTATTTTTCCTTGTTTTCTTTCAGAGGATTTGTCACTGATATATAGAAATGCCTTTGATTTATGGGTGCTTATTTGTATCCTGCTACTTTGCTGAATTCATTTATGAGTTCTAGAAGTTTTCTGGTGGAATTTTTTGGGTCTTCTAGGTATAGAATTGTATCATCAGCAAATAGTGCTAATTTGAATTCTTCTTTTCCTATCTGTATCCCTTTAATTTCTTTCAACTGTCTTATTGCTCTGGCAGTGTTTCAAGTACTATAATAAATAGAAGTGGTGAAAGATGGCATCCCTGTCTTGTTCCAGTTTTTAGAGGGAACACTTTTAATTTTTCTCCATTTAGAATGATGTTGGCCTGGGGCTTAGTGTAGGTAGCTTTTTTTTTTTTTTTTTTTTTTTTTTTTTGTGGTACCAGGGATTGAACTCAGGGGCCCTCGACCACTGGGTTACATCCCTAGCCCTTTTTTGTATTTTTATTAGAGACAGGGTCTCACTGAGTTGCTAAGTGCCTCGCCATTGCTGAGGCTGGCTTTGAACTCATGATCCTCCTGCCTCAGCCTCCCACAGTGCTGGGATTACAGGCATGCGCCACCACACCTGGCTTGTAGGTAGCTTTTATGATGCTGAGGTATGTTCCTGTTATCCCTAGTTTTTCTATTGTTTTATACATGAATGGGGTGCTGTGTTTTGTCTAATGCTTTTTCTGCATCTATTGAGATAATAATATGGTTCTTATCTTTAAGTCTATTGATGTTATGAATTATATTTATTGATTTCTGTATGTTGAACCAACCTTGCATCCCTGGAATGAACACTGAAGGGCAAAAATCACACCAGGGATGGCCATGCAGCCAACGGATTTATTCACCAGCCTTTATGGCTGGTTAAGGGTAGAAAAGGAACGGGGAAAGGGTCAGGGAGAGGGAAGTATGCAAGCTCTGGTGGGAGAAAGGAGTCAGGGAGAGGGGAGTGTGAAAGCTCAGGAAGTGTGCAAGCTCTGGTGGAAGAGTGTGCAAGCTCTGAACAGAAGGTGGGAGTCTGGTTGAACCAGCTGCAGTCTCTGGAGCTATCAGCTGGGGCAGTGGCCATCGGACTGGAGACGGCGGGTCTAAGGCTGGTGCAGTGGCTGCCTCTTCTCTGTCTTTGTCATCGTCTTCTGTCTCGTCCTTGCCTTCTTCTTTCCTCGTCTCTCTCTTCTCCTGTGTCTCTCTTCTCGTCATCTGGCTCCTCATTGCCTGGCTCCTAAACTTCAAATGGATGGGAGTTTATATAGGGATTACTGGTGGGGGTTGTACAAGAGCAAACTTTAATGTTATTGGCTCTTTGCCCGTGGGCTGAGGGTGAACTTTAAGCCTATTGGCTCCTGCTTGTGGTGTGAGAGCAGCCTTCAAGCCTATTGGCTCTTGCCTGGGGATGATGAAACATCCTGCCCAGAGAACAGAACAAACTTTTGACCCTCTGCCTGTGGAACAGGGTGAACTTTTGATGACCTGAAAGCCTATTGACTCCTGCCCATAGGGTGAGGGCAGACTTCAAGCCTATTGGCTGCTGCCCAGGGATGATGAAACATCTTGCCAGGAGAACAGAGCTAACTTTTGGCCCTCTGCCTGTGGAACAGGGTGAACTTTTGGTGACCTTTAAGCCTATTGGTTCCTGCCCATCTATCAATCCCCACTTGATCATGGTGTACTATCTTTTTGATATGTTTTTGTATTTGATTTGCCAGAATTTTTTTTTTGAGAATTTTTGCATCTATGTTTATTAGAGATATTGATCTGAAGTTTTCTTTCTTTGATGTGTCTTTGCCTGGTTTGGGGATCTGTGCCTTCCTCTATCCCAATTACTCTTAGATTTGATCTTTTGATGCTGTCCCATAATTCTTGGATGTTCTGTTCATGGTTTCTTACTATCTTCACTGTGTGGTCAACTTTATTTTCCAGATTGCATACTTTTTCTTCATTATTTGATGTTCTTTCTTCCAATTGATCTAGTCTGTTGGTGATGCTTTCTATTGTGTTTTTTATTTGGCTTATTGTTTCCTTCATTTCAAGGATTTCTGCCTTTTTTTTCCCTCAGAGATTCTATCTCTTTTTTTAAGTAATCTTTTGCTACCTGTAAATACTCTTATATCTTTGTTGTAGTGATCAATTTTTGCCTATATTTGCTCATTTAGGTCATTCTTTAATTCACAGATCATTTTAATTATGAACATTCTAAACTCCTTCTCTGACATTTCATCAACTTTGCTGAGCATGATTGTATTATCCTGGTTTGTTTGGCATAATTTCCTCCCTTATTTTTTCATGTTGTCTATTTGTCTTCCTTTCTTGCAATGTGGATCTGAGATATTACAGTTTCTACCCTATATTCTTGTAGTATCCATGCAGATTGTCTGTACCTCACCTTAATGTTGGGCTTTCAGACCCTGCAGGTGTCACTTGATATATGTTACTGCAACTAAAGTTGGTGTTAGCAATAGCGGAAGTAACTAGAGATAACAGTGAAGGTACCCCAAGATGGATGCAAGTCTTCCAGAGATGGGGCTGAAAGGGTGGGCCTTACAATGTCCTTGGGATGCCTGCTCTGAGATGCAGCTGCTTTTAGGCCCTGTCTGTTGTCAAAAGGTAGGGGCTACTGCATGGGGAAGGCTATGGCTATATCTGAAATGTCTCAAGATGGAAGTGGGTTAGGCCTGTGCTCCCAGTTGGGGGTGGGGTGGCGGACTCAGAACCTACCCTGGGCTTGGGTCCCACTCAGATTGGTGTGGGCAGAACTGGCCAAATCTGAGCTCCCATGGTGATCTGCTGGTCGGAAGAGGTGGTTCTATGGCAGAGCCTGAGCTTGGCGGATGTTTGCCAGTGGCGGGAAGGACCCACTCCCACTCTGAGCGTGGGTCCCGTGCATGTTGGTGTAGGCAGAACTCAAGGTGTTACAGTTTCTACCCTATAATCTTATAGTGTTCCTGCAGGTTACTGATGTCTCGTCTTGGTGTTGGGCTTCCAATTCCAAACTGGTGTCCCATGATGGAAGTTACCACAACTGAATATGGTGATAGTGGCTGCAGAGGTAACCTGAGATGGTGGTAGAGGTGTTCCAAGATAGAAGTGTCCCAAGATAGATGCTACCACTTTCAGAGATGGGGCTGAAAAGGGCAGGCCGTCAGATGATGTTGGGCGACCTGTTGGGAGATACAGCACTGTGGCCTGTGCTGCTGCAACAGGCAGCTGCCTCTAGTCCTTGTCAGTTGTCTGAAGATGGATGCTCCCATGTGAGCAGGGCTATGGAGATGGCTGCAGTGTTCCCAGATGGAGGCTGGCAGGTGGAATGGACCACAGCCTTGGTAAATAGGAAACCTCAGGGAGGGCTCCACCCCAGGGTCCACCCAGGGCCTGTTCTGGGCCTGCCTGTTCTCTGCTGAGGTAGGCGGGGCTATCCTAGCCCCACCTGCACTCTGCATGTGTGGGCAGGGTTGTCAGGACTTTTATTCTTAATTATTGATTTGCACTATCTTTGTGTGCCCAGGATAAAACCAACTCAGTGATGATGTACAATCTTCTTAATGTTTTTGAATATAATTTATTAACACTTTATTGATGATTTTTTAAATCTAATCAGAGATATTGGTCTGTAGTTTTCTTTCCTTAATGTATTTTTATCTGGTTTTGGTATGATTGTGATATTGGTTTCATAGACTGAATTTGGAAGTGTTCCATCCCTTTCTCTTTCATGGAATAATTTAAGGAGCATTGGTATTAGTTCTTCTTAAATGTTCTGGTAAATTCAGCTGAGATTTCATCTGGTTCTGGGCTTTTCTAGTTATTGGTCTGTTTAGGTTTTCAATGTCTTTGTCATGGTTTGGATGTAAGGTATTCCCTAAAAGCTCACATGTGAGACAATGCAAGAAGGTTCTGAGAAGAAATGATTGGTTTGAGAGAGTCTTAACACAATCAGTAAATTAATTCCTTGATAGGGATTAACTGAGTAGTAACTGAAGTGGTAGGGTGTGGCTGGAGGAGGTGGGAATTGGAGGTGTGGCTTTGGGGTATGTATTTTGTCTCTGGAGAATGGAGTCTCTCTCTTTGCTTTCTGATCATCATGTGAACTGCTTTCCTCCACCATACTCTTCTACAATGTTGTTCTGCCTCAACTTGAGTTCCAACTTGCTATCTATGGATTGAGGGCTGTGAAACTGCGCACCCCAAAATAAATTTCTCCTCTTCTGAAGTTGTTCTGATTGCATCTTTTAGTCATAGCAGTGGAAAAGTTTGCTAAACAGTCCTCTTGGTTCAATTTTGGCAGGTCACATGTGTCTAGAAATATATCCATTTCTTCTAGGTTTTCCAATTTATTGGAGTATAAGTTTTCAAAATATTTGCTAATTATCCTCTAGAGTTCTGTGATGTTTGTGGTGATTTCTCCTTTTTCATCTTTAGTTTTATTAATTTGGGTCTTCCCTCTTTTTCTTTTGGCTAGTTGGGCTAAAAACTTATCAATATTGTTTATCTTTTCAGAAAACTAACTCTTCATTTCAATGATCCTTTGTATCATTTTTTTATTCTCAATTTCATTGATTTTGGTTCTGATCCTAATGTTTTCCTTCCTTCTACTGGTTTTGGAAGAGGTTTTTTTAATTTTTCAAGGGCCTTGAGATGCATCTTTAGGTTGCTTATTTGGGATCTTACTAATTTTATTATGTATGCACTCATGGCTATAAACTTTGAGAGGGACAGTCTTAACAAAGGAAAGGGAAGAGTTTGGCATCTTAAAAACACTTGGATTAAGAGCCGGAAGATGTCTAGGCTAATAGAACAAAAATTACAAGGATGACTTATAAACAACATTTTTTGCAGTTCTGGAGGCTGAGAAGCCCAAGATCAAAAGAGATTCAATGGTCAGTGAAGACCTACTTTCTAACTCATAGGTGAGGACTTCTCTCCACATCCTCACATGGTGAAAGGGACAAGAGATTTTTCTGGGGTATCTTTCATGAGGGAATTCATTTCATCAATGAAAGACACAGATATGCAGAATATTGAACAGAATATTGATACCCATGTAACACAGTGAAGGCATTTATTGTATATTTTTAACACCTAGGAAGACTGTCCTTTGTGAGTCCAGGTAAGACAATTTCTATGTTGATACTCATAAACCAATTTTACATTTTATCCACTGAATGATATGTGCTTGAAAATGTCAGTTAAATAGTTTTTCAATACGGACAACTTATACACAAACAATTTAATTCTTATTATGAATTAGTGTAGTCAATTGAAATTGATAAAAGGAATAGCTACAGACCTTGCAATAATTTCCTTTACATTTTACTGATAAATTCAATTATTTGTTTGTTTATTTATTTATTTATTTGGTGCTGAGAATCAAACCCAGTGCCTCACATGTGCTAGGCAAGTGCTCTATCACCGAGCCACAACCCCAGCCAATAAATTCAATTCTTAACCAATACTTTTATGACTCTTCTGCAAAATATTTAAATCAACCTTTGAAGCTTTCTTATAACGATGAAATGGGAATGAGTGCTTGGAGGCAAAGCTATATGCCGCAGCAAACTTGAGGGATCGATGTGATGGTATTTCAGATCCGCTCTGTTTCTTGATCCATCAACAACTATTTCAAGTAAAAGGAGCAGAACCAAAGACACAATGAAGGGTATTGGAAATCACTATTAGATAATATTTGGTGGAAACATGGGGGAATAGGGAAGGCAACAGGAAAGATACATAGCTTCCTCAGAAACTGAGGGTGCTAGTCAAACTCAGTAAACAAATTGCCTTAAGAATGATTATAGTGGTTACGCACATACAGAGACTTCTCAGGATTTTTCTTGCATAAACCTAATCGAATCATTAAAGCAGACGCAACAAGAAGGTAAATTTTCTGAGTAATGGCAAAAATAAATTAAAAAAAAAGGAAATTAAGTAAATTTTATTTCGATAAAATTCATCCCAAATTAATTCTGATTTTGTGGCTCGCAATCCCTCTGAATTTTCTCTATTAATGCAGAATCCCTCAGGGCCCTAAAGTCAGGAAGTCCCCTGCGTGCACCATAAATTCTGTAGTGACATATTTAACCCAGCTTCCTCTGCTGGAGCTCATGTATTAACAAACAACTCCTCTGACTTCCTAGAACACACACCTTTATTGAGTTTCAAAATGACCGTTTTCAGGCTATTGGAACACAAAACAAAGCTCTCCTTTTACCACAGGCACATTGAAGGCCACTTTGATTCTTCCATCAACACTGGGAACTGCCAGAAAAATTACATTTTTTTCCTGTGCCTGTTGGCAGTAGGAAAGAAGCTCTAATGAATCCATTGTCAGCAAACATGGCTTTCTTGGATTGCAGAACAGTAAATGACACATCAGTTGCACTTTTAGTTTATGGATGTGAATGTGTTCTTCCTCTCCTGAAACTTTGCCAATTAGGAAGCAGATTCTCCCATCCTGTATTTCAAAGCCTTATTCACAAATTGACATTAGTGTTACAATTTCGGTAATGGACCCGAAAAAAGCATTACAGCTAAATGGTTCTAATTTCAATCACAAACAACATCCTATAGAATGAATGCTCAGACAGATGCTTCAGACTACAACTAAATACACTACGTCCTAATTGCTTTGCAATCTTTCAATTCAAATCAAGGGAACACTTCAACCCTGTTGCTTCTCTCTCAGAGAAGGTAAACACGGGTCTTTAATGGACTGTGCTAATAATAACTACTCGAAGCAGTTAAACAAAACTCCAATTCTTTTGGGGGCTGGCAATGAAAGACAAGTTCTAAAAGGAAGGACTGTAAGAAACTGAGATTAGTGTTAAACTTTAAAAAGTTTTAGGAACTTTTATAGCCCACATAAAGGAAAAAAAACCCTAGTGAAATAAATGTTTTAATATAAAGCAAAACATGAAATTCAAAGTAGACTAGAAGGGCTTGCCTTTTATTTCTTTTCATTTTTAGATCCTTATCAATGAATGGTACTAACAAGTTCAGAAAATTTCTTTAAAAACCTGTTTTATGTAGATGGTGGCTATATTTTAATCTCTCAGAGCAAAATTTAAAAATACATTTACACAACTCTATCTAGCCTCCTATTTCTATATATGAATCAAAAATAGGTTTGTTAAGAAGCAGTTGGCAGCAGAAAACAGGGCACAGCATGTGGCTAGTTGTGCAGCAGATAATTCATTTCTTTCTGGGACGTCTACAGGGGAGTGGAGGCCTGAGGCCAGTGTTGAGATTAGGACAATCCTTCCAGAGGTAGGGGACACAGTGGATAAATACTCAGTGACTCATTATTCCTGAAATGTTAAATCTGACATGCAAATGAAATATATTCGTGCTATAAAACATTTAGGCACTCAATAAATGTTTGCTGAATGCGTTTATAAAATGAGTATGAAAAATGCAGAATTCATTACTTTATAATTATACATTCATAAGTCAATGTATGTTTACAAAGTGCTTTCCAATCCTGCTCTTCATTTTAGAGAAGAAATATAATTGAATCAACATTAGCCATAATGACTCTCTACTGAACAGCACTTTACAACTTTCCCATCTATTATTTCATTGTGGGATGTTAGATGACTTGTAAAATACCACCCTACAACATACTGAAAACAGTACTCATTCCCTGCTACCCTGGGTATGATGAGTTCACAGTGCAATTTTGCCTTTTTAACAGCCCCTTATAAATATGTACAGAAAGGCCCATAAAAAAGCAAGACAAACACACCTATTTCTGGGACCCATGAAATAGTATGATTTCATTTACTAAAACAAGATTTTTTAGTTTCCCAATTTTTATCAGAGAATTCTTATTGAAAATTCCAAATTACAGTTTTCAGAAACACAAAACGAGATGAACAATTCAGATCCAAAAAGTGTCTATTCATTTGGTTCAAGAAATTATGATTCCCTTAAATTCCAATTTGTCCAATTTACAGAAACAGATTATTCCATTCTTTCTAAGTATTTCAAGTTATTTCATTTAAAAACATACAAAGTTGTTTTAAACTCTTTTTGTGTGACCTAGGGAATATGACAAAGAATTCTGAAGCAACACATTGTCAATAAATATAAGCCATTACCATTATATACTAATTATGATACAATAAACACAAAGTTCAATGATATACTCTAACATCAATAATAGCAACTGTTGCATCCCTAAGTTGGATATTGAATAATAGGAGTTTTAATTCCTGAGCATTTGGGTTCAGAACTGTTTCCAGGTACTTTCACATATTTATTCATTTCATTGTCACAAACAAGCTCTCATGTTATATAGTATCAGAGTTGGGAAAACTGAGGCTCAGAGCACTCAAGAAAAACAGTACAGGATAGGTGAGGTTATAATAGCATAGTCAGACCAATATGATTTTAGCATCAGAGCTTCAATAACTTGAGCAATTTACCAAAACTTGGCAAACCTAATTTTCTCTTTGTCTTAGCTTTCTTGCTGCTGTGACTAAATGACCTGACTAGCACAACTGTAGAGGAAGAAAAGTTTATTTGCAGGCTCACAGTTTCAGAGGTCTCAGTCCATAGACAGCAGGCTATGCTCCATTTCTTTGGACTCAAAGTAAAGCTGATCATCATGGTGAAAGAGTGTGGTGGAGGAAAGCAGCTCACATGATGATCAGGAAGTTGTGAGAATTAAAATGAGAGTATTCATATAAGGTGTTTAGTATGTTGGTTGACACATGATGAGTACCCAATAAATGTTAGCTCTATTCCATGAAAACTGTAAATAATTTATCCAGGGATACCTCCTAGAAAGTTGCAGAGCTGATTCACTGATAGTTTTTGTGAGTTCACAATCAATGCTCCTAGACATTACACTCTACTGCTTTCCACCACCTGTTAAAGCGAAGCGTCTAAAATGAACCGTGCAATTTTCTAGTTTTGAAATATTGTCATTTGGGGGCATGAAGATGTTTCTTGATTCCTCATTTTAATTAAGTCTGGCTTGGATCGTGAATGTCTTCCAAAGGGCTAAAGGATCCATAGCCCATGGCAGGGAGATAGGGCCTAGAAGAAGGAAGTTCAGACTGGGGATTTCTCTTTGAAGAGGATATTAGACCTCAGCCTCTCCTCTTCCTCCTTCTTTGATTCCCAGCTTCCATGAGGTAAGCAGGACTCCTGCCATAATGTATTTCCTTGCCACAGAACCCAAGGCTATGAAATCAAGAGACCATGAACTATAACCTCCACAACTGTAAGCCCAAATAAACCTTCTCTCCTTATAAGTTAATTATCTAAGTTACTTGTTACAGCGACAAGAAGCTAACACATAGCCCATCCAAATGTGCATCACTACTAACAACTCATAAAGATAAAAATTATGCAAATTAATTTAGTCTTTGTTATAAAGGTCTTTTCTTGCTTGGAATCATTTATCTGATGTTAAAAATTCATTCTAAAGTGAGAAAAAAACACGTTTAACTCAGGATATTTTATTTACATGTAAGTTTAAAATGAAAAAGAAATGTTGCCTTCTTTGAATTCAATAAACAGAAAAAAGAGACATCATTATAAATAACTGCACGTAATTGTCAAATTTTGTTTTTTGTCTTTCTTGTTTTAATTATAACCTTGAACCACAAGGCATATTCAATTAGTAGGTTAATATTTTCTTTGTTTTATTTGTGATGAAAATTAGGTGAATACAACAAAGAATTGATTTACTTTGAGTTTGAAAGTCAGAAAATAACAAATTCAAGCACCTCAATGCATCTGGCTTAGGTAAAACTATTCAGATTCTGAGGAATCATTTTGCATTATCCCTTTCAAGTGTGTAGTTTTATGTGGAAGCACATAATATCAAAGGGAAGACCAAGTAAAGGTAGGGATTATATGTGGCTCCAGCCCTAAATATATGCTTCATGTACAGAAGTTGGTTCAGTCGATAGCATGTTATTTAAGAATGGCTGAGTTTCGTTTCTGGAAAGAGGGGATTTAAAAACATTACTTATTTCTTGGCAAAAAAAAAAAAAAAGAAGAAGAAGTTTCTTCCACTGGAGGAAATTCTCATTCATATGTATCTACAACATACTCTGTTCTCATATTCAATTAACCCGTGAGAGCTTCATAGCCAAGGGTAGATTCTGAGAGAGTGGTCAGCAATATAATAATTATATAATAATTATCTATCTGCTTTGTAATAATTATCTATTATGCAAAAACATTTGTGTTTAAATTTATACACATATAAATATTATTATTTACATATAGGTAAATACATAATACATTTCAACTTGAAGTCTTCATAGATTCATATTAATAACTTATTTAAAAATGAAGAAAGAATAATAAAACTGATACTCTAAAGCAAACTACCTTATCAATCACAATAGAAAATATTCTGTAAATACACAGGTCTGATTCTGAGTCATGATAACTAAATGCTCATTTTAAACCACTGGATGCCTGAATACCAGGGAGAGGTGTATAAATGAAGGTAAGTGTGGCACAGTAGAGGGAACATACGATCATTACCCTGAGACAGTTGACTCTTTCTGGATTATTATTGGAAAGAACAGAAAGGTGCGTATTTTGTTCTTCTACCCCGTTTTTCGTTGTTCCTACTACACTACTCTCATTCACAATTTGAGCTACACAGAACTTCAAGTGCTCTAATACAGCATATTTCTAATGCATTGCTGTAATTTCATATTATTGGCTCAATGTAATTTTTGTATTTTTAAAATTTTGTGTTTTTTTAAATTTATTTATTTATTTTAATTAGGTATATATTCATTTTTGTATTCTTTTATCTGTAAAAATCTGTTAACATCAAGTTATGACAAGAAGTCCAATATTAAATTCAAGAAATATTTATGTGGTACATAAAATTTTAGAGTATTAGCAATAGAATAATATTAAAATATCACAAAGACACAATTGTAGAATATCTACATATGGTTCTATTGACTGGATCAAAGGGGCAATAGAAGTAAGAGGAAGACATTGAGCAATATTACTCTGGATACATACTGTTTATTATGCTACCATAAAAGTCATGTGCTACCTCAACTTTCTGTAAGATGTCTTATGTACTAGAATTACAGGTCCAGCTAATAAAAAAATGTAGGCAAGTATCACAACATTTGATTTGTAATAATATCTGTTCCCACAATGTACTCACCATCACCATGGAGCTAGAACTTGGTGTTCAGGCGTTTTTAATTGACTAGTCCATTTTTCTTACTCTCTTGTTACTTCTATTCTGGTATCAGTGAGTTATCATCAATCAAAGCATACTAGATGGTCTGTGTGATAAAGTCATGATCATCCTTATGGATATATTTGTTCTACTTCTGAGAAAAGAATACTATCCTGTGATCCACAAGATTAAACAAGTTTTTTATTTTTCAAGATCTATGTAAACTATAAATGGGAAAAAATTCAGACTGATAAAAATAATTCTATTTTTAACTGATTAAATTTACTAAATATTAGACAAACAATATCATTTGGACTTTCATTGTTTTATTCACACTCTATTGCCCCATATTTTAAATTTATTATATATTCAAAATCTGGTTAAGGATGTTCTGCTAGAGAAAGGTCACTGACCCATATTAGGGATTCAAAATAGAAATATGATTTCATTTGGAAGAAGCTGAGATAATCAGTTACCAAGAGCAGACAGTCCATTAACTAGTGTATTTTATATAAAACATAGATTGACACTTCTTGAGTTTTTGAACTCACATACTAATTGATGAAGGGTAATGAGGCAATCAGAGCATTTTGTGGGTCACTGTCATAAAACTGTACTTAATCTGTCCCGCTCATGTCCCGCATGGGTGGTGGAAAGGGGGTTCCTCTTGGTGGAATGGGCTGGCTGTGGAATAAAGGCTAAGGAAAATAGAGTGATGAAAAAACCACAGAACACAGGAAATTTTTTTAGAAAGTGGGGGCAGGATGGGCTAGCCTATCACACAGATTGAGTTTCCACACTAAAAAGAGCAAAATGGAGCCTGCAACTGCTTTATTTATATCGGGGAACTTCAAAGGCTTTCCATGGAATGTTCTTTGCTGGAAAAGTAGAAGGTAGGTTGTTCAGTTCTCAACAGGTTATGCCCATCTCCAGAGCTACTGAGGGATCTTCCTAGTAGAGTGAAGATAAAGATCATGTGTGTTGGGCAATCTATAACCTGGATAGTTCTCAAGGAAAAACCTAAATCTCCTTGGCTTCCATACCGAGTGAAGACCCAAAAAGTAATTCACAGGTGGCTTCCCGCAAATCTGATTTTTTAAATGGATTTTTGAAGTTGAATAACTGAAAATACAAAGAAAAAACTTCTTAAGTATGCAAAGACAGTAAATGGATTAGAAAACACAGGGACTTGGAGAAGAAGGACACCAGGCGTCTTACCAAAACTAAGGTTTAGTGCTCTATTTTAAGCAGCCTTAGAAACATACAATCCCACTCTGGGAGTTCCTCTGAAATAGAAGTCCATTTAATTTCAGAAAGATCCTTAAAAATATGGATTGAGTCTCTCTATCCACATATTACATTCAATGGAGAGACTGATGTTTCAGAGTTAGAAAAAAAAACCCTAAAAATGATTCCTGTAGGATGTTACAAAGACTTAAGACCCCAATTGGGTGCCCAGGGTGTACCTTTTTGAAATTTGGAAGAATAATATTCTATTGAGTTTCAGAAAACCTGTTATGGGGATCAGGAATTATCTTTTAAGATATTTTTGTTGTTACTGAAATGTGTTAGAGCATTCATAACTATCAGGATAGATAATAAAGAAAAGTAAGCAGAAAAAATTGGGCTGCATGGTAAATACAAATTATTGAGCTACAAAATGGAGGATATTTACAAATTTGTCATATTCGACAAATATGGGGCCAATTGTAAAATTCTAAGTTTTTAGCTATATAACACATATAGAAAGTCAAGGAAGAGAATGGCTTTGAAGAGGCTCTGGGTTTTTAGATTTCCTTGGAGAATTCAACATCCTTTTATGAATAATCCAATCATATGTACCCTTTTTTTGCAATATTTTAATGAGTTTGTTAGGATTGGGTGTATTGGGTTAAATTCAGAGTATGTTAATAACTGATTATCTATATGAACAAGGAGAAATTTTAATTTAAAACAGTTTTAAAAAGGCTTGATTTAGATTCTCTCCACTATATAAAAGATATTTTATGACAGAATATTCTTGCTTGAATATATACATTCTTTTGCATCTGAGAGATCTGTTGATAAGTGAGTAAATGATCTCTCCACCCAGATGCATTGCAACTACATTTTTTTTTTGACTAGTTTATCTTCTAAGATGGCAGGTAGATTGTATAGAAGAGAAATTGTCTCCAATTCCAATGCGTAAAGCATTCTAATGTTTCTTTTTAGAGTACCTTGCATTCAGGGATACGTAAAATAAATGTGCATTGTAAGAATAGGCAAAATGGTACTACATTTTGTACACAGTGTTTGCACATGGAAGACTAGATGTTGATTACTTTTTTCCACACTCCTTTTTACATATTTTGACAATGCTTGAAATAAATATATTTATAGAAAAATTTTACCCCACCACTTTATAGCAGAAAAATATGCACTATTTTATTATGTCAGAACACCTTTAATTACCTTCATTATTCAAGTGTATATATAATTTTAAATACTACCCTATATTTCTGTTGTTTTTACATCTTTCATATCATAAGAGCTGAAAAATATATTAAGTCAGTAGAGATTTACTTGCCTGATCAGTCCTTTGATATAAAACAGTTGTCTCTACCTCTTCATCCCCTTGGTGTTACAAAATCAAGAAGAATAACTTGTAGTTCATAGCTTGAATACTTCCCTTAGAATGAATGTCTTGAAATTAAGTTAATGGTCAACAGTTTTAGATATGTTTGGTTGTGTCTGATTATGTCTGCTTAGGAGGAAATAACATACATAGTGTTCAATGTTTGTATGTAGATTTTCTAGACATTTTTAGATCAAAGTATGTCGATATGTATAAACAGAATATTAACAGCAGGTTCCACTAGCTATCATTTCTGAACATAAACTGAAAGTAAATACCACTGAGTAAATTAGCATATTTAGAAGAGAGAATGCATCTAATAAATTAGAACAATATCTACCACCTTCAAACCAAGTGCTGTAGTTGAGAGTACGTTTTAAATTAGACAAACATGGGTCAAATTCAGATGTGTGTACATACATGGCTATTTTCCTCTTCCTCACTGAGAATAGAAAGAATGATATGTCTCTCCTCTGGTTGTCATTACAATGAAATGAAGTGAGGACAGAGTGAGTGCTTATACACCAGAGGCTTTTGTGCTTTTTCTGGAGATCATAAAAATTGATTCAGGGTCAGTCTTAAATCTAGTAGGAGTTGATATTTGGGATTATAAAATGCTTAGTTGCCCCATATTTTATAGATAGTACGCATGTTCAAATGAGGATGACATTTCCTGTTATTATCTAAAATCTCCTTAGTAATTCCTGATTTACTTTTGGAAAAGGGAAGAGAAGACGTGCACATTGTCATTGGTACTCAGTGATATATGTTTTTTCCTATACTGAAGGTAGCTTGAATACTATCATTAGGAAATACCTTCTCCTGGGAGGAACACTGGCATTCCCTCATAAGATCACAGACTGCAAGTTTGAAGAAAGTCTAATATTTCCAATGTTAAGTTGAGAACATTAATTCTTCTTTTGCATAAAGGTAATAATTTGAAAATATTTCAAATTTTTATTTACAAAAAGAAAAGGTTGGCTCTATGCACATCCTGGTCATAAAGACTACAGAGTTAAGATTGTCAGAAATTCTAAAGCATTCTATACTGCTTTACGATTGCTCTGCATTTGTGCTTGTCTCATTTCTCCCTGTTGCTTTTGATTTTCTTGCACTATTATCATATTAAGGATTTTTTAAAAAGAAAGAAAAATTGCATAAACCTCAAATCATGTTGCTTCAATGAAATTGCCTCACAAGCAGTAGCACCCCAATATTCAATCGTGTCAGGAGTCTTCACTGTAAATGCACAGAAGTGGTGAGAGGCTTTGCTTAGCTAGCCAGGTATTTGATTGATGTGAAGGCAATGCAGGCAATTAGATGCCTCGTTTTGCATTTTGTTCAGGCAAAGTGTCTATGATTTTTATATGCCTGACTTTTCATGTGTACAGTTGGGGATATGCACAGTTTTACAGGTCATTAAAAAAAAAACTGGAAGGACATAACTCAAAATTTTATTTTTTTCTGTTACCTAGATATTTCTTTTATTTTTAATTTTTTTCATTAAACTTTCTAGAATCTCTCCCCGAACTAGATAAAGGCTAAGAAAAAAATTGCTTATTTCTACCTCAATCTAAATAGAAATCTTGTATTTTAAAAATAATACTAAATCATTTTTTCCTTATAGATGTGTTTAAAACAGCACCTAGACTTTGCAGAAATATGCAATCCCCTATTTGGGGACATCTTTTACCTTCCCTCTTTTGGTGCCTTTAAATTATCAACTATAGGAAGTGAAAATATGAGGAGCCAGGAAAAGAGAAATTTGAAAACAGTTCATGCATCAGCTCTTTCTGAAACATTATGTGCTCTCCATAAAGAAACCCTTTTGAAAACTATGTTTCAGTGAAAACAAGACACCATTCAAATCATTAAATCACATCCCTACCACAGAGAGGGTTCCACTCTGAAGCGCTAGGACACGATCCTAACATACTCCTCAGTTATGCTGTCTCAAGCACTTTAAGGACCAGACGTGTACCACTGTTGCCATAGCAAGAACATGATCAGGGGGCTGGGATGTGGCTCAGCGAGCAGTAGGGCACTCGCCTACCACACGTGCGGCCCGGGTTCGATCCTCAGCACCACATAAAAATAAATGCATTGTGTACAACTAAAGCAAATAAATAAATATTTAAAAAAAGAATATGATCAGGCATCACATCAGCTGCCTCTAAAGACTTGGTCAAGCAAAAGGACTTATTCTTGGGCATTATTTTCTAATTACATCTTGCTTGAAACCTTAAAGTAAGTTGAACATTCCTGTTCCAATATATTTTTTTTTTTCTTCCTTTCTTTCTTTCTTTTTTTTTTTTTTTTTTTTGTTCCAAACACTGATGCTTGTGTAACGAATTTCCCAAGAGCATTTTGGAAATCTGCATTATTTTAGAGCACTTAAATGTACTAAAGGACTCTTTAGTTTGCAAAATTACTAATTTATTGTGTCATGTTAATGAACAATCCCAAAGCAGATTTCTAAGTAGGAAAATGTGCTTGCAGAGAGTAGTTTATGCACTGAACAGAATCTATTTAAAATTCACTCACAGAAGACTTTGAAAACATTAATCAGCTAAATGAATGATCTGGGTTTTTATATTTTAAACCTCAGAGCATCTGGGAAATAGCCGCTCTTTAATCATTTCTCAAGAGGCAGCCTGCTTCAATGGTAAATGCAAGGACCAGGGAAGAAAAACAGGTTTTAAGTTGTACAGTGATGCCAATTGATCAGTAATGGCTTCTTGAAGTGCTGACTAGAAAAGGATTCTGGGATGGTATGGAAGTTTAGAGCTAACGAGTGTTGAAATTGATTAGTGATGTCTGTCATGCACTCAGGATAAAGCAGTTTGTGTGGCACAGATTTGCAGTCTGCATGGACAGTGATGGCAGAAAGCCCTAGATCCCAACCACAGAGCTTTCATTTCAGAGTTCTTGTTCTCATGCTACTTACTTAAGTTTTCTGTTTTAGTTTTCCTTTCAGCAAAGAAGGGAAGGGTAGCTCCTATATCTCAGTTTTATCATGCAAAGTAGTAGAGAATAAGTAAGACTGCCCACATATTTTTAAGGAAGTGTTTATTTTCTTTTTAGTTTTGAGAAGATTATTTAAAGTATAATCAAATATAGCTTTTTGCCTAGACCTTATGGTATGGAGTAAAGTTCTTTCTAATACTTAGGTATACAGAAAATAGATTTAATTTTTATTATTTTAAAAATATTTTAAGTAGACAAAATCTTATAACTATGCAAACATGTATCATAATAATATTTCTATTTATTTTTTATTATTTTAGTTAAACCAAGAACTTAATTTATGGCATTTGGAAAACTTTTAGATCATTTGATTAAATTCTAACATAATTTCCCTCCCATATTTGTTATTTATATGCAATACCCTACATGTACTAAGCAAATGCATATAATATTATGAAATATGAAGTAACAAAGAAATGTTTTCTGATATCCAAATTGTTTTATAGCATGTTGAATGATAATTTATGTTTGTTCTCTTTTATTTAAGTAGAACTTTTGTTATTAGATACAGGTTAAGCAGAACTGGGAATTAAAATTTAATTTTTCTCTTCTGATTTCTTTAGTTGAAATAACTCAGTGAAATTTATGCATTTCCTCCTAATGTTGTTCCTAAATATTTGAACCAGATATTTGTATTAGGCAAGAGGGTATCTTTGCTCAGTTTGCAGTCTCTGCATTCTGAGGACATCTTGCTAAATTTGCTCCAAGTATCTTATAGAGTTGATTTGTTTATTCATTTTGGTGGCAGCAGCTGGTAGATTTGAGAAGAGAGAACAGTAATTAACAGTGGCAGAGGAAAGACATTTAAACTGAAAATGACCACATTCCCTTATTTCTAATAGACAAATGAGCCTATCAGAGAAGTCTGTGGCCCTAGGTTTGGTGTAATAAACCCAGAGGATATCAACTAGCAATGTAATTTGTTATAGACGCTCTCTGTGAAACTTGAGCAACTAGTTGAAGGGTGAAAAATCATTATCACTCAACCAGCTGTTTTATCTAAGTGATGCAGAAAAAGAAAGTCAGTTGAGATTTTTCCACACTGCTCACTTGATTCTCATTTGAAACATTGTATTAATTAGTGTCTTATTCCTTGGTGCTCAGAATTAGAATACCTCTACAATAATTTCGCAGGCAACCCCATTGTAAGTTCACTAACTGTGGTTGTTTGTTGATTGGTTAAATGATTTAACATCAGCCAGGTTAACTTAAATCTCAGGAGAAATATTTTTACAACTAAATGAGAAAGATCTCCTTTGAGAGGTATGTCCTTATCTCGAGTTCATCAGTTTTTAAAGAGAGCACTTCTCACTTATTCCACATGGCACAGCATTTGAAAAACTGAACACAAATTAGAAGATACAAACTGAATTCACGGGTAAAATAGAAATTTTAAATTGAAGGTAGCACTCTATGCTTGATAGACAATCCCTTTAATTATCTGCTATCTTCTATCTGATGAGTCATTTTTCATTTGTTGCTGCTTTCCCATAACTGATTTATTAATATGGAGAACATAAAAATGTCCCCTAAGGTATGGTTGGCAGGGGAAAGCTGAAGAGTTTAAAAAGTATCCACCTATAAGGTTTAAGTATTCATTGTGAATTCTTGTTTTACAAACTAACAAAAATTTTGCATTTTACATTACAGAAACTCATATTGGTCTAATAGAAATGACTTTAATGGTTTTTAACGGTTTCCTGGAAAAGTTGGGGTAATTCCAGCACTTGGGAGGCTGAGGCAGGAGGATTGCGAGTTCAAAGCTAGCCTCAGCAATGGCAAGGCACTTAGCAAATCAGTGAGACCCTGTCTCTAATAAAATACAAAAAAGGGTTAGGGATGTGACCCAGTGGTCGAGTGCCCCTGAGTTCAATCCCTGGTACCAGAAAAAAAAAAAAAAAAAAAAAAAAAAGAATTCTCTGCCTTGTGTGTACTTTCTGGATGTAGAGTGTTTAGGTTCCAATTGTGCTTCTCTTACTGCTGGCTTCCTTGGTCAAGTTTCCTTGCCTCTTCATGCCTCATTTTCTCAAAAGTGGGAAGATACTTGGCATAGATTTAGTATGAGAATTAAAAGTGAAAATGTTTTTTAAACTCCTTAGACCTCTGACTGATTACATAAAAATACTTGGTGAAATTTAACTATTCCTTGCATTGTTTCTTATATGTAAGGAAACTTAGTTGAGTTGTGAGTTGATTGCTTATTCTGTTTCCCATCTTGTTGTGTTCTCTCTTCTGTCTTCATGTTACAGTAGTATGAGTAGTAAAACCTTATAAATGATATAAATATTAGAATGTAAGAAGTTTTCAGGAATCACTACTTGTACCAAATATTCTGTTAAATGGCAATAATATCTACAATACTTCCAAAGTGAGAATAGGACTCAATAATGTATAGCAACTATTGAAATTTTGATAATTGTGAATGCCATGCATTTTATGCTAATTCATATTTTGCTAGTTTAAAATAGTACAGTATGAAATATTAATGAAATATCATCTTATGAAGCAAATTTTCAAAAATACAATGCAAATGCTTATTATTATTATTTTATATGAGCTTGTCTTAGCTTATGTGAAGTTCAAATAATAAGTCTTCAACAATACATGCTTTTGATAAAAATCTTATTACTCTACCATCGTTTTCTTTTCCTAGGAGGTCAGGTTACTGTTTTAAATAATAGATCAAAGAGTTTCTATAAAGTAGATACTCTTTTGTCTAAAGAGTAAAAAAAATTGTTTTGACTGGAATATAATGTAAACACAGAAAAATGTGCAAATCACAAGGACACAGCTTGATGAAATTTAACAAATGTGACATTTTAATCAGCACATGTCTAGAACTAGTATGAAATATTAATTTGTTAATTCTGTTGTGCTCACTGCCAGTCACTACCACCAATAAGATAACTTCTCTCTTTACTTCTAAAACCAGTGATGGATTAGGTTTGCTTGTTTTTGAACTGTTTGTAAAAAGAGTCACTCAGTATGTATTTTTATGTGTGTGTTTAGCTGATTTTATGGAGTATTTTCCTTGACATTTTTTCTTCATAAGGAAAGCACATGGGGCTACTCATTGCAGTTAAAATTAAGCTTTATGTGTGTTTACATTTTCTAGAAGCTATATAAAATGCATTTTATGGATAATCTTATTTAATTATTCCATTAGTCAAATAGCAGGTAGTTTTATTATCTAATTTTTAAAATATGAGCCCTATAACCTAAAAGTAAGAAACAATTTTCTCAGAATGTGTAAAGGCAAGTGGTAGAACTGGAAGTCTGAACACATCTTTTTAACTATATAGCTGGAACCCACAAACATTGCAATACTTGTCTGTATTAGAAGTTTTGTGACTCCTGCCTGATTACAGGTGGTACACACCTGTAATCCCAGTGACTCAGGAGGCTGAGGCAGAAGGATTCCAAGTTTGAATTAAGCCTCAGCAATTTAGTGTGGCCCTAAGCAACTTAATTAGGCCCTGTTTCAAAATAAGAAAAGGGCTGTGGATATGGCTCAGAGGTTAAGCACCCCTGGGTTGAAATGTTGTGAGCTCACCTGGCTAATGTCTGAGAGACATTCGTGATTCTCTGGAGAAGTAAATTTTAAAGACCTACATTTGATGTTAAACATTGTTGGCAATATTCAAAATTGTATTAATAGAAACAATTCAGAGTATACATAATATTTTATAATTTTGGACAGAAAAAGCTCCATTTGTGTACTGTAGTTAAATGGTTGTAAATGCATGCTGGTTGTAGCATGCCAAGCATTTCAGTTAGAAGTTATACTGATTTATCAAGTATATTCTGGAAAAACTCACAGTGGCTCCCTCCACTACTTCTCTAATAGTTGCTATAATTTGTTAACTGAATTGATGCATAAAATTTGTACATATTTATGGGTTACCAGGTGATGTTTCAATAAATGCATACATTACATAATGCTCAAAGCAGGGTAAACGTTCCTACCTCCTCAAGAATTCTTTGTGTGTGTGTGTGTGTGTGTGTGTGTGTGTGTGTGTGTATAAAAAACATTCAAAATCCTTCTCATTTTATTTGAATATACAATACCCTGTTGTTATCTGCAGTTCAGATATCTGTGTAATAGATAACGAGAACTTATTTATCCCATTTAATTATAGATTAGTACCTGCTAATCAACCTTTCCTCTTCCCATCCCTTCTCTTTACCTTCCCTTTTTTACTTTCAACTTCTATTTAATCAACTTTTTAAGATTCCATATGTAAGTGGTACTTGTAACACATATATGTGGTACTTGTCTTTCTGTATCTGGCTTATTTCACTTAACATAATGATCTCTAGTTCCATCCATATTGTTGCAAATGACAGGATTTCATTTTTATTGGCTGAATAGTACTCCATTGTGTCTATGTATAACATTATCCATTCTCTTACACTGACTCAATTACTTGGCTATTGTGAATAATGTTACATAAAACATGTGAGTGCAGATGTCTTTTTGACATCCTATTTCATTTTCTCTGGGGTTATACCCAAGAGTGGGATTGCTGGGACATATGGTAGTTTTATTTTTAATTTTTTGAGGAATATCCATACTTTTTTTTTTGTAATGGCTATACTGATTTATGTTTCCACCAACAAAGTACATGTGTTCTCTTTTCTTCACATCCTCACACACATTTGCTATCTTTAATCTCTTCGATGTGTGTGTGTGTGTGTGTGTGTGTGTGTGTGTGTCTGTACCTGTGAACATGTGTGCTGGGGATTGAACCTGGAGCCTTGCATGCATCCTCTACTACTGAGCTCCACTTCTCACATCCTCAGTCATTTTGATGATAGCCATTCTTAGTGGAATGAGTCACCGTTTCATCATATTATTTTGATTTGCATTTCCCTGATGATTAGGGAAGTGGAGAATTTTTTTTCTTACATCTTTTGGGGATTTGTATGTATTTTTTTGAGAAATGCTTATTTTGGTTCTTTGCCCATTTTTAAATTGGATTACTTGTTATTGTGTTATTGTTTGTATTCCTTGTATAATTGATATACTTTATATTCTGAGCAAGTGTCAAGAAAACCCATCATATAATGCCAGACTTTTTGTATCTTGAAAATGTAACAAACCGTCTACTTCCATTTAGCTAAAAATTCAACTAAATATTTGGTAGTTACAATTAAAATAAGTCAATATTTAAAAAGCAATAAAGGTGGGCTGGGGTTATGGCTCAGCGGTAGAGCGCTCACCTAGCACGTGCACGGCCCGGGTTCGATCCTCAGCACCACGTAAACATAAATGCATTGCATTGTGTACAACTAAAGCAAATAAATAAAAAATAAAAAAAAACAATAAAGGACCAGTTTCAAAGGATGATTCATGTAATTTAATTTTTTAAATTGTGAATAAAAAGTTTAATTTCAGAAATGGAATGTATCATTTATAAATACACTGAAATAGTGTAATGGTTAATTTGAATCATCAACTTGATTGGATTAAGAGATGCTGAAGATAAAAAGCCTTCTGGGTGTGTCAATAAGGGTCTGTCTAGGAATGATTGGCATGTGGGATAATGAACTGAAGTGGAGACCCTCCTTAATCATGAACAGCACTGTCTAATAGGTTGGAGGCTTTTGGAGGCTTGGATGGAATAAAAGTTGGAAGAAAAGCAAGCAGCAGCAGATGCAAACTCAGTTTTTCTTGGACAGGTTCTTGATTGCTGCTGTGATCACCTGAGGAATTCAGACTCTAGCTTCTTCACTCTTTCAAAGTGGGCTCTGCAGTGATTTACCTGAAGAGTTTCCAGAATCCTTTGGTCGTGGACTGGGGTAGCATCATTGATACCTCTTGCTCTTAGGCTTTGGCATCTTAGACTGTGCAGCTTCTGGTTCCTCCAGCTCTCCAGTCTGCAGACAGCCATTGTGGATAATCCAGCTTCTGCTTGTGTAAGTCAATCTAATAAATCCCCTTTTTATAATCACACCTGTTGTTGGTTCTGTTCCTCTAGAGAACCCTGATTAATATACATAGTCCACTCAAATTTAGATTAAGTATAGGTAAAGCATTTCAACAAAATGACAACTTTCCTAAAAGGTCATAGGTACCTATTAATAAATCTTTGATAAAACAAAGAAGAATATAATATGTAATGTTTCTCATTTTATTTTTCTTTTAAAAATATTTTTTGTATTTGTAGATGGACAGAACGCCTTTATTTTATTTATTTATTTATTTATTTATTTATTTATTTATTTATTTTTTATGCTGTGCTAAGGCTCAAACCCAGTGCCTCACACATGCTAGGTAACTGCTCTGCCACTGAGCTTCAACCCCAGCCCATTATTTTTTCTATTTTTAAAAATTACATTTCTAACTGTTATGGCTTCTTCACTTTAAAATAGAGGAAAATAAAGCTAACTATTCTTTTGTAAGGATTCTTAAAACCCAAAAAACCTGTGAAAATGATGGACATTTTCCTTCTAAATTAGATTCTTCTTGTCCTCTATATTAAAAAATTCTGAGGCAAATATTTTGCTTCCTAATCAATTACTACATTTCCCAGCATCCCTTGTAGCTAGTTCTTGCCTTGTTATTAAATCTTGGGCAGTTATGTCTGAGAAAAGGAAATATAAACCACTTCTCAGTCATGATCTTAAAGGGACACACTTTCTGCTTCTCCTTTCTCCATTTCATGTTCTGAAATGCAGATATGGTGATGTGGGCAAGGACAACCCACTGGGAAAGGTGGAGCAATAATCTGGAAAGAGCCTGGGTCTCTAGGTGCTCTCTAAAGTAACCCTGGGCAATCCGTATCCAAATCATTTAAAAAGCAATAGGAATGGGAATGTAGATTAGTGGTAGAGCCCTTGCCTAGCATGCATGAGGCCCGGTACTACACAGAAAGAAAGAAATCCTATTTTATTTAAGTACTTTTATTTTGGTCTGTGTTATAAACAGCAGAACTATATCCTAATTACTAAAATTTGGCACCTGAAAGTAGTCTCTTCACATAACACATCCTGGAATACGTAACATTCATTAGCTAAGCTGTCAGAAGGTGAGCAGTGAAAATGCAAATACGCTGACTGGAAAGCTGGAACACTGTGACAAAGTATTTGGTTAAATTGTCGCTTATGATATTTTGGAAATAAGATCATATGCTGAGTATTAATTCTAGGGAAAATATTTTTTTAAAATTCTTGAATGCTAGAATACATTGGTACGTATTGATGCTTTTTACACATCCTACAAAGGAAAAACTAAACTCAGGCTATTGCTAACCAGCTTGCAAGGATAAATCCAAATATGCATGTCTAGGATACTCCAGCACCCACAGGGCAATCCAAGTTGGCTGGGCTGCTGGTAACTTAGGTGACTTGAAAGTTAAAATAAAAAACAAAGACTGCTTTTGTACATTAAGTAAAACATTTATGTAACGTGGCTCTGCAGCTTTCAAGAGATATGCCCCCAAGTATTTCTAAAACAATTGCAATTTGAAATTTTTAGGCCAGAGAAAGGAAGATATCCTCATGGTAGAAATCATATTAAGGGAATTGTCTGTTCTCTAAACCTGTTATCTGGATTGCTTTCAGGGAGGTTCCATTAAGTTAAGAAAGAGAAGCAGAGTCTAGTGAATTATTAAAAAAAAAAAAAAAAAAAAAAAAAGTCTTTAGACATAAAAAAAATCTTTCTTGGTGGTTACATGGACATGGAATTTGTTGGAAGCAAATATACCAGAAGGCTATTATTAACTTTCTAGAAGGCCTTATTGACAAAGAAACTCCATGGATATATGCCAAAGGACAGAGGACCTGAGCAATGCCTGTGCCTTCAAAAGGGAGACAGCAGGAACAGGGCTGTAAAAGCAGTTCAGCCTCCATGAAAGGCAAACTCTCCCTGTGTGTACTCCCAGTGTGGTTATCAAAGCCACAGTAAGACCTTTCCAAGGGAAAACTCAGGGACGTGTGGAGAACAGTGTGAAAGGGGTTTTGGAGACGGAATGAACAAGGGACTTACTTGACTGTCAGGACAGGGATCTAGTGAGATCTGATCATTATAATGGGCATAGAGCTGCTGTTCATTTCTCAATCTCCTTTTGCCTGGATATAATCTTAATGAAGTTATCTTGCTTGGACTTCATGATTATATGCAAGTTATTCTTTGTATGGGTGTGTGGGATAGATAGGTTTTACATAAGTTTTTTTCTGATTTAGAGATCACTAGATCCTCCCAAAAGCTACTTGAACCTTGTGGAGACAGCTGTTTATCAAGATCCTATCATAAATTGAATGCAATAACTTAATAGAAATATGGAATTCTGTCTTTTAGAAAGGAAGTGAGTGTGGTCTATGTGCCTAAAGAAATGCACATAAAATATTTAGGTGAACAAAGGGGCAAAGAACAGAAAGACTACTAGACTCTCAATATGCAGTTTACTCTTCCATAATTACATTTTTAAATAAAAATCAAATTGTTTGAAAGAAAAATTCCCCAGGCTCATTTGCAATTAGGTTTGACCATTTCACTAAGTTCAACAACGGTGTATGTGCTACCTACATGATGCACTTCAAAGGAGGGGGTATATCTTCCTTCTCTCATCCCTGTCTTTCTTCTCCCATCCCTTTGTCCTGCTTCCCAAAACATGAACTTGTTAATGAGCCATGTTGGATCAAAGATAGTGCTCTGAGGAAACTGAAGTTACAAAATAGAACTGGCTGGAGTTGCTGGCTACCATACAAGCCCAGGACCACCTTCTTGTCCTTTAAGGGAAATAAAACACTATCTGTTTTAATTCGCTTTAATTTGGCAGTCCACCACAAAATATTGATGTGCCGCAAATGGGTTTCTAATGTGCCAAGATATTGATTTCCTCCCTCTTGGGATAGTTGGGTAGAGATTAAAGCTGCTAGTCCCTAATTTCTCAAATTGTTCCTTTTTTTTTTTTTTAAACCCTTTTCTACATAGGTCATAAGATTGGAAATGTTGGGAAACACTGACAAGGAGCCAGAAAGCTCCCTTTCTGGAGCTATTCATCTGCCCTACCAATACTGCATATACTTTCCCTTCTGAATGAAATCTTCAAGTCTTGGGTACACTGCTGCACTGAATCCTCAAGAATACCCAATATAACAGCAGGATATACAATGCAGAAGTGACGAGGTCATGCAACCGGTGGCAGGTAAAATTTCCTTTTATAGAAATCTGATGTGGCTTCTCATCCTTAAGCCTTCAGTTTATGAAGGTAGAAATGTAACCTGCAGCTCTGGACTCCATTCTCCCAGAATCTTCCATGATTCCTTTTTATTATTGAAAAGATCCAACAATGGTGCCCCTTAGTAGGAAACAAGGAGGGACCAGGGACCTGTATGCACTGGCATTACCACACAGGATTCATTGCCTATCTCCTTGGCCCAGCTTCTAGCTGAAACAATACATGCCCTATGGGAAAGTCACCCCAGCAAATTGCCAGTTGTCATTTTTGTCTATCATTAAACACGAATAGCAGCCTTGGTGGTCTGACTTAACACCACCATTATTCTTTAAAATAATCCTTTATTTGCTTCATTTTAAAAAGTGAGTCCCAAAGGCAAAGTTGATCATGCCATTAATAATATTTGTAGTTAAGGAATCTGTTGAAGAAATATTTAATATGGCTCCTCAGACAAGAATATGAGAACATTTTTAGTTGTCTTTTGAATACATACAGGATCAGAGATTCTTTTTTTTTTTTAAGCTGATTTAATGATTCCTTGCCTGGAACACTAATTATTCACAGATGTTAAGAAATATACTAAAAATGGATTGGCAAACAAGAGGATGAGGCCCTAGAGCATCCACCCATCCTGTCATCCTCTTAAGGGAATAACTCAAAGTCTTAATTTTTCCTGACCACCCCAATCTTAGAGGTCTCTATGCATCTATGACTAATAGTTTTTTTTCCCCCTCTATTTGGAGTTTATATGTGAAACAGTTTGAAGAGAACCACACCTTCCCTCCAGGCCCTTATTAACCATGAGAAAAAAATTAGTGTTCCTTCGAATTGGTCTGAGTGGGAAGCAGAAGATACAAGCAAGCTCTCTTGTGGTACCTCAAATCATGTTATAGGACAAGGAGCCAGAAAGCTTTTTCTGGAGCTATCCATCTGCCCCTACCAATACTGCATATACTTTCTGAATGAAATCTTAACTGTGACTTTTTCTGTAGACAACCAAATACAACCTCTCTCTGACCTGGGGTTTAGGGTCTGGATTAAAAAGAACAAGATTGATCAATTAGATCTCTATTCTGAAGAATCTGGAGGAAGAAATATGAAGCAAATGTACTACTTTACAGTAGGAATTGAAGAAAGAAAGTTGTAGCATAAGGAGTTATGCTACTTCTTTGCCTGGCAAACTTCTTGTCATACAAATTGTAGTTCAAATATGACTTTCTCAGGGAGGCCTTCCTTGATCACTTAGACTGGATGAAATCTCCTTGCCTATACAGTAAGAAACTTCCCATTCAACTCATCCTAACAACACTTGAATGTCTGTTTTCTCCTCTATATTGTGTGGTTGTTCAAATGAGAAACCTAGGTGTCATACATGAATCTTCCTTCTCCTTCAGCTCTGTGTCCGAACTATCAGCAAGCCCAGTAAATCTTACTTCCAAAAAATGTTTCAAATCTGAGTATTCTTTTTTCTGTTTCTGTTGTCAGCACCTTACCCAACTTTCTGTCTTCTCTCATTGAATGGGAAAGCTTGCAACAATTTTTAATGATATTTTGATTGGTGCATTATAATGGTGCATTATTAAGGCATGTCTGTACCTGCAAGTAACATAGTTTGATCAATTATTTTTAGTATTATTATTGTTAGTGCAATATATATATGTTGTACATATATATACATATATATTATATATAATGTGTATATATATATGTACACATACATATATGTGTATATATATGTATATATGTATATACATATATATATTACTCACTATAGTTTGTTCATACATGTACATAGCATAATTTGGTAGAGTTTGTACCCCAGTACTTCCACATGCTCTGTCTTCCACATCTTCCTCTACTCTATTGGTCTCCCTTGTGTTTTTGTTTTTTTTGTTGTTGTTGTTCTGGATCCTTTTAAAAAATTCTACCCGTCCCCCATAAGTCTCTCTCTCTTCAGCATCCATGTATGAGAGAAAACATTTGACCTTTGACTTTCTGAGTCTGGCTTATTTCACTTAGCATGATGTTCTCAAGTTCCATCCATTTACCAGTAAAAGATATGATTTTTTTAATTCATTTTTTTTATGGCTGAGCAAATCTCTATTTTGTATATATATACCACATTTTCTTTATCCATTTGTTTGTTGATGCTCTGGTTCCATATAAGTTGGTTATTGTTAAAGAATGATACATCAACAATTTACTGCTTTGGCATTCCAAGCAAGAAAGGTACAACATTGCTTTAAATTAAATTGATTTTTTAAATTATTCTTTGTTGATTTGTTGGTTGCTATTGTTTGTCACTCCCGAGTGAATGTTATCTTCCTGAAGGCAAGGCCATTGTGTGTGTGTGTGTGTGTGTTATTCATGGCTGTATCTCTAACCCTAAAAATGTTTTTAAAGAAGACATAAATTTAAAAATTAGCACTGCAGAGGATGATGCATGTGCAGAGAAATACAAATAGAATTAAGAAAAGCACCATACACATTTGACCATGTTGCTCCTGGGGTTAGTTCTTTGCTTCTGTATAAACTTTTGTCCAATGACACATCTGTTAAAATGATGTATGGAAACGGCATTATAAGTGGAATTCATAGATGTCAACCATGGAGAAAAGAAAGAATTGAACATCTACTACTATCCTAAATAGCAATTCTGCTGGAGATACTGCAATGCAAACCTTATATTTTAGGAAGGATAATGTAATCAAGGCTTTTTACCAAAAAGAAGATTACAGGATTGAGAAGGCAATTTCCTGGAATAGTACAACTTGCATTCATTTCTGTTTTTGACTTGTACATTGAAAGGAAAATCTCAGAGAAGTCTGAGAATATTCGTTCTCTAATTCAAAGGCCCTAAATTTTTGGCTGACTTAAATCCATACAGAGGATACTGTCATATGTATGCAGCCAATTTAAGAAGGATGCCATGTGTTAAGTGTTTCTCAAAAAAGTAATTTCTCAAGTAATGCCTTAATTCCCTTGTTCATTCATTCATTTAATATATATATATATATATATATATATATATATATATATATATCACCAATATTTGAATGGAAATTTTGCACACATGGGCATATAGCAATTGAAACAATTATCATTAGCCTCTATAGAGGCCTCATGAATAGTCTAGATCTTTACATCTCAATCTTAGCTGCATATTACCATCTTGTGGGGCAGTTTGCTAATTATATGTACAGAGGTCTTACCAAAGGAGGGCCCATTCCAATTGAATTTGGTGTTTTGGCAGAGGAATTTTTTCAAAGATCCCTATGAATAGCCGGGGTTGCTGAATGAGTTACTGTTAGTTGATAATGAGGCATCCTTTCTTCCTTATCCTCTTCTGAACTGAGCAGACTTTCACCAAACCAAATATATATGCACGACATCAACATCTGCTATTTTCTTCACTTGAGGACATGACAACTGAGAGACTATGCTTTTCTTACTTTAAAAAATATCAGCTATGTAGTAGCCTTGTGGTTATTTAATTTGTAATATCATTTTTTAGTTGTAGTTGGACACAATACCATTATTATATTTATTTATTTTTATGTGGTCCTGAGGATCAAACCCAGCACCTTGCACGTGCTAGATGAGCACTCTACCGCTGAGCCACAACCCCTGCCCCTGTAATATAATTTTTAATAGAGAATTGAGAACAATATGTTTATCAAATATTTACATGGAACTCTTTCCTCTGATTGGGTTATAACTTGTTGGAAGTCATTGAAGATCTGGACACAGTTAACACAAACTCTTCCAATAGATAACTACAAATAATTTCTAGTCAGATCCCACAAGCCCCTTACATTACCTATTATATTTCACCTTGAGTTTCCTCAGGTAAAAAGTGTTTAATGAGTTAAATATTTCTTTTATTATACTACCAGTTTGCCAAATTAAGAGCTTAGCATTTACATAATGATAAAGTACAGTGATGTTTAGGGCCAGGAAATATAGACTTTTGGGCTTTAGGATATTTTCTTCCCAAGTTATTGTTACATTCCCTATAGGTTCCATCTTGTCATAATTTGTCTATTATAGTATGCATCCTAAAAGTGATGAAATTTAGCAGCTGTGTGATTTTCAGTTCAAGTGTGGCATGAAGAAAGTGAGACTTTTTCCGTCCGGTGGTATATGCTGATGTTAGATATTATAGGAAGTGAGAGGAGTGTGTCTGAGAAAAGACAAGTGTTGCCAGGAAAGCCGTCAGCTTGTGGTATTAATCTTGTCCTAAATGGTATTGAGCACGTGCCAGTATCCCTGGAACAAAGTGACTTATGTGGAAGCCAAGGAGAGGAAGAGCAGGTGGTTGGGCAGAGCAGCCTGGGCACCCACAAAGCTTTCCCTGTTCAGTGGTCCAGCCTTGAAAGCTGCTCTGCTTCTGGATCTGAGTGAACAAATCTGAAATGTGATCGACACAATGGTGATTATTAGAGGGTACTTCTGAGACATCATTAACATGCATATGGAACCAGAAAATTGAAAGGAATAGCTATAATTTCTCTACCTTTATCTACCAGCTCAAATGCTAGTGTTTTAAAAATCACTTCTTTATTTTTTCCAATTGATTATATATTAGATGGTTGAAGATTTACATCTGGCCAAACAAATTAATGGGGTCTCAGTAATTCACTGGTCATAGTTTCTCTTCAGGGAAAAAAATAAAATAAAAACAAATGTTAAGCTGCAATCATATTTGTTCAGGGCATTTCCCTTTTATTTGGGATTCCCATTGAAAGCCAATTTTCAAATCCAATTGAGCATGGGTTACCAAAACGAAACAAAACAAAAAACAAATCCAGTGACTATATATTTTTTACACCTTTATTCTATTTATTTATGTGGTGCTGAGGATTGCATCCAGTGCCACACACATGCGAGACAAGTGCTCTACCACTGATCCACAACCCCAGCCCCCAGTGACTATATTTTTATAACATCAATTATTCATTTCTGTATCTTTACTACATTTATGAATTGTCACTACTGATGAGTCATCATATCAAAGATGTTTAGTTTCTTTTTTCTAGCAAAATTCCAGTGTGAACAATTTAGATGGGCTTAGGTTGTTATGATGGGTGCATCAATAAGTTTTACAGAAACCAGAAATGTATAAGTGATCGGCTTTCAGAAATGTTAAACACTTGTATACCTAGACATGTTATACACTGCCTGGCTTAGTATAGCATAACATGTTCGTATGTTTATTATGCTGTCATTGTACATACTTTTATATGGAGCAGGGTCTCTTATTGTAGAAAAATCTACTTTGCAAACAACACAATTAAACTATTGGTTCTGACCTTATCTTTTCCTTTGTCACTGGAACCTTATAACACTGCTCTGTGCGAATTGGTATATACTATATACAAGTCTCAACTCACAGTTATTAAAAAGGAGCTGAGATTTAGAAATAGATTATTATTAGTATTACTTAATTTTAAAAGTAGAAAGTATTTTAAGAGTCCAATCCTGGTGGAGAGGATGGTTATGGCTTGATTAAAGGTTATACTTCTCCTTGTCTTGTTCCAGTATTTCTCTCTTGATGTCATATCTATTTCCTCTTTGCCTAATTATAAATCTCCAAAGGTCTACCAATTAAACATATCATTGTGTACCTCTTCTTCCTGTTTCTAATGTAATCACAGATGGGATTGCATTGTTAAGGATCATTCATACATTTAGATTAATTAATCCAATCAATGAATTTTTTTGTTAATGCCTAGATAAAACCAACTCTGAAAGGATAATTCTACTCAGGCGAGGAAGGGTTAAAGGAGGCCATTTTGAAAACATAGTGGATAGAGCAGACTTGGGGAAGGAAGCACTTCTTTGGGGAGCTTTAGTGTGAGGCTTGAAGTAGCATTAGGGCTCTGCAAACCTGAGGATAGAGTAAAGGGACATGGAATAGGTTAGAAACAGTTGTAAAAAGAAACACTGAAAAATTCTATTTAAAACTTACATGTGCTGAAGTCCTCCTTGTTATTAGTAAAGCCATCTATTAATAGTCTAGCTTCAGAAGATATGTACTAAAATGTACATTAAAGGGAATTATGCTAAGTTGATGTGAGGGTTATAGAGACAACAACAGCAAATGATATAATTGCAGCATGAAAGAAAAAGTGCTTCTAAGACTCCATCTCTGTATGTGAGCCTTCTGAGATTAGAACCTGGACATGTCTTTGTCTTACACTGTGCTAGGTAAGTTACTTACTGTGTTCAGTTAACCTTTGAAATAACACTGTGTTGCTAGGTGCGGTGGCACACATTTGTAATCCCAGCACTTGGGAGACTGGGGCAGGAGGATCAAGAGTTCAAAGCCAGCCTCAGCAATGGCGAGGCACTTAGCAACTCAGTAAGACCCTGTCTCTAATAAAATACAAAAAAGGGCTGGGGATGTTGCCCAGTGGTCGAATGCCCCTGAGTTCAATCCCCAGTACCAAAAAAAAAAAAAAAAAAAAAAAAAAAAAAAAAAAAAAAAAAAAAAGAAAGAAAGAAAGAATATTGTGTTAGTATTAGCCCTCTCTTGTAGGAGACAAAAGATCACAGACATAAAGTAACTTGTCCAGGGTGACACAATGAGTAATATTGAACCTAGACTAAAAATATAACTCTAACAATGGAGTGACAGCATTGTTTATGTGGGAAAATGTAACCTGACAAATAACATTTGAAAGTAATATTTTGGGGTCGCCCTGCAATAAAACTTTTTTTAAGAGAGTACTTTGAGTTAATGTTATTTATTTAATAACAACAATATCTATGACACCTGAATAAATGTGTTTTCAATGTAGTAATATGATTTTGTAAACCTTGTGCATTTATACAGGTTGATCATTGTACAAAGGCAAGTGGAGGAGGGATGAGTAACGCCAAGTTCAGTGCACACTCTCCACCAGGCCACGAGTTCACAAGGTATCATGTGTAATGGTTCCCTTTCCCCCAGAAAATAGCACTTCTGTTTATAAACATTTTTTTGGTCTGATTTCTTTCTATCTAAATGGTGTTGCTTTTATATTACGAGAAAACTACAGTGGGTAGAGAAACTAGTAGGTATTCTCCCCAATACTGAGAATCATGTATAAATACATCTATCTGAAAGAAAGTTACCCAAGAGAAAATACTGCTAGAAAAATATGACTAAGAATGAGCATGGCTGAGATGGTAACATTTTTGGTAAGAGTGAATGCAAAACAACTCTCTTAAATGTGTAAAGTACAGCAAAAGAAAAATGCAGAAAAAAATGTGATTTGGATAATTCAAGACATTCAGACAATTAAATAAAATTAAAACCCTTTAAAATTAGCTTGGTATGAGGTGAGAAAATATTTAATGAATAATTTTTCAGTGTTCATTTTTTTGCTTAAAAAAAAAACAACTTTTAAACCTTTTACACCAGAAATGAGTCAAATATTTGGTTCACTTTATTTATGTAACTTTAATGCAGCTAGTACAAATTGATAGCATTGCTAATTAAGAAGATTATATTTTCATCAAGATTGTTTTCTGAGCATAAAAGCTGTACATAATTATAATATTAAAGAAGAGTTTAGATCTTTGGGTAAAATCTGTTTTGTTTTAAGGTAACCTTAGGATTATTACTTCCATTTATATCTATAAACATTTTTATCTCAGCAACAAAAACCCTTTCCTCCAGTAATGAGGAACAGCAAACACCAGAATGTATTTCCCAATAAGCAGAAAAATATTTGAGCATTATGAAATGAATACACAAATTCTCAAAATATAAAGTTCTACTTATATAAATAAGATAAAATCTATTTTGTTTCAGTGGTCACTAATAAACATTAAAACTAATGAGGAAAACCCCTTTGTGACTATTCAAGTGAAGACAGATTGACCATAATGGTGCAGAGTTGCAAATTACATCTGAGACTGCCTTATTAATATTAATTTTATACTACATGTAAGAAACACTATACTCTGACATAAGTATTTAAGAACAGAAAAAAATAATTGGGTTATTTCTATTGCAAAACATTTTATAGGAACAGTTTTGAGAGTATAATATCCAGAAACATATTTGAATTATTCAGATATATAAAAATGAATTTTTAGAGTAGACACAGAGAGGCAGTAATAGAGAAAAATGTGTGTGTATCAATATTATTAATTCAATGTTAATTTCGTTTACTATTTTGAATATTGAACACATGCACAGTGTGGTTTTATTTTTGACAGACCTCCATGAATCTTACTCTGACATTATTTTGTATAAGATATTGAGGGTGAGATGATTCAATATCTTCATCTGTATAGTGGAACTCAGCTTATTAGGCTGTTGTACTAATCAATTGAGATAATGTTCATAAATACTCTCTATATATAGCAGAGATAAGACACAGTAACTGAACTCCATTTAATGTAATTCCATTTAATATAAATGGAATATTATATAAAGCTGCAAATTCTGTTCTTGGAAAAATACATTTTTAAATATTTACTTCCCTCCTTAGGAGGTGTTCATGGAATTTAAAAAAATAGAAATAAGAGTCCTTAAATTGGGTAAGATACCTGAAATCCATCAGGACATAGTAGCATTGGGTGAATCTGTTGCAAACCTGTGCTGACCACTGAAGCATGCAACTTCCTGTTCATGAAGCATGATTCAAGTAGAAGTAATTTCTTTCACAGAAACATTCACTATAAAATAGGACCACTTGAATTCTTTCAATAGGATATTTGTTTTTAAAACACCAAAGGGATCTTGCTGCAGAAAAATTTCAATATTAGTGGTTCTAGTTGCTATAATATTGCTAGCAGAAATAGTATCATGAGATTACATAGTGTACATATGGTACAGAAAAATTGCCTAAAATAAATGATGATGGATTGCTTTGGAAGTTTTTGGGGGGAGTTTGGGAGGGGTTAACAAAAACAACTTTGGAAAACATTGAAAAGGCATATAAAAAGTACAATAAAATTGGGTTTGAAGATAATGTTCCAATCAACTTCCTTACAATGTTCATGAAGTAATAGGAGCAATTTTCAACTAGGGATGCTCATTAATGTAAGCCAAGAGATAGTAGAATAGCAAAGTCGAGCTAAGCTCCTTGGCCAACCCTCAGAGTACCTAAGTATCCTAACTTGAATAGGTTCTTCAAGTGTGATACAGGGCAAATCACTTGACCTCACTGTCTTTCAGCGTTGTTTTCTTATCTGTAAGTTGAGGATAATGATAATATTTCTTATGGTTTTATTTTGAGGATGAAATCACTCATTTAGATGTAAAATGATTGGAATAATATCTGACACATGAAGAAATATCTAGAAAACAGTAATCATTCAATAAATGTTCACTACACTTTTTTTTTTTTTTTTGCTATTATTTCATCATGAGATTCTTATGGTAGTTACCTTCCTATTCTATTTTTTCTCATTATCATTTCATTCCTGCCAGCCTCTGTAATTAACTCTCCATGCAAACATTCTTCATGAGTTTAATAACAAACTTCCAGTTACAAAATGAAACTTTTTCAGTACTTCTTCTTTGTCCTGTCAGAGATTGTCGCTGCCTGAAGCAGAAGTCGCTTGGAGCAGCGAACGCCACAGGAAAATTCGGAAGCAGGATGAAAATGAAAAAAGGTCTTTTATTCTTCTTCTCTCTCCAGCTCCAGCAATCACTCCAAATGCTCTAACTCCAACCACCACCTTCTTCTTCCCCACACACACTAACAAACCTCACCCAGTCATATACATATAGCTTTAACAAGGACACGTGCTTACAGCTCGAGCTTACAGGTGCATCACGCAGTGTTCACGGGCATACAAAGATTCTTTGAATAATGTATTAATATCAGGTGGAAACTAGAACATCTTTTATGGCTCTCAGCTAACCGCAATCTTTAGCTATCTCCTTGATTATAGGCTCCTTCATTTCCCCCTTTTAGTTTTAAAAGAGGGGATGTTCTAGGACGTCCATGTGCAACCGACATTCTTACCCGTCATGGGAGTCTAGGCTGTCCTGACTCCTGGCTTAGGTTGACATGCCGGCCACATTAGACTGTCCCGTGCGACTGTGCCGTATCTTAGGTTGTCCCCTTCTGGGGATCTTACCCGTCATAGGCTAACCAGCCATCCAATAGAGCCCTTCAGGATCGACTGTGTGTTGACTAACAGCTGTCCAATTTTTAGGAGATGCTGCGGCTTTAAGGCGGTAAGCCTACTGCTGACGAGCCAAGTTTCCATAGCGTATCAAGTTCTTTAAGCGAATCAGCTGCCCTTAGTTTCATCAAGTAACGCACTGAGTTCTCTTAGACAAATACCTGCAAGGCATTATCCCATAATGTCCCAAAATAATGGAAAATCAAAATGTCCATAAGTTATAACACATAGATTCAGGAGGCCCCATGCATGCAGAGCAGAGGCCACACTGCTGGTTAGGTTGTTGATGCTTGAGCAGCAGGGATGCTTGCAGCGACCGCGGTCCCTGCAGTTGTAGCACAGCCGTCTTTTTTATGTCTAGACATTCCCACCGGCAAATCTTCAGGGCCTGCTACCTAAAAACTCAAGCATCCATTATTAAGGGAAAGGCAGTGCTATTCCAGCACTGAGATCAAAAGGTGAGCTGTCAAACTAAAAAAAGATTTATTAGAGTAGAAAATAAAAGTTGATCTCTGCTCACACACATTGCTGCTTAAGCTCCCACAAACATAAGCTGGCAAAATATCACATTCAGAAATAATCAAAGAGAAACTGAGGGTGTTTACTGCATTAAAGATAAAGAAAAGCTAAAGGCATTTTGGAAAAACAATTTGTTAGCTGGAATCCTCGAGTCTCTATATACACAGCAATCCTATACCTGTTGAAATAATTCAAATTAATCAGCTATTAAACAAATGAAGTTAATAACAAATAAATGATCCTCTGTCGGAACACCAAAATATCAGGTTATACAACATTAAACATATTCACAGCTGAAGAGAAGTCCCGGAGACAACTATAAATCAAAATTGATTATCATTATAATTGATTATCTAATTAAAATATTCTGAACTTATATAAATATCTATTTATCTATCTATCTATCTATTGATTATCAAATTAGAATATTCTAAGCTTAAATGAATTAATGTTGTTTGTTATTTCGATCTATATCTATCTACCTTTTTTTTTTAAAGCGCTTAATTATTTGTGACGTCACACTAGACAGACGCACATATAAACATATTTGTGACATAACATTAACATGAAATTTAGACAAATGCACAGACATAAAGACATATATAAAAGAGAAAAAAAATTACAATTTTGTATACACTGAAGAGAGATCTTCTTGTCCCGGCCGGGAAGAATGAAATTTAAGTTGTAAATTTAATGGAGGACTCTTTTAAGGGAATCACTCCATACCTTCATTTTGGTCCTCTTGATTTTGTACTTGTTTATTCAATCTAGACTCCTCAATAACTTCGTCTTGATCCTTTTGACTTTGTACCTGCTTTATCAATCTAGATGGTATCCATATTGGAGAGGATTCGTGCTTTGGAAAAACACAAACAGATCCTCTCCCCCAAATTAATACTGGGTCTGGACCCTTCCATGTACCTGAGAGAACATCCTTCCAGTAAACCAAAGGTTTATGTTGTTGGTGTGGGTTCCAGTGTCTATCTCCAGCCGAATGTCCATTAGAATCTAAAGTTAAGAAATTTAGGGTAAACAGGGCAACTGCCAATCTGTCCTTAGGATTTTTCCAGTTTCCATCTTTTTGCTTTAGTAACATATTTTTAAGTGTCCGATTTGCTCTTTCAATTATTCCTTGTCCCTGAGGATTATAAGCGATACCTGTTTTGTGGATAATATTGAACTTTGTACAAAATTGTTTGAAGGATGTGGATGTATATGCAGGGCCATTATCTGTTTTAAGCATTTTGGGGATGCCCAATGCAGCAAAAGCTTGCAGACAATGAGATATAGTATCTTTAACTTTTTCTCTGGAATGTAAAGAAGCAAAAATCATGCCTGAGCATGTATCTATGGTGACATGAATAAATCGTAATTTTCCAAAACTTGGCTCATGTGTGACATCCATCTGCCACAAATGATTGGGCATCAAACCTCGTGGGTTAACCCCATAATGTGGATTGGGCAAAAGTGTTACACAAAATGGACATTCTTTTACAATTCTACGAGCTTGTTCTTTTGTGATTTTAAATTTTTGTCTTAAGGTAGTGCTGTTAACGTGGAACTGGGAATGAAATAAAGTAGCTTGTTGTACTGTAGTAAATATAAATATTGTTTTAGTGAGGGCATCAGCTTTTTGATTACCTTCATGGAGAGGACCAGGCAGATTAGTGTGAGCTCTTATGTGACCTATAAATAAAGGTTCTTTTCGTTGCCATAGGAGATTTTGGATTTGAGAAAACAATTTAAAAGCTGGAGTATGTGGTGCTATTGGACCTGCTAGCTCCAATTTTGGGACAGCATGTACAATATAATGGCTGTCTGAAAAAATATTCATAGGCTGTTCTTTAAAATTTTCCAGAGCTATTATTATAGCTTCGAGTTCCACTAATTGAGCTGATTTTTGATTAGTGATATGAATCATTTTTTCATTTTGAGTGACTACTGCAGCAGTACCGTTAGAGGATCCATCTGTAAATACATTAAATGCTTTAGGAATGGGTTGATTTTTTATTACCTGTGGGAATATGATAGGATGATTGATACAAAAGGACAGTATAGGAGATTTAGGAATATGATTGTCAAAATTTGCAGAAGTAGAGCATCTAGCTATAGCCCAATCATTATCATTGAAGCACAAATATTCAACCTGTGATGATGAATAAGGAGTAATAATAGTAGCGGGATGAATTCCAAATATTTTAGTAGAGGTTTTAAGTCCTTGAAGAATAAGTTTAGCCACCATGGAGGTATAAGACTCAATTGTACTTTTAGGAGAGACAGGCAAATGTATCCATAATATAGGTCCCTGTTGCCAAAATACTCCTGTTGGAGTATATTGTGAAGGAATAATAATCAATATTAGTGGTTGTGCAAAATCAAATCTATCGCAATGGGATCTTTCAATGGCCTGTTCTACTAATTTTAGAGCTCTCCTGGCCTCAGGAGTTAATGTTCGAGGTGAGGATGGGTCAGGGTTCCCACGAAGGATGTCAAATAAGGGTTTTAATTGTCCAGTAGTGAGGCTTAGTGTAGGGCGAAGCCAATTAATGTCACCCAGTAATTTTTGGAAATCATTGAGGGTGGTCAAATGTTCTTTACTTATTAGAATTTTTTGGGGTTTAACAAAAGTATCCATGATTTTAAAGCCTAAATATAATATAGGTGATCTGCTTTGAACTTTTTCTTCTGCTATATATAATCCATATTTTTTTAGATTTTTTTGTTATTTCACTAAATATATTAAATAAGATTTGTTGATTAGGGTGAGCTAATAAAACATCGTCCATGTAGTGTAGACACATAAGGTCTTGGTATTTGTTTTTAATGGGCTGTATAGCTCTGTCCACATATAGTTGGCACAGTGTAGGGCTATTTGCCATTCCCTGCGGCAATACTTTCCATTGATATCTTTTATCAGGGCCATTATTATTAATAGAAGGAATTGAAAAAGCAAACCTGGGGGCATCCAGAGGATGTAGGGGAATGGAAAAGAAACAGTCCTTTATATCAAGGGTTTTAAGGTAATAGTTTTTTGGAATAGCTACAGGATTAGGAAGTCCAGGTTGAGTAGGGCCCATAATTTGCATTGTTTTGTTAATTTGTCTTAGATCTTGTAATAGTCTCCATTTTCCTGATTTTTTCTTAATTACAAATATGGGAGAATTCCAGGGAGAGGTGGAAGGCTCTATGTGTCCTGCTTCTAATTGTTCTTTAACTAATTGATGGGCCGCTTGCAATTTTTCTTTGGATAGGGGCCACTGAGGGACCCAAACTGGCTTATTAGAGAGCCATGGTATTTTTAAAATTGTTTTCTCAGTGGCCCCTAGAAAAAATGTCCTTTGCCTTTTTTATTATGATTAGGATTTTTATTCTTAACACCTGCAGGCTTGGTTGCTAGGTGTAGCCCCATTTGATGTAAGATATCTCTTCCCCATAGGGTAACTGGCAAGCTGTTTAAAACATAGGGTTTGAATATTCCTGTATGGCCTTCATTGTCTTGCCAATTTAAGATTACAGCACTTTGAGCTGGGGTATTACTGTATCCCAAGCCTCTTAAACTGGTTGAGGCTTTCTGTAGAGGCCAGTGCTTAGGCCATTGTTGTAGATTTATGATGGAAGAGTCAGCTCCTGTATCAATCAGCCCCTCCATCTCTATACCTTGAATTTTTAATTTGCACATAGGCCTCCGTGAACAGTCCTGGACCCAGAAAGCCATAGGTCCTGAACCAGTGGAACCGAATGCTCTGCTATTTCTATTTTGTGGCATGCTTTTAAAAGAATTATGGAGACTGGGAATGAGGAGCAGCTGTGCGATTCTGTCTCCTTGATTTACGGAGATGATGCCCCTGTGTGTACTTAGCATTATTTTAATCTCTCCATTATAATCTGAATCAATAACCCCTGGTATAACATTAAAGCCTAATAAACTTTTGGAACTTGCCCAAGGATTAGTCCCACAGTTCCTGAAGGGAGAGGTCCCCTGATTCCCGTAGGAATCAGCTGAACCCCCATTTCAGGTGTCAGGACCATCCGGGCAGTAGAACAGAGATCTAATCCTGCACTTCCTCTTGTCCCTCTGATAAGGGAGTTAATGGGTAGGAGGGACTGTGACGAGGAATCATTTGAATCTGAGGGCCTTCCTCCTCTAGTGCCTCGTACATTTGTGGGGGGGCATTGGGCCCCGTGCCCCGTTTTTTGAATCCTTGATAAATCATTTCCATATATATCATATCTAGAATGGCATTGATTGGCCCAATGTATACCCTTTTTGCACCTGGGGCATCGCCTGGAGCACGGTGAATTTGATTTTATTACCCTTGGGGGATATTGCTTAGCATATCTTGGTTGATTATAATATAATTTTGTCTGGAATATCCTGTTCTAGGTTGAATCCTTTGGGAATTTTGAGGGGAGGAATTTTTCATATGCAGCAATTACGTTGCCTGTGATAACAGTCTCGTTAATGTCTTTGCACAGTCTGATATAAATTGATAAGTCTTTTTTACTTCTCCACGGCCTTATTGCATCCTGGCAATATTTATTAGCATTCTCGTACGCTAATTGGATAACTAGAGGCATAGCTTGCTCGACTTCGCCAAAAACTCTAGATGTTGTTTTTAAGAGCCTATCTACAAAATCAGCTAAGGTTCGTTAGGCCCTTGTATAACTTTTGATAGGCTGCCTTGCAGATCCCCTGTGCCTGAGATTGTCTTCCAGGCTTTCACAGCTGCAGTGTGTATCTGGGCATACACACCTGGATCGTATTGTAGCTGATTTTGTAGTTCGGCGAACTGACCCTCCCCTGTGAGCATATCTATATTGCGTTGAGGGAAACCTGCTGCAGCATTTCTCTTTGCTATTTCTGAACAAAGTTCCTGGAATTGAGTTTTCCAGATTAGGTATTGTCCCCCACTTAGTACCGCTCTGCATAGACTTTTCCAATCTGAGGGGGCTAAGGTTAGGGTGTTAAGTGACTCTATCATACTTAATGTGAACGGAGCTTGAGGCCCATAGGTCATTACCGCCTCTTTAAAATTCTTTATTGTTTTAAAGTCTAGGGACTCGTGATATCTTTGTCCCTGTTCATTTTGAAATACTGGCAGTTCTAGGTGCTCCTGCGGTCTATGTTGTTCGAGAGCATATAAGCGCTCAGAAAGGCCGCCAATTTCTACCTCAAGGGCACGTACACTCTGATCAATACTCTTTATTTTTTCTGTTAGGGATTCTATCCATGAAGGAGCAGAGGGCACTAGTGGTTCCTCTATTTGACGGTCTTTTCTCTTTTTTAATTTCTTTTTGTTCTTTTTATTGGAGACTGTGCTCTCCAAATCGCTTTTTGATTCCTCTTCACTACTAGCTTCATAATTCCTAACCGGCTCAGTAGAGGAGACCGTACTTTCATGGTTTGGCTCCTTGTTACTATTATTACTTTCACTAGTATCCTGAGTGTCAGTTTCTAAGGAGAGTACATACTCCTCAGCTAATTTTATTAAGCTTCTGATGGCTTTTGCAGTTCTTACTTTTGAATTTACATTCCTACTCTCCTTGCTGGTCTCCACTGAGTCAGAGGATATGCTTTCTTGTTCACTTTTCTCACTATCCTCTGAGTTCTCAATATCAAAAATTTCATTCATGGCTTTTATAAACCGACTTTTTGTTATATTTGCTCCCATCTTTTTAAATTTTCTTTTTTCTTACATTGCCGCCGAATTCCCCGTACAGGCCACCACCTGTCGCTGCCTGAAGCGGAAGTTGCTTGGAGCAGCGAACGCCACAGGAAAATTCGGAGGCAGGATGAAAATGAAAAAAGGTCTTTTATTCTTCTTCTCTCTCCAGCTCCAGCAATCACTCCAAATGCTCTAACTCCAACCACCACCTTCTTCTTCCCCACACACACTAACGAACCTCACCCAGTTATATACATATAGCTTTAACAAGGACACGTGCTTACAGCTCAAGCTTACAGGTGCGTCACGCAGTGTTCACGGGCATACAAAGATTCTTTGAATAATGTATTAATATCAGGTGGAAACTAGAACATCTTTTATGGCTCTCAGCTAACCGCAATCTTTAGCTATCTCCTTGATTATAGGCTCCTTCAAGAGATATTTGTAATATTGAATTCTTTCTTCTGTTTGAAAGTTTCTTTCCCCTTGGAAACATGTGTAATGAGTTTTTAAAATGCCATGCAATTGAATGAAACATTGTGTACATGTTAAGCCCTTAGCAATGTGTCTGGTCCACAAATACAATAATGCATAGTACTGTGCACTAGTGATATAATTGTTGCAGTATTATTATCATCATTATTGTTGTTACCATGTTTGTTTTTATGTTTCCATACTTCTCATTAGTCATATCAATGTCACAGCAGATACCACGTGTTCTGATATCTATCATGGTGCTTGCTAGAAACTTATTATAAATGTGTTGATTCAATAACTAATTAATGAAACACGCACAAACCCCCCTCCACTAGGGATTGAACCCAGTGTCTTTTACCATTGAGCTATATCCCCAATCCTTTGTATATTATTATTATTATTATTATTATTATTATTATTATTTTTAATTTAAGACAGTGTCTTAATAAGTTGCTGAGTTTGACCTTGAACTTGCCATCCTCCTGCCTCAGCCTCCCACAAGAGGGATTACAATAGCTTGAGGCACCACGCCAAGCTGTCACAGAAATATCTATAGCAGCCTTATTCACGATTGACAAAATTTGGAAGAAACCAAGATGTCCTTCAGTAGGTGAACAGGTAAACTGTGGTAATCCAGACATTGTACTATTATTCAGTGCTAAAAAGAAATAAGCTATCAAGATATGAAAGGCATAGAGGAAACTTAAATGCACATTATTAAGTGAAATAAACCAATTAACAAAAGTTACATATTATATGATCCTAATTTTATAGCATTTCTGAAAGGAGAAAGTAACTGAATTAGCGTTTGCAAGAACTCTGGAGGAGGGAGGGATGGATGGGCTGGCAAAGCACAGAGGGATTTTAGGGCAATGAAACCTTCTGTATGGCACTGAAATGGTGGATCTATTACTGTGATTATTATTTGTCAAAACCCATAGACTATACAATACCAAGATTGAACCATAATGTAAAACAATGGACCCTGGATGGTAATGACATGTTTATGCAGGTTCATCATTTGTTACAAATGTACCTATATGGCCCTGGAGGAGATTTGGAGTTTGTGAAGGTGTGCAGTAGCGATTGTATAGGAACTCTATGCTTTGAGCTTAAATTCCTTGTGTACATAAAGCTGCTCTAAACTATAAAGTTCATTAAAAACAATTACCTCATAAGAGGGAAAGACTTAATTAGTGAGGATGCACTAGAGCAACTGACATGTGAACCAAGTTTGAAGCAAGAATAAACACAATGCCAGGGAAATCAAAGATAAAATAATACCTCAGGCAGAGGGAACAGTATGTGACATGTTGGGAAGCCTGAGAAAGCATTTTGACTTTAAAAGAAAAATAGCATAGGCAGAGTAGTACTGCTAAAACACCCATTTTTAAAATCCATATAATTAAGACATATTTAACTTTATTTAATTCCTTATATCAGTCAGCATATTTTGGTTAATTTTAAAACATCTTAATGTGGTCACAATTAGGAACATGAGGTTAAAATATTTTGACAGACTGACCCACTGACTGATTAACCTAAATGCTTCCAGCATCATTGAAAAAAAGAGTCCTTTGGATCTGTTCATGAGAAAACAAGGACTCCCACTCATAGAGCTTCCTTTGTGTATCTGAGGACTATGGTTAAATAGTGTATAAACCAGTAAAAGAGACACTGTAGTTCACTAGAATGACATCCTGCTGCCTCAAAAGGAGATTTTGATTCAGTTCCTACAGGACATGATGTGTTTTCACAGGCTTTACAAGAAAGCACTGTATGAGTTGTAACACTAAGATTTCTTTCATCCCCCAGAGGATCACACCTATAGCAAAAGTATAGTTCCCCCAGCCCCTCTCAATAGTTGGAGGCCAGGGCAAAGAGAGAGAGGGTATTTTAGATGTTTCCCTCCTAAATGGAACTAATCAATAATAAGATTCTTTCCAGAGTGAGGTTACTAAGGCACAACATAGTGAATCATTTTTTATCTACAGCTATTTATTCAAATTCATGAATGTAACCATTGATAGTCTCCTTGAGATTGAGCAGTATTTTAAAATGTGAAATAGTATGGAAAATTTGTGATTCACAAGTTTGCATTAGTGGCTGTGTTTATAGTGGTAAAACTCAAACCTTGAATCAGTTTTCATTCACTTTTTTTTTTTTTCTCATAAAATGATTGTTAAAAGACTACTATTTTGTACAAAGCTCTAGGGAGGAAGAGGAGAGGGAAGTCACCAGATACGAATCTTCTCTCAAAAGCTTCTTATTCAGAGGGAGCTTAAGTATGGTGATTTTGTTCTTGTTCTGTACATATGTGCATATGTACACATGACTGCAAATTAGTATGTACTGTACGTATTCGCTTATATATAGTAGTGCTCACATAAGTGCTGCTATTATACACTAATATTAGTAAAAATTCTAATAATGTACATATTAGCATATATGATACGTATTGACCGAATATTGGTTATATAAAGTACATCAAATTCACTCTTAAACAGCCAGACATGTCATTTCTTGTGCTAATATAATGGAGAAATGAATGTTCAGTGATCAGGTGTTTTTGAATGACCAGTACCATTTGAATGACCAGTATCAATTCAAGCAATATAATTCATTAACAGCTTTCTGTAAATAGCTTTTATTTATTTATTTTTTTTTCTATCTTTTGTTTTTGGTAGTGAGGGTGGAACCTGAGGCACTCTACTACCTAGCTATACCTCCAGACCTTTAACAAAATTTTTTTCCAGACAGGGTCTTACTAAATTGCCAAGGCTGACCTTGAACTTTTTATTCTGCCACAGCTTCTCGGTTTGCTGGGATTATAGGTGTGCACCACGATATACAGGTAAGTTGCTTTATTTTTTGATAGTAATTCAATGTATAAGTAATTAAGTTTTGCCATTTTCATTATACTTTGTCTTTCAAATTGTTGAAAGGTAAAAGAAGTTCAATAGAAACAATAGAGTTACCATGAAAACTTCAGATCTATCTAGAAGTCCAGACCTAAGATAACAACTGTTTGTATTATTTACCACATGCCCTGTAATACTGTTGCCTTAAAATTTCATAGTAAGATTCTTCCAATTTAAAAAATTCTTTCTCATTACAAGGAATTTATTTCGTGGTATAAGAAATAGAAAGTGGTAAAATGGAACATTGAAAGAGGGAAATTTCTCACAGTGAATAATAATCTTTTCCTCACAGATTTCAGAATTCAGATCAAGTGGGGATCTTTGTGAAAACTATGTGTACACTATTTATTTATACTATCAAATATGTCACTTCTTGCATGATTATAATAGAGAAACCGTGTTTAGAGATAATACATTTTTCAATGTTTAGAATCTATTAGAACATTTTAAATAATGCATCTTATAAGAGATGATGATGATGCATTTTTGTTTGTGTGTTTTAAACATACATATTTGCATTTTGCATTCTTAAAATTTTAAATTATATGTGATTAAATGGCAAATTCCAGTAACTAATGAGCTTTCAAGCTTTCATAAAAAATAATTTCCTTTCAAGTAATTCCTGGGATAAATCATCATAATCAGTGAATTAAAGAACATCTGAAAATGGTATTAACTTTGGGTAGGCAGACATCATTTAATTTTAAATACTATAACATTTTACACTGTCCTTCTCACAGAAACTATTAAGTAGCAATTTCCCATCTGCATATGGTGACAAGTCATCCAGATGGTATTGATGTTTACTCCAAAGCTGTCTTTGAACATCTGTTGTATTGAGCATTAGAAATGTTTTTCTTTGATCAAAAATTGTTTTCTGCCTTTGTTATACCATGGGAAAAAAAATCTCATGAAATGCATTGTGTAAGCAGAAAAGCTACTGACTTTTCCAATGGGGGCAAAAAGAACAAATTATGAACATACAGGAAAGAAAGAAAGAAAGGGAGAAAGGCAGGAAGAATCTGAAATGACATCTGTGAATTTTTATGTAATTATGAAAGTATTTACCCATGATCAAGTTTCTGTCTAGTTTTCTAAATGTTTGAATTAAATGCTTTGTTTGTAGTTAGTGGTATGCTGTTTAAATAGCTTATTGGAGATAAAAAATAATAATAATAACAAACAAAAATACCCACCACGTACAAAAACAAAAACAAACAAACAAACAAACAAAAAAGCTCTGATTTGTTGTAGTATTTGCCAATTACCATGGCTGACTTGAAGTTTTCAGTGGTTAAACAGTTCTCATATAATTTTTTGGTATTGAAGGATTGGCTCTTGTGAGTCAGTAACAACCAATACCAGGACATTATGATTGTAGCTACAATCTAAATAATAGATACACTTTTTGATATGGCTGGTATGAAGTCCAAATTCTTCTGCTGAAAAAACACAGATGTCTAAGTCTCCGTTACATCTTGAGTAGCCATCTTTAATTGCTGGAGAACCTGTTGTATGTTCACTACGCATATGTTTGGGTACTGTAGTTACTCAATGGCTCCTCCAAATGTAAAGACCTTTTTTCTTCTAATAGGTCTTCAGGACTTATTATGGTACATGTGTGCTGGAATGCCTGGAGTGAGATTAAATTTGATGAAAATCATAAAAACAATACTGAGAAATAGAGAGTGCACTAAGTTTTTATTTCAGTCTACCATTTTTGAACTAGCAGTAAAACTGTGTGTGTGGTATCACTTATCCCATTATGTATCCATAATAAATCCGGGAAAATATTTTGCTATTTTGCAACTTAAAACAGTGACCTTTAGGATTATATTCTGGGGATATAGCTCAGTGGTAGAACACTTGCTCAGAATGTATGAGACCCTGAGTTTAATCCACAGTAAGGAAAAAACAATAATAAATTAGTTGACTGCCCCATTTTATGGGTTAACAGAATTATTTAGGATGTCTCAAATTTTGTTTTTGGCTTCAATATTCTGCTATCTGCTTTCATGACGAAATCTGCTTTTTGGATAAAATTTCAGAATTTGAAAAGTCAAAAATAATCAAAGGCCTACTCCAGTGACATTTTTCTGGTAACATTGAATTCATGTTTCATTGATAATAATGTGATCACATATGCTAAAACATATTTAAAAGCATAACAACCTTAACATTTAGAACAATGTGTACCATTTACACTCATTTTCAATATCTGTATATTTACTTATAATATTTACTCCTTAGCATTCTAGATGTAAATTTTCTCTTGTGCTTTATGTGGTGAAATCCTATCAGTTACACAAAATATTAATTGTACCTATTATTACAAAATTGTGAAAAATTCTATATCTATAGAAAACATTATGATGAAATTTCAAAATAGTTAAAGAGAGAAAAGAATTGACAATATAATTATCACAAGAGGGTTTTAGTTTAATAGTTTTATGAAGAACATTTTTGAATCAACACATTTTATAAGTACTAAATAATAGTGTGAAGCATATTTTATTATGAAAATGTTAAATATGAGTTTAAAAAATTTATATTTTAACATGTATGAAATTGTTTCCATAATTCTAATATATATGGCATCTAAGCATTAAGCAATAACTAGTATTCATAATATTAAACCAAAAAAATATAACATAGTCTTTAATTTTTAATTATTTAATTCCATTTAGGTAAAAAAAAAAAAAGGTCCATTTTAAAACTCTTCACATCTTGTGAACATGGATTTAAAAATTACTAAAATTACATGAAGAAAAGAGACTTAAAAATGAGTGACTCCACCTATGTTAAATTGTCTTCAATTCAGATGAATGATGTATGCAAACGTACAAAGAAATTAAGAAAGTTTCTTATTGTCAAAGAAAATTAAAAAATGGATATAAAGGAATCTTTAGGAGGAACATTTCTTAAACATTTGAGCTTGCACATACTAGAAATCAAAACAAAATCTTGTTGAAGTAATTGCTATTGATTGCTAACTCTTTTCAGTAGTTAAAAGTGCAGGACTGTTGAGATTTGCCAAGGTGATTTTGTCCATTTATTCTGCCAGTGTTGCTTTGTGACAGCTGGTGGGCTACACTGGATATCTTGGCTATTTAGAAGATAATAAAAAGCACATTATTTTGAAATGAAGTAATTATAACAATATGTATTGAACATTTCAGTGAGCTGGTTCAGTCTCATCTCTGCATGATGACAAGGAAACTTGCTGTCTGTACATTGGAAACAGGCTGAGAATCCAAGCGAATTTGCAATTATAACCCGAGCCTGGTGGAGAAAATCACTGAAATACAAACTTGGGGATCAGATCTGAGGAGGGGAAGATAAAATCACTGGAAATGGCAATGGACCTTATTTTATAGATAAACCTCATTTTTCAGCCAGCATCTACTTGTTGGCCTACCTCCCTAACAAGATCATCTTGGAAGCCAGTGCATACATTCTTATTTTCCTAATATTCAAGACTAAATCCTCTTTTAAAAAATTTTATACAAGCAATACTAAGTACTCCTCAGGATTTAATGACCTCGTTTTCTCCCCTGTGGGGTGGAAAAATTTGCCTGAATAAACATGCCCTGGAGCAGCCAAGATTTATGCAGGGAGGGAGTGAAGAGAGGAAGCAATGCAGTTTCCTTCCTGTGGTCAGGCTCTGGTGGATTCCACTTGACCCCCAGGGTGGAACCTGCTCTAATCCTGAGATGAATGGAAGTTGGGTGGGGGAGGACAACAGGGAAAAGGAGCATGCACCATTTCAATACACAAAGTGTCTATGTCTAAGCAATAGGAATCTAGAAGAAAATCTGATAAATTCTACATAAATATGGTTTTCTAAACAAATAAGAATGAAATGTCAAAACAATATGGTCTCCAGAATCAGGCAATAATTACTCTAAATCCAACTTTACATCTTAGTCTCTAAATGATCTTAGGTAAATTACCTAATTTCTGAGCCTTAATTTTCTTATATGTAAAACTCAAATAATCATTCTAGTAGGTTATTTTCAAGGTGAAACCAAAAAAAAAAAAAAAAAAAAAAAAAAAAATTGCTTCACAATGATTGCTTTCTGCCCCTTAATCTTTTTCTGTCCACTTATTTTTCTAGTGAAGTATAAAAGCAAAAACAAACAAACAAACAAACAAAAAAATCCACAACGTTTACAACATGTTTTAAACATTCCTATTTGTGTCTTATGACTCAGTTCAATATTATTTAATGTGTCTGACCCTGGAAATGAATTGTTAATACTAAAATAAGTAATTTTTTCAGTCTAGAATACAGATACACAAGCCCACAATTTGAATAAAGTAAGCTCTATTTGTAGAGTTTATAGAATATAGAGATGGTTCTAGAACAACATAAAGGACAGAAAAACTCTGTCTGACAAAGAGTCTACATTGCTGTGGTAGGTATGAATCTTACTCCATAAAGGCAAAGAAATATCACACATTAAATTAGGCTAAATGCTTCTTGAGCCTTCCTCTCACTGGACTGGAAGGAAAATCCTATCTTGGGAGTTATTAGGGGATCATTCTCTTTCATTAGGGTTACAGAAAACTTCAATAGGCTTTTTTGCTACTTGTTAAAGAGGAGGTAGGTATTATCCATCATTGTCTAAGCCCACATTATACCATATTTGGCAGTTTGATGCTTTGTGGTAAGCTGAATAATGGCCCTCCAAAAGAAATCTGTGTTCTAATCCCTGAAACTTGTGTTGACAAACAAACAAACAAACAAACAAAAAACCTAATATGACAAAGGAGAAGTATGGATGGGATTAATTTGCAGATGAGATGGAGAGAGGATACTAAATTATATACACTGTCCTTAAATGTAATCACAAGGGTGCTAATAAAAGAGAAAGATCAAAGGAGGAAGTAACAGATAGGAGATGAAGGAAGAGAATAAGACCAATTCCCCAAAGAAGTCATCAGCCAAGGAGTTCAGGCAGCCTCCAGAAGCTAGAAAAGTCAGGAAACCTTTTCTTTCCTGGAGACACCAGAAAGAACTGGCACAGCAAACACCTACCCAGTAAAACTGATTTCAGATTTGAGGCCTGCAGAACCCTAAATGAATTAATTTACACTATTTCAGACCAAGATGCTGACCTACTTTTTTTCAGGAGCATGGAAAACTAATGCATGTTTCATGCCAAGTTTGGGTCCCAGGGCATTTTGCCAAGGTTTAGGGCCCTGGGACATCCTGCTCGAGAGAGTAGAGTGGAGATCTCAGCTGTTCAACAACCACAATGCTGAGGAAGGGATAATTAAAATCGTGGGAGATGCTTTTGCTAATTAGACATCTTTGGGTCTCAGATGAGATTTATTGATTCTAAGTGGTACCTAAAAGCAAGAAGTGGGTAATTGGGGTCTGGAAGTGAGATTGAATTTTTTTGTATTTTTATGGTTTTTTTATTGGAGCATTATAATTATACATAATAGTGAGATTCATTGTAAGATATTTTTACATGTGCAAAAGTAATTCGATCAACCTCATCAATTTTCTTCTCCAATACCTCTTCTTTTCATTCCCCTCCTCCCTCCCACTAATCTCCATCCTCTACTCTATTTATCAGTGAGACTGAATTTTGTAAAAGGTTTTCAGTTTCTATAATGCCCCAATCCTGTTCTACCTTATAGTTCACCTTCACATTTTGTTCTATAATTGAATCATATTTAAATATGATTAATCTTCAAGTTTTTTAATGTGCTTTAAAAATATATGGATTTCTTGGTATCATCACAGCTCTACTAAATCAGGATCTAAGTCTCTGGGGGTGGAGTAGAGAACTTAGTATCCCCTGATAATTGTCCTTTTCAGCCACATTCAGCTCAGAGGCCATTGGGAACAACCAAAGTTTCTTTTGAGCAGATAGATACCTATAAAGAAGATAGCTGTATTGTATAAAAGGTATTCAGAAATACTTTTTGTAACAAAATACAGTAAATGACCAGGAAACAGATATTGTTTTTATTTTACAGTTGAGGAAACCCAAACTTAAAGGATCAAGTGATTTCTACAAAACTGGAAAGCCAGTAACCAGGGTTTTGATTTCTATTCCTAATCCAATGTATTTTTTGTGACAACTAGTTTTTGTAACCACAATTTGAAAATTCTTTCATTAATGAAGGAATTCAATTGGTTAAAAAGTATTATAAAATCAAAAACCAAATCTCTATTGATCTGCTTGATTATTTCTGTTTGTGTCTACATGTACAAATAGATTAGGACTGATACATTTAAAAAGTTTTTAGAAAAATAACAACAAAGAAAATAATGAATTAGCATTTATACTCACAGAGCTGTAGCTAGCCCATGCAGTGAATTAGAAAGTGGCATAATCCCTGGACAGGCCCAGGCCTGTGCTGTATTGTGAGGTTGGTAAGGATTGAGGGGCTACATTTTCACCCTCCTCCCCATTGTCTGGTCAGGCATATCCCATTGTCCAAAGCTCAATGTGCCAACCATAGGCAGCAACCCCATAGCAAGCAAAGAGACTGTGTAGCAGTCAAAGTTGGTAGAAAGAACTGAAGATGGAAAGACTTTAAACATGTGTAGAAGTAGAATAGTTCTTTGAAATCTGGAATAAGAAGTAGTAGTCATGTTCATGAGTGTTCTTTAATGTAAAGCAGTGATATTTTAAAATTATTGTACATAAGAACTGCTTGGGGAACTAGCATAAAAAACAAAACAAACAAAAAACAAATCCATGCTTGGGCCCTATGTTAGTCAACTTTTCATTGCTGTGACCAAAATACCTGATAAAAGCAACTGGGAGGAGAAAAAGGTTATTTTTAGCACATGGTTTCAAGAGGTCTAGGTCCATGGTCAGCTCACCTCCATTACCCTGGGCTTGAGGTGGGGGAGAACATCAGGTGGAAGGGCAAGGCAGCTGCTCAGCTAATAGAATCTAGGAAGGAGAGAAAAAGAAAGGAAAAGGCCAGTGACAAGATATAGTCCAAGGCCACACCTCCAGTTACCTACTTTCTCCAGCCATCCCCCACCTGCCTGCAATTACCATCCAACATTCCATTCAGATTATTAATCCATCAAATGAATTATTAATCCATCAGTCAACTGATGAGGTCAGAGCCTTAATCACTGCCTAAAAGTCCTGAACTTTTATATATTGAACTTTTATATATTGGGGACCATGCTTTCAAAACATAAGCTTTAAAGACATTAAAGATCCAAACAATTATAGGTCCTATCCCTGGAATTCAAATCTAAATTGGTGTTGGATGGTCATCCCTTTGGCACAAGTGTATGTTAGTATCTTATAAGTTACTAGGTGATGTGACTGGGTGGAGATCCATTAATGTAAAGAATAAAGATGTTTTCTTTCATAGTCCTTCATTGACCAAAACTTTAATTTGGTGAAGAATTCTTCAAATGAAATTACCAACTGTGTGTGATATGGTTATGCTCTAAGAACAGGAGGACGAAAATAGTAAAGGTTTGTATTGAGGGAGAAGACTAAAATTAGATATGGATTTACCTTGAGGGCCATTCTGGTCATAGGAGAATGTTGGCAATGTTAAGTGAATGATCTGGTTATCCAATAAAAGGAAAAGTAATAGGGGGCTGGGGCTGTAGCTCAGGGGTGGAGCACTTGCCTAGAATGTGTGAGGCACTGGATTCGGTCCTCAATGCCACATAAAAACATAAATAAATAAAGTTGTAAAAAAATTATTTTAAAAGAAAACTAATGTATATCATTGGGGTTGGAAATTCATCAAAAGTATGGATTCTGGTCTTATTTTACAAAAACAGTTTATAATTTGAGAAATAAAACTTTTCTTTGTAAAGACAAAATCTAAAAATTTCTGAAAACAATGTTGAATGAAATAACTTAAAACCAATAAGTTCTAGATAACCAAGCTATTTTTAAGCATTTAAAAATTTTTATTGATGTGTAGTATTTGCACATATTTTTGAGGTAGAATATGATGCTTTGAATGGTGTGTATGTTGTATAGTGATCAACTCGGGGTAATTAATATATTCATCACCTCAAAGTTTTATCATTTCTTTATGGTGAGAATATTCAAATATAATAATAATAATAATAATAATAATAATAATAATCCTATTTTTTAATTACATTCACCATGCTGTGCCATAGAAGACCAGAACTTATTCCTCCTATCCAACAATTACATTGTACTTACTGATTGACTCTTCCCTTTTCACCTTTACTTATACTCCACAGTCTCTGGAAACTACTGTTCTGTTTCCAATGTCTATGAGATCTACTGTTTTAGATTCAGCTTATGAGTGAGATCATGTGGTGTTTGTACTATTTCACTTAAAATGATATCCTCCAGGTCTATAATGTTGCAAATGACATTATTCATACTATTTTATGGCTGAACACTGTCCCACTTTCTTTATACATTTGTCCATTTGTGGACATTGAGGTTGATTCCATACTCTAGTTATTGGAACCTAAAAAGCTCAGTATAGCGAATCAACAGAGCAAAGAGATAACCTACTGAATATGAAAATATATTTGTAAACTATATATTTGACATGGGGTTTTCATCTAGAATATATAAGGAATTCAAAGAATTCAGTATTAAAAAACTAAAATGAAAACAAATAAAAACCCAATTTAAAAATGGGCTAATGATCTACACAGACATTTCTCAAAATGTGACATACAAATGGCACTGACATTTTATTAATGAAGAAATCCAGCCCATTATTGTCTAAACCCTATACTTTTTTGCACATTTAAAAAATTTGTTCTAATTAGTTATAAATGGCAGCAGAATGCATTTTGATTCATTGTACACAAATGGAACACAATTTTTCATTTCTCTGGTTGTACACAATGTAGAGTTGCACCACATGTGCAGTCATACATGTACCTAGGGTAATGATGTTCATCTCATTCCACCATCTTTTCTATCTCCATTCCCCCTCCTCTCTCCTCCCTCCCCTTTGCCCAATTGAAATTCCTCCATCCCCCCTCCATATGGATCAGCATCCACTTGCCTGAGAGGATATGCGGCCTTTTAAATCCTATACTTCTAATGATCTAAGATTTTAAGACTTCAAATAAATCAATATACATTTTTATAAGTGATACAACTCTTAAATTTTCATATCCACACAGTTTGGAACTTAAAAAATGTTTTGCTTAAGTGATTGATGTTATCTTTAGGGGGCTGGAGTTGTGGCTTAGTGGTAGAGTGCTTGCATAGCATGTGAGAGGCGCTGGGTTCGATCCTCAGCACCACATAAAAATAAATAAATAAAATAAAGGTATTGTGTCCAACTACAACTAAAAAATTGTTTTTTAAATTATCTTTTATTTAAACATTTTCACTAAACATACTTTATGGACACACATAAAGAACACCTGTAATGTTTGTTTTCCCTAGGGTTTTGTATTAACCACAGGTGAAGTCATGCTGCCCTCATAATAAATTAAATTCAAATTTAGCAATGTTGAATACTTATGTTCCACCTTCTTGCACATATCTTGTATTTCTACATTCTTCATAAATAACCTTTGTGTGTGTGTGTGTGTGTGTGTGTGTGTGTGTGTGTGTGTTTACTATTTCAGACATGTGGAAACTAAGGCTCAATAGAAATGCACACTCTCATTGCCTCGTGCTCAGCAATGAGAAAAGAGGCTTATTCCAGATTTGTGCTCAGTGTTTTTAAAAAAAAAAAAACCCAGGAGGAGGAAGCAGCAGATGAAGAGGCAAAACCTGAGAATGAAACAGGAGATGTCTGAAAACTTGAATGAACACAATTAACCTAAACTGTGCAGATTTCTTTGTTAGTTCCCTTTTGTTAATTCCACTGCAATAATTTAGGCCAGGACTTCTCTGTCTCTCTGTTACTCTTTCATTTTAGCTTCCTCTGCACTATCATCTGATTTATCTTCTAAATTTAATAACACTTTCTGTTAAACACTAGGCATAAGAGAGTGATCAACATACATGGTCAGTGCCTTCTTGTAGCTTATGATGTAGTGAAGCATAGTCATATTGCTAGTCCAGGACTTAAAATCCCTATATAGTCTTGAAACACCCTCTCAATGAGTTGCAAATATCTTTATATGTTTTTGAGAGGTTTTTATAGCTTAGTCCTAACCAAGCATTACGATTTCATTTCTGGACTCATATGTCTCCTGTGTATCTTGGCTACTAAAATATTCAGTCTGCTCAAGAGGCTGAGGTCTTATACATCCCGGTACCTTTATTCAAATATGAAGTTTTATTTAAGGGCTGATAATATTTGGAATAATGGCTAAAGTTAATCTCACTACATCATTACTGAGAAAACATTTCCATTAAAATATACTTTATATACAATGTTGATGTGCATCACAAAAATAGTAATTTTGAGAAATCTAAGATCATATTTTTTTTCTCAATTCTTATTGAAATTGACTGAGCAATCTCTTTCAAAATCTTCTGTTGATCCAAGACGCAAAGAAAAGACCACCAACTCCAATTTTAAATTAAAGCAAGCTTATATTGTGTACACACAAAGAGAGCTGGCCAGTGGCTGCCCCTCCCAAACACTGGGCTTGAGGTCAGCCCCGCTCTCAAGGAAGACAAGGTTTTTATAGTTCAAAGAGTTACAAAAATCTTGGGAACTTACAGCTAACAAGGTCAGACATATGCAATTCAAGAGCAAGTAGCAAACTAATAATCTACATGGCATTGCATTCCAAGGGAGGGAGTATAGTCAAAGCCCACATCAAAAGTTTCTGAGGCACCATTAGTTTTAGAGAGAGAGTGAGTTGTTATCTGGTCAAGGAAAGCCAGGCCTGAGTGAGCTCAAGGCCTGGGCATGAATGCCAAACAATTTTAAAACATCAAAATGTGCTCAGGCCAAATAGGAATCCTAGCATTTCATAGAAAACTGAAGTGGGCTTTTCATAACTTTTTGACAGGATGGCTCCTGTTCTTAAGATGGAATTAGGCTGGTTTATCACCTTCACTGTTGGCAGAAAAATTAAAAAAAAAAAAAAAAAAAAAGTGAAGTCCTGGCCATTTAAAAAGGCCTTGTTTGTTCTGACAAATAGTGAAACAGGAATGCAGTTGATGATGCAATGATAAAGCACACAAAGTCAGGTTCAAATACTGGGTTCCTGGAATTGCTAAAAGAGCACGACCTAGGTCCATAAGCCCCTAAATCTCAATTGTAACATGGGTTGATAGTGATACCTTTCTGATAGGATTGGCCAGATGATTAAAGGAATTAATGTCATATTAACTCTTCTTTTTAGAGCATGTCTCAGCAGATCAGGTCAACTATGGTGGTATTTCATAGTTTGAAAAATCAGAAGAGACTAACCTTTTCTGTTTCGTGGGGAAGGAGAGGTCAAGTTTCTGACTCTTTTCTCCTTTGGTGACTGTTCCCCACCCAGCCACTACTCACACTAACATCCCATCCTTTGTCACAGAAGCTTCTGCTTAGTTACCTGGCAATGTGATTTCTGATTGCTGACAAGTTCTGAAGTCTGTTAAATCAACTCATAGATAAATATGTCTTAGATAGCAGAATGGAATAAATATTTTCATACTGTAATTTGAGATAATATTTTGAACTCCCCAACCATGCCCTTGTCCAATTCTCTTTACCTAATAAAAGTTGACCCTTGGCTCTTGTGAGGACCTCGTGGAAGTTGACATCACAAAGGAAGGAACATGTGCTGGAGAAAGAGATCACATTGCCAGACAGAGAGCCACAGGCAGGCTTTTACAACAACTGACTCTTGGGAGAACTCCCTGAGGAGTGAAGCACCCTCAATAACACATGGACTTCCCACTAGGCCCCATTCTCAAAAGTCCCACCAGGCCAGGCGCGGTGGCGCACGCCTGTAATCCCAGCACTTTGGGAGGCTGAGGCAGGAGGATCGCGAGTTCAAAGCCAGCCTCAGCAGTGGCGAGGCACTTAGTAACTCAGTGAGACCCTGTCTCCAATAAAATACAAAAAAAAGGGCTGGGGATGTGGCCCAGTGGTCAAGTGCCCCTGAGTTCAATCCCCGGTACCAAAAAAAAAAAAAAAGAGAGAGAGAGAGAAAAAGTCCCACCAGCTCTTACCACCACCACACTAGGGACCAAGCTCCCCACACGTGAACCCTTGGGACACATTCAAACCACATCCAACCATATAAGAGTAAAAATTTTCTCTGTAGATAAGTGTGTGGTGGTACTTGTGCAAAGAGAATTCTTATCTTGTGTGAGACCTGGGGTCATTATGGTGTGCTTGCTGTACATAGGAAGGCTGTTGTGGCACGTTTCCACTAACTATTTTATTATTTAAGATACTGACTATGTACATATGGAGTATTGAAAAAAGTTAAAAATAATTAGAAGACCTGGCATTTGCCTTTGAAGTTAATTATATTTAAAGAAAGTAGACAAAAGATGGTTTACATGCAATTTTTCTCTGACTTAGTGTCTGGTGCCCTGTCTCCCAGTCTTCTTTAGTCAGACAATTACGCATGCTTCAATCTTCAATTCAAATGCACATCAATCTCCCACCACCAATGGCTGCCCTATTTTTCTAGTAAAGAACTCAGCTAGAATCCATGTCCCTTTTTTTTTATTCCCAAGGGTGATATTCCCCTCTAACTGGCACCCTCTTCATTTACCTTGTGTAGCCCATGACCTTCTGTGAGCTCTCTGATGAGGGGAAGCACATGTAGTATTGCTAATGTTCTAGCTGATGAAAGGATTGTTGACTGGTGCTTGGAAAAATAAAATCTTCCTTAATTGCTAATTTTGCCACTTGCCTATCCTACAGATATGGAACAAAGTCAATAGGAATATAAAAGGAATGCTTATTCTTGTTCACTATACAGATTTCCTTGTGTTCTTGAGTCCTCTTGCTTTCACCCAGTATGATTCCTGAACATAAGCACAAATCTCTTTCTTGCAGGCATGAAGACATGAGTTTATATTCTATCTCTGGTCTTTCTTAAACTAGTGAAAATTAGCTCATAGAAAGCATTCTCTCACCCTGATGTCATTCCCAAATCCAGACAGCAGCTGGGAAATGAATCACTGTCCAAAGTTTAAAGATGTAAAGACATAAGACAATTGAAAAAAATAGTCTGGATTTTCCCAACAGCTATAATCCATAGTCCTTCTCTCTCCTGACTGTTCTGTTTTATCTTGGGTTACAAAAGTCACTGACACTTTCTTTTAGCTTTCAAAGTGTCCCTAATAGTTTCTGATCAGGTTCTAGTGATGCCGAGTATATGCATTTGTGTAAAAATTAGTGTCACCTCATTTAAAACTTTTAAAAAACTGTCTATAAATATATGTTAATATTACTGAGTAGTGATTAGATTTTCACACAGAGGTAGCAGAAACAGAAACACATTTTCAAGGAGACTAAGGACACTCTTGGAGCTAAGAAGGCTGTATGAAAAAGAAAATGTGGAAGGCGCTGATTGTATTAGGTAATTGAATATGAGTGATGCATTCAAGTTTCATGGAGGTACTAAGCCTTGGACACAGTTTGAAGACAATTGAAAACAATTGGATAAGGCAAATGTGATTTATTTACAAGCCAGAGAGCAATCCATTAATAAAGCTATGTTGATTCATTAACTGTCTGTGATCTGAAATCACATCGATACTGTGTTTTTGCTTAAGGCTACATTTCGGATCAACATTGCAAACCTGCTTGTATTGCTTGGGGAGATAACAAGTCCAACTATATGAACTTTGGTTTGTCAAATAGGATGAAAGACATCTAGGAGAACTAAGAAGAACCCCACCTTTCAATGCTCATCATAACTCCCCTTCCTGCCAAAATTGTGAAACTACATAAAGAGCATCTTTCCCTGCAGATGTTCTCAGAAAAAACTGCTGCAAAAGCTAGACGTTGACATACTCTGCTAAATGGGTTTAGCAAGGCTCTCATGAATACATGATGAGCTGGTTTAATTCTTGTGTTTTGCCATTGAGGATCCAGAAACTATTTCCTCTGGTGACCAAAGGGATTTCTGGCTTTGCTGACTGAGAATTGAAAAGATTTTAAATTGTGCGGAGAGGCTGTGGTGAGGCAGAAACGTTTTCCTCTCATTGAACTGTTTTCTGTTTTATTAAATCAGCTACACTTCAGAGTTTAAAAAGCAAAGGCCAATTGCCAAATAAAACAAACTACAGTATTTGTGTGCCGAAGTTAGCTGCTAACTGGAAAACGTCTTTATCTCTCTCAATGACCAGTTACTCTCATCTTTAACCATATGGAAATGAAATTCCATAAAGAAATCCATAGGACTGCCCATTAGGAGTCATGAATTTCAAGCATAAAAAAAAAATCTTATTTTATAATATACTGCACTTTACTGACAAATGAATCTGTTTAGTTTCACAAATAAAAGAAGGGGACAAAAAGAAATAGGGTAAAAAAATTAATATTAAGGTGGTAGCCACCAGTAGATGTCATGAATTTTCTCAGAAATAACGATCCAAATGATTTGTTTTTCCATTAATGTTTGAACAGTTGCTAGGAAAATTTCTTTATTAAAGACATTTTGGAACATTTTGTTAAAACTTCACTTCTTTCTCACTCTTTTCCCAGCCAGTATCAAACTCTGCCTCTGTTGTCTTTTTTTTTTTTTTTTTTTTTTTTTTTTTGTGGTAAAATAGCTTGCTGATTTAACTCACTCTTAGATCATTCAGACTCACCATTCTACCAGAGGGGCTCTAAGTGATACTGCTGGTTGCTGTGACGAGTTCTGCTCCCCCAAATGTTGAAGTTTGAACATTAGAGAAGCACACATATAAAGCATATAAAGCAAAGTTCATTTAAAAGGGATAACATAGACTTCTCTTTGGAGGGAGAAGGGGGCCATTGCTGGTATCCTGGTATCCCAAGAAGCAAGGCAGGTCTGCCTTTTTTATATGTCCCAGGCTTCCTTTGTTCTCCTGCCCTTATCTCTCTCCTTCCTGTGTACATGACCAGGCCCAGGAGTGCTTGCTGGGATGGCCAAGAGGTGAGAAGCAGATGGGCTGAAGGGGGAAGGGCAGGATGGAGCAGCCCCCACATAAATTAACAACTTTATAGCTCCCTGTAGGGAGGTAGGGAGAGGCAATTCCTGGGATAGGTTACCTTGGCAACAGGTTGGAGCAGGGGCAGCTTCTTGATAAGGGTGGAGGAAGGACTCTGAAGGAATTTACTTTTCAGTCCCTCAGGGGACAGTCTCCAACCTCCCAGGACTCACTCAAAATTGGCTTTCTTGATCAGACCTGACTCGATTTACCTTTCTATACTGACTGCCTGTCTAATTCTGGCTTCATAAGTACAAATTCAAGCAGGATATTTCTTGCCTAACATTATTTTTAAGTGTCATATACAGGACCTTATGTGATTCACATTTGCTGCTTCAATTTCTACCATGCTCTGTTTTATATATTATGTTCAGTCAACATGGTTCTTTACTTAACAAGTAAGCACAAGTACCTACTAAGTATAACATACTGTCCTAGGCTATGGAACTAAACAGACCCTGTCTCTGCTCCTAAGCTCACATTCTGTTGCCTTTTATTCTCTGAGCTCATTCTACTGTTGTTTAGTTTGTACCTATGATTGCTTTTCTACCTTCATTTGACTCACTCCTTCCATTTTATTTATTTAATCTTTTATTTGTCTATTTGTTTATTATTTTTCAAGATTCTTGGGACTGAACTCAGGGCCTTGCATATGCTAGGCATGTGCATGTGCTTTATCAAAAGAGCTATGCATCCTGTTATTCTCATTTGTTAAAGATCCAACTCATGCAACATGTCTTCAGTGTTAGTTCTGAACTCTCCTAATCATGCTGGGCTGTGACTTCTAGATGTCCCTTCCCTGTGTTGTACCAGGATGGTGTTGAGCACAAAGCAAAATTTGTGTGAAGTTTAGAAGGCGGAAATGAAGTGCTTGCCATTGATCTGGTGGTTCACCTTTGTAGGTTAGGAAGTACCTGAATCTGTAGTTCTACCAGTTTATTCCTGATCTCCTCCTTTGGCTTCCCTAAGTCCTGTGCTATGTGCATGTGCATTTTTGTGGTATAAGATACCCACTGCTTCTGCACACTCCCTGAAATACCAAGATTAGAAATAGTTTGTTTTTCTTCATGCAGTGCAGTTTGTCCTTATGAAATCTATTTTGCTTTGGGAAGTTGCAGTTTGTCATTGCTCTTCCCCTATTTCATATTATTCATTTTACATTTCTGTACCTTTGCCTTCCTGACTTGTAGTCATCTCAGAACAAACCCTACTTATGGAGGCAAAAGAGCAACCAGGCTTGTGTTATGTTAAATGCTGATGACAAATCTCTCATCTGATGTCATGTATAGTGATTCCATGTATCTGACAGAACCCTCACTGATAAAAAAAAAAAAAAAAAAAAAAAAAAAAAAAAAAAAAAAAATTTGGTACCAGAAATGGGTGTCTCTGCAGTAAAGACCTATGATGTATTTGGCATTAACTTTTAGACTAAGCAATAGAAGGCTCTGGAAGGTTCTGTTAAGATAGACAACAGAAGCCTGTCAGGCCTCCAGTGGCAGTGGTGGAGGCTTAAAGGCCAGTAGAAAATGTTACTGCAAATTGGAGGAAGGGAAAACTTTGTTTTCCAGTGGAGGGAAATTAGCAAAACTACTACCTGCTATAATATTGAAAAAGAAAATATACATAAGTAGTCATTGGAACTGATTAAGGAAATGCCCAGGTAGAAAAAAAGAAGTGTCAACTAATTTATTTTAATTGCATACAAATAAATTACAGATAGAAGAAAATGAGCTAAGAAAGGAAATATTCAGTTTTCAAGTAGAAATTAGAAGATATATAAGAATCCAAGACTTTGAATTTGATCATGAAGCCCCTCCCGTCTCCAGCAAAATATCCTCAACTGAAAAATAAAATAAAGAACAAGCCTTAGGGCAAAGATAAAATTCAGAGTGCTGTTAAGAAAGTGTGGCCTCTGGGTAGGTCATAGATGAGGTCAACGGTATGACTATAAAATCCTTATTTAGGAATTTAGAAAGTTTTAGCTTGGTGCTTCATGGACTTCTTGACGTACATAAAAGACAAAAGACCTTCTTAAGGGTCTTTGTGTGTGCCCTGCAGATGTCTCCTTTAAATAATAAGATCACTCAGAATCTTAAGTCTCCCTATCATCTCATGGGGACCCAAAGTAGTGAAAGGCTAATTAAAAAAACAAACAAACAAAAAAACCATACATGTGACTTTTGTTTAATGGAATGCATTTACCTTCAAATTTTTTTAATAAACAAAATATTAATGGAATTTATCTTGGGCTAAAATGTATAGAGGTAGAGTGAAAATGAAAAGAGAACTTTGGAATCCACAATTTCTATAGATAGAAGTTAGAAAACTACTCAGCTGAGAAAATAATCAGACTGATTATTTTATCAAACATGGATTACATTTGTGAAAAAAAGAAGAGGGATTCAGGATTTAAATAAAAGCCTGGAGAACAGGGCTAAAAGCCACAAAACACCACCAGATAGACAGTTTGAGCCCAAAATAATGAACTAGTGACATGTATTCAGCTGGATATCAGAATTGCTATATAGACCAGGATACTCCTTTTTCTCCCTCTTTCTCACTTTATCCATGGAAAAAGAGCTGGTATCTTGTATGTATGAACTGTGCAATTGTTCAGGCCTCCCTACTTAGAAAGGGCTTTGGGCTTTCTGCTGTTATCATCTTGAGGTTATAAGTAGCATTTGAATAAGAGGGCTTACATATTAATTTTGCAGTGGACCTACTATGGTATGAAACATAAGTGATTTGTTTTCATATTGTAGACTGTTTCAGCTTTCAAAATGTCTTTGAATTCTCTTATTCGTTGATAGTTGATAGGATATGTGTCCTTGAATCTCCACAGGCTTGTGATGGCTTTCTGTCTACTAAGAAAACTTGCTGAAATTTACTCCTCTTTGTGAAGTATTAAGAGGGTAGAAACTTAATCTGATTATGCAGTTTAGAAATGGGGCCTTTAGAAGGTGATTAGGATTAGATAATCTCATCAAGGTAGTGTCCCTATGAGCAAATTCTGGAGAGACCAGACAACACGGACAAACATGTTCTTTGTCTTTTGCCTCGTGATACTCTTGAGTCTCCTTGAAACTTCCAACAAAAAGATGATCACCTGAAGGGGCACCTTGAACTTGGACCAAATCCATGAGCCAAAATAAACCTCTTTTCTTTGTAACTTACCAAATTGGTGGTATTTTATTATTATTAACAGAAGTTAATGAACACAGGTTCTGACAAATGTCAGACTCCTCTGCCCTTGTGTACTTGGTGTGTGACGAGCAGAGAGCTTACCTCTTGTATCATGGTCTTTAGTCTAAAAGGAACTGGTGGCATCACAGTCATAACAGAATTAGATTCTCAACCACACCCGGACTGATGATGAGACTCTGGATCCTAATTCTGAGCCGAATGCTTTCAATAGATAAAAGACTTAGAGGGCTGTAGGAAGGGGTTGATAAAACTTTCTTTGGTAGAGAAACATAAGTAATTTGTTTTCATAAGGTAGACTGTTTCAGCTTTAAAATGTCTTTGAATTCTTTTATTCATTGATAGGATATGTGTCCTTGAATCCCAACAGGCTTGTGATGGCTTCAACTCACAGAGAGTGGTGGAAGTAACAGCATGTGACTTCTGAGAAGGGGTCATAAAAGCCTAAGCTGCTTCTTCCTGGAACCTATGGGATGCTCTCTCTCAGGAGGTTCGCTGTTGGGATACCTCCTCTCAGGATTCATTCTGTGAGAAGTTTAGATCAACTTTAAGTGCTATAGTCAATGTTGACACCTGAGTCCAGTCTTGGAGTAATTACAAAGTGGGTGCAGAGGAAAAAGTCTCAAGGTACTTCTAGTCCTCAATTTTCCAAATTCTCCTACACAATGCACAGTATTTCATGCATCAAAATCAAGCCATCCCACTACACACTCTCCTAATTCCTGGACTGTGAAATCCATGAGTGTAGTTCAATGTAGTTATTTAATGACACGAAGTTGGTGGGGGGTTATTACACAGTTTTGTTATCAGAAACACCCCCATTCTCATACCTACTTAGGCTTGGGTAGATAATGTTCCTCTGTGGTTTCTCATCTAATTTGTAATCCATTCCTTCCATATTCCACACTGTGTTGCAATTTATGTGCTCATATCCATCTTCCTATTGGCAAAGAGGAGTGTAATTCTCATTTGTGTGACCTGGTGCTTTGCACGTAGTAGTTGCTCAACTACTGCTGGATGAAATATTCCAGGAAACTGCAAACATAGTTTCTCTCTCAACTATCAGCCACTCTGTTTCACAGCTTCAAAGACCCAGCCAGGGTATCACATTCAATTTTGATTTCTTGCCTTCAATGGACTCAATGTTTATGTATCCCCAAATTAATATGCTGAAATCCTACCCTGGAGGGGATGGTGTTAGGGAATGGGGTCTTTGGGAGGTGAATAGCTCTGCCCTCATAAAAGAGACCCTAGAAAAATCCCTCACCCACCCCCCCATGAGGATACCGGGACAAGACAGTCTTCTATGAGGAAGTAGGCCCTAACCAGATACTGCATATGCCAGTACCTAGGTCTTGTAGTTTTAAGCCTCCAGAACTAGGAACAATAATTTTTTTATTGTTTCAAAACCACCCAATCTATGGTATTTTTTTTAAAAGATATTGCCTCAGTAGGAATTGAATAAGAAAATCTTTGACCCGGGTAAACTATACGTCTAAGTATTGGGTTCACACAACTTTGCTTTGATCACAGCTGCCTTAATGTGATTTAAGAAATCCCTCTGCACTTCCCTCATCCATGGTTTATTCCTCTTAAGAAAAAGGCTTAGGGCGGATCCAAGATGGCGGATTAGAGGAAGCCGCACTTCAGGGCAGCTGCGTGGAAAGAATCTAACAAAGCAGATAAATTGCCTTTCATCATATATATATAGGCTGAAAATACCAATCTCCTGGATGGTTTGATTACCACTACCAGAGAGAGAAAGAGACAAGCTGTCTGCAGCGGCTGGAGCCGCGAGGCTCCTGCAAAACCGCCTGGGTGGTGCACAGGCCGAGCGAAACAAAGTCAGTGTGGGGAGACGGCACTGCGACTGCAACCCCAGCCACACTCACGGCACACCAGCGTGAAACCGGCGATAAAAACCAGCGATAACAGCCAGCGGAATTGGTGCTGGGGAACCACGGGAGACCGCGGGACTACAACACCAGTTCAAATCCACACTACGCCGGACGCGACCCTCAGCAGTAGGGCCCCGAACAGAGTGGCACAGAGACCTGCGAACAGCAAGCAGGGGCAGAGTGGAGCAGGCCACAGTCTGAAGCAGCGCTGTCTGCACCACAGTCACAGGTGTGGCTTCCCGGTGCCACTTCGGCAGGGAGACATCCACCCAACAGCTTTGAAATCGATCGGCGAGGATAAGGGAGTCTTCGGAGCTGCTGTTGACTGGGAGGAGAGCACCGCCATCTTTGAAAGCTGCAGTGGCTGACCCAGACAAAGGGGAGGAGACAGAGAGCGACAGCTGCAGCCATCCAGGGACCCTCCAGCTCTCTGAAGACAACGCACAATTGGGTGAGGCTCGGGTGGCCAGCAGGGGAAGGCGTTTCTGAGGCCAGCGCAGCGGCCACAAGAAACTGCAACTGTGGGTGGGCTTGGGGAGGGGGTGCCTTCTGGAGGGTCCCCTTCCCGGTGCCATTCATCTGCTGACACACACAAACCCCCTGGGCCACTCCTTCACTGAACTGTACAGCCACTGGCCTAAGATGCAGCCTTGATTTCACTAATAGGATCACAGACTGTCTAGAAGTGATCCAATAACAATTGGTTTGAACTGGAAAGGAAAAAAAAGAGGGGTCTTCCCAGGGCCCTTTTTGTCTGAGACTTGGAGTTCGACTTTTTTTTTTTTTTTCCTTTTCTTTTTGTTGGTTTGTTTGTTTTGTTGGATTGCAGGGAGGGTTTTTTTTGTTTGTTTGTTTATTTTTCTTTTTCTTTTTTTGGCTTTGTTTTGTTCTGCTTTTTTTTTTCTTCCTTCCTCATTGATTGTTAATGTGTTTGTTTTCTTCCGCTCCTTTTTTCTTTCCTTCTTTTCTTCCTTCTCACTCTTGTATCTTTTCTTCCTCCTTCATCTTTCATGTTTACATCCTGCCAGTGCATACTAAACAGAGGCAAAAACAAGTTATACGCAGAACTTGGGATTTCTAGAACCGGCGCAATTGAATTGGGTAGCAAACTGGTGTTATATATAGTTACTCTCTATTTCCTTGATTCTCTCTCTCCTCTCTCTTACACCAATTCCTACTCTTTTATCATTTTTTTTTTTCTTTTCCAACTTACTTTATATATAATTCGGTCTTTCCACCTAATTGTCAACTCCATTCTCTTTCTTCCATCATCTACTGATACTAAACCACTTCCACTAAACCATTTCAATAGATATCTCTTTTCATACTTTCCAAGAAAGAACAATTCAAGACACTTCCTTCTTCCTAAACATAACACCTCTGTATCTAATACTTGAAGCTATAAAACCCTATCAGAAGTGTACAGAGTAAATTGGAAATAATATCTGGGTTAACAAAATCTGTACATTGTGATCAAACTTGGATTTTCTGAATAGACAGTGTTAGGTTTTAAAAGTGTAAAGGAATTATGAGGTGATCTGATAGCATTGTACTACAGGAACAACATAAGGCTTTAAGGTAAAATCGAAATAGTCAAGGTCCCACAGTGCAGGAAGATAGACACACAAGCAACATGAAAAAACAAGGAAAGAAAATGACACAAACAAATCAAGATACCTCATCGGTAGATGTCATGGCAAGCACAGTTGGTCAAATGCCAAAGATGGAATTTAGAAATTACGTATGCCAAATGTTTATGGAACTTAAGAATGAACTCAAAAATGAGATGAGGGAGCAGGTACCGGAGGCAAAAGATCATTTTGACAAAGAACTCCAAAAACAAATACAGGAAGTAAAAGATTACTTCAATAGGGAAATAGAGGCTCTAAAGAGAAACCAAACAGAAATTCCAGAAATGAAAGAAGCAATAAACCAAAATAAAAGCTCAATTGAAAACATCTCCAACAGAATAGACCACTTGGAAGAAAGAACCTCAGACAATGAAGACAAAATATATGTTCTAGAGAAGAATTTAGAGCATACAGCAAAAGTTGTTAGAAATCAAGAACATAACATCCAAGAATTATGGGACAGCATAAAAAGACCAAACTTAAGAGTGATCGGCGTAGAGGAAGGGGCAGAGTTTCAAGCCAAAGGAATGAATAATCTATTTAATGAAATAATTACAGAAAATTTTCCAAACTTGAGGAATGAATGGGAAAACCAAGTTCAAGAGGCATACCGAACACCAAACAAACAAAATCTCAACAGATCCACACCAAGACACATTATAATGAAAATGCCTAATACACTGAGCAAGGAGAGAATACTAAAAGCCACAAGAGAAAGGAAGCAGATTACATATAGGGGGAAACCAATCAGACTATGTTCAGATTTTTCAACCCAGACCTTAAAAGCAAGAAGATCCTGGAATAGCATATTTCAAGCTCTGAAAGAAAAGGGATGTCAACCAGAATCTTATATCCAGCAAAATTAAGCTTTAGATTCGAAGATGAAATAAAAACCTTCCACGACAAGCAAAAGTTAAAAGACTTCACAACTTGAAAGCCAGCACTTCTGAACATCCTGGGCAACATTTTTCGTGAAGAAGAAGAGAAAGATGATAACGAAAATCAACAAAGGGAGATATTAAACTAAAGGAAATACCAACCAGAAGAGAAACCAAATCAAGCTAAAGACCATAATTCAAATAAAAATGGATGGGAATAAAAATCACATCTCAATAATAATCCTGAATGTTAATGGCCTAAACTCGCCAATCAAAAGACACAGATTATCAGAATGGATTAAAAGAAATGACCCAACAATTTGCTGTCTCCAAGAAACACACCTCATAGAAAAAGACATCAACAGACTGAAAGTGAAAGGCTGGGAAAAGTCTTATCACTCACATGGCTGGCAGAAGCAAGCAGGGGTTTCTATTCTCATATTAAATAAGGTAGACTTCAAACCAAAACTAATCAAGAGGGACAAAGATGGATATTTCTTATTACTTAAGGGAACCATCCATCAACAGGATATAACAATCATAAATCTGTATGCCCCAAATAATGGAGCACCTACATTCATCAAACAAACGCTTCCTAAGTTCAAGAGTAAAATAGACCACAACACAGTTATTCTAGGGGACTTCAACACACCTCTCTCACCAATGGATAGATCATCCAAACAAAAGCTAAACAAAGAAACTTTAAGCCTCCTCAAAACAATTAACAATTTAGACCTAACGGACATATATAGAATATTTCATCCCTCAGTAAATGAATACACATTTTTCTCAGCAGCACATGGCTCCTTCTCCAAAATAGACCATATATTATGTCACAAGGCAACTCTCAGCAAATATAAAAAAATAGAGATACTACCCTGCATGCTATCGGACCATAAAGGGATGAAATTGGAAATCAACGACAAAACAAAAAATAAGAAAAACTACTCCATCAACTGGAAGCTAAACAATATGCTACTGAATGAACAAGGGGTTGAAGAAGACATCAAAGAGGAGATCAAAAAATTTTTAGAGGTAAATGAGAACACAGATACATCATATAGAAATCTCTGGGACACTATGAAGGCAGTAGTAAGAGGAAAATTTATCGCACTGAGTTCATTCCTTAAGAGGAAAAAAAACCAACAAATAAATGACTTAACATCACACCTCAAAGCATTAGAAAAAGAAGAACAGACCAACACCAAGAGCAGTAGAAGACAGGAAATAATTAAAATCAGAGCAGAAATTAATGAAATTGAGACTTAGGAAACCATTCAAAGAATTGACAAGACTAAAAGTTGGGTCTTTGAAAAAATAAACAAAATTGACAGACCCTTAGCGATGCTAACGAAAAGAAGAAGAGAAAAAACTCAAATTACTAACATTTGTGATGAAAAAGGGAATATCACAACAAACACCTCAGATATACAGAATATAATTAGAAATTACTTTGAAAACTTGTACTCTAATAAAATAGAAAATACTGAATGCATTGACAGATTTCTAGAGTCATATGATTTGCCTAAACTGGATGAGGAGGCTATACACAATTTAAACAGATCAATTACAAGCGAAGAAATAGAAGATGTCATCAAAAAGCTACCAACAAGGAAATGTCCAGGACCTGATGGGTTTACAGCCGAGTTCTATAAGACTTTCAAAGAAGAACTAATACCAATGCTCTTCAAACTATTTCAAGAAATAGAAAAGAGGGAGCTCTTCCAGACTCTTTCTATGAGGCCAATATTACATTAATTCCAAAGCCAGGCAAAGACACATCCAGAAAAGAAAACTTCAGGCCCATATCTTTAATGAACATAGATGCAAAAGTCCTCAACAAAATCCTGGCAAATCGGATACAAAAACATATCAAAAAGATAGTGCACCACGATCAAGTGGGGTTTATCCCAGGGATGCAAGGCTGGTTCAACATTCGGAAATCAATAAACATAATACATCACATCAATAGACTTAAAGACAAAAATCATATAATCATCTCAATTGACGCAGAAAAAGCATTTGACAAAACACAACACCCCTTTATGTTCAAAACACTGGAAAAACTAGGAATATCAGGAACATATCTTAACATTATAAAAGCTATTTATGCAAGGCCCAGAGCTAACATTATCTTAAATGGAGAAAAATTGAAAGCATTCCCTCTAAAAACTGGAACAAGACAGGGATGCCCCCTTTCACCACTGCTATTTAACATAGTACTTGAAACTCTGGCCAGAGCAATTAGACAGACAAAAGAAATTAAAGGGATCAAGATAGGAAAAGAAGAGCTCAAATTAGCACTATTTGCTGATGACATGATATTCTATCTAGAAGAAGACCCAAAAAACTCTACCAGAAAACTTTTACAACTAGTAAACGAATTTGGCAAAGTTGCAGGATACAAAATTAATACACATAAGTCAAAGGCATTTATGTACATCAGCGACAAAGACTCTGAAAGGGAAATGATGAAAAATACCCCATTTACAATAGCATCAAAAAAAATAAAATACCTGGGAATCAACCTAACGAAAGAGGTGAAAGAACTCTATAACGAAAACTATAGAACACTAAAGAAAGAAATCGTAGAAGACCTCAGAAGATGGAAAGACCTACCTTGCTCTTGGATAGGTAGAATTAATATTGTCAAAATGTCCACACTACCAAAAGCATTATACAGATTTAATGCAATTTCAATCAAAATCCCAATGTCATTCTTCAAAGAAATTGAAATAGCAGTCATGAAATTCATCTGGAAAAATAAGAGACCCAGAATAGCCAAAGCAATCCTGAGCAAGAAAAGTGAAGCAGGGGGCATCACCATACCGGACTTTAAATTATACTATAGAGCAATAGTAACAAAAACAGCATGGTATTGGCACCAAAACAGACTGGTGGACCAATGGTACAGAATTGAGGATACAGAGACTAATACATATAATTACAGCTATCTTATATTAGACAAAGGCGCCAAAAATGTACAGTGGAGAAAGGATAGCCTCTTCAACAAATGGTGCTGGGAAAACTGGAAATCCATATGCAACAAAATGAAATTAAACCTTTATCTCTCACCATGCACAAAACTCAATTCAAAGTGGATCAAGGACCTAGGAATTAGACCAGAGACAATACACCTAATAGAAAGAAAAGTAAGCTCCGATTTCCAACATGTTGGATTAGGCCCCAAGTTCCTTAATAAGAATCCTGTAGTGCAAGAATTACTACCAAGAATTAATGAATGGGATAGATTTAAACTAAAAAGCTTCTTTTCAGCAAAAGAAACAATCAGTGAGGTGAATAGAGGGCCAACTAATTGGGAACAAATATTTAATACATGCACATCAGATAGAGCACTAATCTCTAGAATATATAAAGAATTCAAAAAACTTTTCACTAAAAAAACAAATAACCCAATCAATAAATGGGCTAAGGAATTGAGAAGACACCTCTCAGAAGAAGATACACGATTAATCAACAAATACATGAAAAAATGTTCAACATCGCTCGCAATTAGAGAAATGCAAATCAAAACTACTCTAAGATTTCACTTCACTCCAGTCAGAATGGCAGCCATCAAGAACACAAGCAACAATAAATGTTGGAGAGGATGTGGGGAAAAAGGCACACTTATACATTGCTGGTGGGACTGCAAAATGGTGCAACCGTTATGGAAAGCAGTATGGAGATTTCTTGGAAAACTGGGAATGGAACCATCCTATGACCCAGCCATCCCACTCCTGGGTCTATTCCCAAAGGACTTAAAAACAGCATATTACAGTGACACAGCTATCTCAATGTTTGTAGCTGCACAATTCACAATAGCTAGGTTGTGGAACCAACCTAGATGCCCCTCAGTAAATGAGTGGATTAAGAAAATGTGGTATATACGCACAATGGAATTTTACTCAGCAATAAAAGAAAACGAATTAATGGCATTTGCAGGTAAATGGATGAAGTTGGAAGACATAATGCTAAGTGAAGTTAGTCAGTCTCAAAAATCCAAGTACCAAATGTTCTCTCTTATATAAGGAGGCTATTTCAAAGTACTGTTGGATGGGGTTACATAGGAGGATTAGAGGAACACTAGAATGGTCAAGGGAAGGGAGGGTAAGGGAGGGAGCAAGAGGGGAAGGAGGGGGAGAAAAGAAAAAAAAAAGGTGGTCGAATGAGACGGATATCATTTTCCTTAATGCATAATTGAAGACCTGAATTGTACGAATATACTTTGTATACAAACAGTTGTATGTAAAATATACTAAATATATGCACTATGAGTTGTACATATTAAAAATTATAAAAATAAAATTAAAAATAAATTAAAACAAACAAACAAAAAAGAATAAAAGAAAAAAAAAATCATGGTGTTGAAAGAGTTAAAAAAAAAAAAAAGAAAAATGCTTAGAAATCCAAGTTTATGAGTGATGACAAATAATACAAGACTAATTCCAACACCCTGTCTCTGACCAACAGATAAGGCCACATGATGCCCTACTTCTACCTATCCATCAGGACTCAATAAAAGTTTGGGTGTACAATAAAATCCTTTAGCATAATGTGTAACATGCTGGTTAAAGGATTGGCATTTGGAATTTGAAAGACCATGGTCTCAATTTACCTTCTGTTCCTCATTAGCTCTGTGACTTTGAATTAAACTACATGAAACATTCTGAGCCTCATTTCTTCATTTGCTAATGAGGATAATATTAGTATTTAACTCAAGGTTTTGGGTTAGAATTCAAATGAGATTATATGTATACATAATAGTACATAAATAAGATTATATGTGATATAAACATACACACATATACATATATATGTATATATAAAAAAAGATAGACACAGTATTTGGCATGAGTAAATATTTAATAAATAACAGCTAATATCCTCTCTAAGTCAGTCATCACTAGCTGAGCATCCAGTTACTTCTACATTCTGTCTATCCTGGTTTTAGAAATTGGGCTACTCATTCTTCTCAGTTACTTCCTTTTTCATCCCTATTTATTTATTTTGGCACCAGGGATTGATCTCGGGGGCACTCGATCACTGAGTCACATCCCCAGCCCTATTTTGTATTTTATTAAGAGACAGGGTCTCACTGAGTTACTTAGCACCTTGCCGTTGCTGAAACTGGCTTCAAACCCACAATTCTCCTGCCTCAGTATCCCAAACTGCTGGGATTACAGGTGTGTGCCACCGTGCCAGGCTTATCCCTGTATTTTTTATGAAAAAAAAAAAATGCCCTATATTTTGGATCCCTCTTTTATTATGTGATGATTTTCTTCTTTTTTTTTTATTTATTTTTACTTTTGCCAGTAACCATTGATCTACTGATACCCTTTCCTAGGACTGTGATTTGAATTCATGCTTATCACTCTTCCACCAAAGCTTTGGAATCCTGCTCTGGGTCACAGTCTTGAAGATGGGGCAGTCAGTCACCTGGTGCTCAGTTTTTCTGATAGTACTTGTCGTAGTGTCCTTGAGCTCTACATAGTTTATTAGATCCCTGATGTTCTCTTTTTATACTGCTCATGCCTAGCTTCTCGATCCACTTCCTGGTGTGATGTTGGAGAGTTGCACATATTTTAAACTCCATTTCAACTGCCAGACTAAATGTTTCCTATTACTATTATCCTCTCTTATCTGGCTCTAACTCATCAACCTTGCTCAGCAGGATCTGAGGATAATGTAATATATAGAATTTCTGAGTAGGGTCTGGAGGAGCTCAGATATCTCCTGCCTCAGACCAGAGTTTATTCTAGAAAAAGTGAAGAGGGGCTTGCAGAAAGGAATCCGTTCTTTTAGCTGTGGGGAGGGAAGTAAACAGAGACTTTTCTGGGCAGAAATAGGCTGAGTAAGTTGTGGGAGTGGGAGATGAAGAGGAAGGGAAATATTGAAGAGGTTAAATATAAAAGGTCATCATAGAGGGCATGAAGGAACCTGGTACAGGCTAAGTGGTGATGCCACTGTTAGAAAAGGAGTTGAAAAAAGGGAAATGATTTGAGTAATGATTCACTGGGGTAGGTAGACTTTCAGGTCATAGCAGAATAACATGGTATAATATTTTTAGTGAAAAGGTGGAAATGCATGATAAGTATTATATAATGAACCAGGACAGGGATTAAAGTTTTGGAGTTCAACAGCAGAGTAGGGACTGTATAAATAAGTGAAAAAAAGACATAATGTAAGGAGAGCACTATGGTGGAATGTGTACCTGAGAGCGTAAGAAAGAAGGCAAATGAATGAAAGAACACCGGAGGGAGCTGGTAAAGACGGAAGGTGAAAATGGGGAGTGTATTAATGGGACTATCCAGGGAAGTGGTTCTCAAGAAGAATGGATGTTCACCAGTAAGAAATGCAGCAGAAAAGGTCAAGGAGGATGAAGTAGAGAGATAACTATTGAATTTTAAACAAGATCATTGGAGTCAGCCAAGAGAGCAGTTTCAGTATCCTACATGGATGAAAGCCAGCTTTCATGTGATGAAGAAGGGTGGTGAAAAATTAAGCAGTAAAAATTGTATTTCTAGTATCCTGACTCATTAATCTTAATGTACTGTTACAGTCACCGACTATTGGAGTTGCTGGAGACCTTAGAGATCTCATAGTTCAATATCTCAGAGTAAAAATGTCCCGGAAGTTGGTAATAAAATCTCTACACATTAACTTCCAGGAACTTTTGGGGCACTATCTCAGGAGATAATTTATTCATTTATTTAAAGGTCCTTCTCAGTAACTTGATGTCATACGGATTTGAGTAGATATATAGTTCTCTTAGTGTGCTCTGGGTATCTATATAGCTCATGGCTCTTTAGGCTTGGATATTGACTTTTTAAAACAATCCCTTGACAGAGGTTTTTCAGTGCTCTTTTCAAAATAGATATTCTAAATACTCAGGTTGATAGGCCTTGCAGTCATTTGCGTCCTACATTCATAGAAGTTAGTGGTAGCTTTTGCATATTCTATAAGTGCAAAAATGAACAAAGCAGATGACATAAAGGGAGTTGATAGAAACAATAGGATAACAAATACCACAACTATTTTTTCCATAAATATTACATTTAAAAAGTAAGTAAAATTAACATAGTCCTTGATCACATGATACTTTTGAAATGTTTTGTAATTGTGTGTGTGCGTTTTCCTTTGTTTCAGCCTTGGAAAACATGCTAAGGGATTTTGTTGTACAAATAGCAAAGGAGACATTGAACTCAAATTTTCATAGGTGAAATCTCAGAGAAACTTCAACTTTTGTTTTTCTGTGTTTATTTTTTTTTGTTTACAGTCACCTTGCCATCTATTTAGAGAAAAGTTACGTGGAATAGGTGTTATTTCCATATTAAAAAGTACTTTCACACCCGTTTCAAGATGAGGTTCTAGTTGACTTGGGAGAGTTCCTGACATTTTCACAACTCACATTCTTTACTTGAATTTTCTGTAGAGATTAGAAATAGACATATCTCTGATGACCCATTGTAATTGTCTTGGAGAGGACTGCTCAGAAAAAAATGTTGCTATTCCTAAGTGCTTTGAGTACCGTACATGACTTATGAGGGCAGCTGCAATGATAGGTTATCGAAGTGTCTAAGCCCTGAACAGAATGTGAGGAATGTGAAAATGCCTAGCTCAGCACTATTGTCTCCCTAAAGGTCCTTCTTGTCTTGACTTTGTCCCTACAGTCTCGCTCCAGTTTAATAATACTGTCTTTCCAACAAGGGAAAAGGCCAACAGGGGCCTCTTGCTCTCAGGAATCATGGACCACTTAATTTGGAGAGTGTAAAGGGCCTGAATATTACATATTCCTTTAGGCAATTTGAATATACATGGAGAATGGTCTTAAAATGCTGAAGATGTAGACAGAAGTTTTGGAGAAGAAAGAAAGAAGGATTGACTAGATTTTGTTTCAGAGCTTTCATGATATCACAATGCATAAACTTACAGAATTTCTTATGTTGTCTAATTTGAGATTAATGTACCTCATATATTCTATTTAGCTTCTTGACCCACCTGGCATGATTGCAATGGCTCTTTCAAAATGCAATGTGTCTTTTCGAATGGCTGAATACTCTTCCAAATAAAGTCACCACCCAATTTTTCTATGAGATTACTATGCAGGGTTGAAGATGAAGGACTACATAAAGCTATTATCAGTCATAATTTAGATTCATAACAATATTTACAGCTCATGAGTCTAGCTCCTAAGAAGGTTTCTAAGAACACTGAAGCTTATAACTAAGGAGACCTACTCTAAGTCAGGGTGCCCATAAGTACCAGGTTAAAAATCCACTATGGCAGTTTCAGGCAAAATAATCTTTCTGCTACTCTATTTCTTCTGTATTTCTCTGAATATGAAATTCTTGTACCTATATGATCATCTTTCTGAAATAATTTCATGTATTATATTTCCTTGTGGTGGCAAGACATGAAGGATGATAGTGGCCAACACATAAAATAGCTTGAAGTCAGAGCTGTAGGAGAGAATGGGGGAAGGCACTGATGATTGCAATATTGATTAATTTCAAAACTTTTTATTGAGAAGGATCCTGAAAGCCAACACCAACTTTAGCAATTTGTTTTTTTTTTTTTTATACTCTAGTGATTAATAGGATTTATGCCACCATTATGCCTGGGTGTGAGAAAGTATCACAAACCACTTTTTGTAGGTAATAATGAAGGTTATAGGAGTATGCCCTGAGGAACATTTTACATTCATTCATAAATACCATTGTTTCCTTTTAAAAAATATTTAAATACTAGTGTGTATTCTAAGAAAGAATAAATAACCATACACATAGAAATATTTTAGCCATTTTGTAATGAAAAACATAACCAACTATTGACAAGTCCATTCCTTCAGTATATATTATTGAATTCAAACAGCAAAAGTTTATATTGATAATTTTTTAAAAAAGAGAATGAATGTTATTGATGGGGGGATATTAGAACCTTTGTACATTAATGGTGGGAACATAAACTTGTTCAGGTGCTGTAAAAAAGCAGATTGGCAGTTTCTCCAAATGTTAAAGAATTATCATATAAAACAACAATTCCACTTATATACCCAAACAGGGCTTCAAGCAAAACCTTGTACACAAATGTTCATAACAGCACCATTTATAATATCTAGAAGGTAGAAAGAGCTCAAAAGACCATCTACAGATGAATGGATGAATTGTAGTACATATAGATAATAGAATACTTTTTAACCATAAGGAGGATTGAAGTGTCAATACATGGTACAATATACCTTAAAAACATTTGGCTAAGAATAGACACAAAAATTTACACATTCTGTTATTCCATTTGTATGAAATATCCAGAATAGGTAAATCTCTTGGGGAAAAAAAGGAAGATTGGTTGTTGATAGGGCTTGGTGGTCAGGGGAGGAATTGAGGAGTAACTGCTTAATGAGTGTGGGGTTTAATTTTGGAGTGACAGAAATGTTCAGGGAATAGATTTATGCTTTGATTGCACAACATTGTAAATAAAGTAAATGCCACTGAATTCTTCACTTTAAAATAGTTAATTTTAAATTATGTGAATTTTATCTCAATTAAAATTTTGCATTTATATAAAAATTATTGAAATTTAAGATTTAGACAAATTTTTCAGCATATTATCATCCATGAAGTTTTATTTATACTTCATAATCAGGCTTCTAACTAAAAAAGAAATTAGAAATCAACGTATCTAATTCCCACTATTGGAATTTCCATCATAAGTGGCTCTTACTTTAAATGATATCCAATAATTAAAACAGAAGTTGGAAGACAGATTATTGGGAATTACCTTCCAACACATTTTTTTAAACTTCAAGTTTAACTTGTGTGGGAATAATTTTAAATTCTGGATTGCTCCATTATGTAAAGTTGGACGTTATTTTCTAAAATGTGATTTACAGACGTTTCTACAGACATTGCAGGAACATGTCATTGCCAACAAAATTGCATAGCAATCTTCCAAAATTTAATTGCTTTTTTATCATCCAACTGGAGAAGTCGTTTCCCTGACTTCCTTGGCTCCATCAAGCATTGGAGGAAGGCACACTTGGGCATCACTTGTTGGCAATTTGTAGCTAAGTGGAATATTATGACAATAAGCACAACAGATTCCTTATGTGCACCACTTACCTGGCTGCTCTTTTATTGACTGAAAATGCCTTTTGTTTGCCCCTGCACCAGCACATACTATTATAGCTGGTTCCTATTAAATGTAATACTTCAGGGTTTCTCTTTGGGATATTTGTTCCTGAGGCCAAAATATTTGGTAATGACTTTGGACTGAGAAAAAGGGACACATATAGATTGTTTTCTTGAAGAATGTTGTTTCAAATAGAAGCACATGATTGAATCCTCTGTTTCATTTTATGTTCCCATTAAATAAAATTTAATTATTGGAGAAGAAATATTTTTCTTCCTTTCACTCATGATTTTAACTTCTGTGGCCATGGAAATACTTAAGTATTTCCGGATGACTTAAAAGATTTTAAAAAATAGTCACACGCATCTTATGTTTATGTCATTTTTCCTCATCAAAATGAATCCCCCATACATACTATTGAAATAGGATTCATTTCTACTGGCTACTGGAAAGTGACACTGAATCCTAATCTCCACATGTGTGTACTCCATTTGAATCATAAAATAAAGCTATGTTTTATTAATGAGAACTGTGGATTTATGCTTTTCTATTCAGAACAGAAGCCACTTAATATAATTTACTTGACAAATATGTTCACTCAGCAGAAAACTCATCTTTTTGTATATTTTATCCTATAATTCAGTTCTTTAATATGGTTCTATTCCAATAGGACATGTTAATTCTTTTTTTTTTTTTTTTTTTTTTTTTTTGTGGTACTGGGGATTGAACTCAGGGGCACTCGACCACTGGGTCACATCCCCAGCCCTTTTTTGTATTTTATTTAGAGACAGGGTCTCACTGAGTTGCTAAGTGCCTTGCCATTGCTGAGGCTGGCTTTGAACTCGTGATCCTCTTGCCTCAGCCTCCCAAAGTGCTGGGATTACAGGCGTGCGCCACCGCGCACAGCTGAGGACATGTTAATTCTAAAATCATAAATTCACTATAATTTTCAAGTACTAGTATCAATTTATAGACAAAATCTATGATTTCGAAGTACAAACTCATAATTGAAATCTGTTTATAACTTTATCTTGGAGATGCAAAGATCATACTAGAAAGACACTGAAACAACTCCAACATTTTAACTAGTTACAAGCATAGTACCCAAGAGCCACAAAAGAACTATAAATCTGAGTATCAGGAAGAATCAGTAACTGAGTATAATGCTGTGATATTGTTTATATTCAAGCATTTGAAAATAGCAGTATGGTGGCAGCAATGATACAGACTGAGTTAGAAATCTTACTACTGGCATTTTCAGCTCAGATCAGGACTTCTAACAGAGTATTAATTTTCATTATGGGTACCACATGTTTCTGATTGTGATGGAGAAATGAGAGAATCTGAGACAATTTATGAAATGTTTATACTGGGAAAATGTAAAATCAATGTAATCTTATTTGAAAAAGAGAAATATGAGAGGAGTAAAAACTTTTCCTTTTAATGTGTTAATTTTTAAAATGTCTATTGTATATAAGACATAGTGGCCTCTTCTGGGAGGTGTAATCATGAAGGCATGTGTTTCAAGGAGAATACAGTCATTCTCAGGTGGAAAGGAAATAACAGATGGAAATTCAGATCTTTGGGAAGGGAAAAGGAGCAATGGAAATGGGGAATAGATGGGTATATATAAAAGGCAATATTTTCCTAAGTTCTACACCTACAACTATTTAAAGCAAAAATTGTAATATTGAATTGTGATGTTTGTAAAGTATGTAATTGTTGTTCATATGACCGCTGCAGAGGGTAAGTCACAAGACTTATTATTATTATTATTATTATTTTGCCCTGGTGGGGATCAAACTCAGGGCAATGCACATTCTGGGCTAGTGCTCTGCTGAGCAAAATCCCCAGCCCCTGCAGCCACAAGATTTCTAAATGTCACATGAGTTAATACAATATGTTTTGGTGTGATTTTTAATTTTTAAATATTATATTTTTATTTTGTGATGTTTGTAGATACATACGCATTTATAAGAGAGAGAACAGGATCTCATGTGCACATCACAGAGTTTCCTCAAAGGTAACATCCAGCAGAACTTAGAACAATGCCAGGAGCAGAAGAAGGACATTGATCCCTCAAGTTGTACTTCTACAGCCACAATGACTTCTCCCCAGATCCATGCCCTCCTTAATTCCTGGTAATCATATCTAGAATTCTGTCATTTTGACAATGCTGCATAATAGAAATCATACAGATGTAACTTTTTTGGATTGACTTTTCATTCAGTCATAAAATACTATTGCATGTATCACTAGTTTCTTCTTTTTTTATTATTGATCAGTATTCTATGGTATGGATGCTCTGTAGTGTGTATCCATTCACTTGGTGAAAGATATCTGGATTGTTTCCAATTTGGGGTTATTATGAATAAAGATACGATGATCATTCAGCTATAGGTGTTGTATGAGTGTAATTCTTCATCTCTTCAGCACTAATGTCCAGTAGTGCAATTGCTAAGTTATATAGTAGTTATAGGTTTAGTTTGAAAAGAAAGCACCAAACTGTTTTCCAGATTGGATATAAAATGTAACACTCCTATCAGAAATGTATGAATGATCTAGTGTCTCTGCATCCTCCTCAGGATTTTGTGTGTTTACTGTTTATTTTAATCATTATGATAAGTATGAAGTAATAACTCTTGTGGCTTTAACTTGCATTTCCCTACTGTCCACTAATGTAGAATTTTTTCCATGAGCATATTTGTCATCTGCATATCTCTTTATTCAGTGAAATGTCTCTTCATATCTTTTATGTATTTCCTAATTGGATTTTTTTTTTACAGTTTGAAAACTTTTAAAAATATATTCTTGATGCTAGTCCTTGCTGGATATGTAGTTTGCAAATATTTTTTTCCCAGACTGTAGTTTATTTTTTAATTTTATTAAAGGGACTTTCCGAGGGCAAATAATGTTACTTTTTTTTATGAAGTTCAGTTTATCACACTTTCCATTTATGGATTATGCTTTTGGTGTCAAGTCTATGTCCTTGTTGCCTAGTCCTAACCTGAGTATTTTCAACATTTTTTTCTTATAAAAATAGTTTTGCATTTAATTCCACGATCCATTCGAATTGGTATTTCTAAAAAGTGCTTCTGTTGGAAAAGGCTATTTTTTCCTTCATTGAATTGTGCTTGTTCACTTTTGCGAGAAATCAGGTGAGCATATTTGTGTGGACCTATTTTTGGATTCTCTAATCAGTCCATTGACATATGCATATATCACTTTGTTAATACCCCACAGTCTTCATGACTATAACTGTATAGTCATTAAGTTTGAAATAGATAAGACTGAAGTTCCTAACCACTTTTTTCAAGTACATTTTTCAGCTCCATCCTTCTTTTCTCCTCCAAGTGAGCTATCAATGACAGGAACATTAGATGCTTTTCTGGTTGCATAGGTACTCAAGGCTTTACTCCCCTCCCTCATCTATGTGTCTCTTCTTCAGACTCTCAGATTGGAAGCAGAAGCCTACCATATTTCTAAAATGGTATCACATACAATAAACTGAATTTATTTAAAAGAAATTTATGTAAGTCTTTTTTTAACTTTTAAAAATTTGTTTTAATTAGTTATACATGACAGTAGAATTCATTGATGCACTATGATATATCATATGTAGATGGGATATAATTTCTAATTTTTCAAAGTGTACATGTTGCAGAATCATATTGGTCATATAGTCACACACATACATATAGTAATAATGTCTGTTTCATTCCACTATCTTTCCCATCCCCACATCCCCTCCCTCCCCTCCCTCCCCTCCCTCACTTGCCTCTATCTAATCTAACGCTATTTTGCCCTAGTGTCCCCCTCCCCCCCGCCACCTTATTGTGAATTAGCATCCTCATATTAGAGAAAACATTCAGCCTTTGTTTCTGTGGGATTGGCTTATTTCACTCAGCATGATATTCTCCAGTTCCAACCATTTACTAGCAAATGCCCTAACTTCACCCTTCTTTAAGCTGAGTAATATTCCATTGAGTATATATACCATATTTTCTTTATCCATTCATCTATAGAGGGACACCTAGGTTGGTTCCATAGTCTAGCTATTGTGAATTGAGCTGCTATAAACATTAATATGGCTGTGTTACTATAGTATGCTGATTTTAAGTCCTTTGGGTATAAACCAAGGAGTGGGATAGCTGGGTCAAATGGTGGTTTTATTCCCAGTTTTCTGAGGAGTCTCCATACTGCTTTCC